>OV884038.1:26019831-26619831 GCA_930367265.1 Catocala fraxini
CCAGGACGTAATACAGTATGTCAGTATTGATTGAGCAAGTGCAAAGTTAATAGTTTGTCATCTACCACATTACGTATGGTTTTAAAAACATATATTAATTTACGTAATCTTCCATTTAAGGTTGCGATATGTTCCTGAAACCGTAAGCTGCAGTCGATTATCAGTCCCAGATACTTTATACTCTCCGATTTGCTTAGGTGGGCACAGTGACACATGTTGTTGTGTGGATCAGTGCATGAGTGTGCTATTATTGAGTGCTGTGTATCTATGAAGTTGGGTGGTGTATGGTCTTTGATGGAAAACGTGATATATTTAGTTTTATTAATATTGAGAGTAAGCAGATTATTTCCCAGCCATCCTTGCACTAAGTTAAAGCCTAACTGAGCACACTCATAGACCTCATCCCAGTTATTTGCGCTGAACAAGAGAGCAGTGTCATCTGCAAAGGAAACCATTCTACCTCTCGGGAGTGCAAGCGCGCCCAGATCGTTAACATATATGAGAAAAAGTGTAGGGCCGAGTACGGAGCCTTGCGGCGAGCCGTAGGTAGTAGTGTATTCGTCACTAATGTAGTCATCTATCTTAACTCTCTGGGTACGCTCGCTCAAATAACTTTCGAAGAGTTTCAGTTGAATCCCTCTTATTCCCAAGCATTCTATCTTGCGAATTAGAATGGGGACAGAGACCGTTTCAAACGCCTTCGCGAGGTCTAGGAATATCCCTAATACTTTCTGTCCATTATCCATATTGGTGACTATGTAATTTGTCAGATCATGAACAGCATCCGCTGTAGATTTGCCTGATCGAAAACCAAATTGAGAGGGATATAAAAGATTATATTTTTCTAAATAGTCAATAAGCCTGCTGTTCATGATCTTTTCAAGAACTTTGGAAAGGGCAGAAAGCACAGTTATGGGTCTATAATTGTTGACACGATCTCTATCCCCACACTTATAGATCGGATGTATTATAGATTTTTTAAATGCTCTGGGGAATTGACCGGTAGTGAGTGCGAGGTTACATATGTATGTGAGTGGTGGGATTATCGCAATCGAATGTCGCTTAAGAAGGTTGCTGGAGATACCATCCCACCCCACGGCACAGTCACTACGAAGAGACATCAGGAATTTTGAGACCTCTGCCTCATTTGTTTGAAGCATTACCATCGACCTCGAGATATTATTTGGGGTTACGGTAGTAGGCGTTCCGGTACGATTTCTAACTATTTTTTCTGCCAAGTATTTACCTACAGTAGAAAAATAATGATTAACAGAATTAACTGAAAGTTCTGGTGTGATTAATGAAGATAACAAATATGAAGAATAATTTTGTTTGACTTTTGTTCTGCCCGATATACTATTTATTGCTGCCCATAAGTGCTTAGGGTTGTTACCACCTTTACTGATTTCGATTTTATTATAATCAATTTTCACTTTTTTAAGTAAGAAGTTACAATAATTTCTGTACCTAACGAATGTTATTTTTAATAACTCGTTATTAGGCGCCTGTTTAAATTTTCTATGCAAGTTGTCTCTGTGTCGGATGCAACGCAATAAGCCAGGGGTAATCCATGCCTTAATAATCTTTTTGCGGTTTGGAACCTTAACTGTTCTCGAATTTGAATCAATTATATTTTTAATAAGACTAGTCATTGTCTCCGCTGCGATATGAGGATCTTGAGTTTGGTAAACCATATTAAAATCGAGGTGCTTCATATCTGCGTCCAACTGTTCGTGATTGATATGAGTGGTTGTTTTCCTAATGTTTATTTTAGGAATTCTTTTTGAAAGAAATAATAATACAGTATCATGATCAGTTAGCGCAGAATGAGCAACTTTTGTGGACGCGGGTAGTTGAGTTTTTAATATAAAATGATCAAGGCATGAATTGTTACGTGTAGGTAATGTATGTGCGGGTAGCAGGCCGTGTGACGCTAATAGATTAAGATAGTTCAGTTTTGTTGAGCTGTTGCATTGTTGATGTATGTTTATGTTCATGTCTCCGGTAATTATTATATTATTATATTGTGCTAAATTAGTTAGTGTGGTGTTAAGTGAGTTTAAAAATATGGTTATGTCTTTATGAGCTGGCGGTCGATATATCGCTAGTAACACGGTACTTGGGTCTATTGTTATTTGGACACAGTTTGCTTCCAGAAATGGTGGTTCTGTCGCGGTTACTGTTATCTCTTTGCGCACATATACAATCACACCCTCATTTTGAGAATGATTGTTACTTGTTTGGAAACAGTTATACCCCGTTAGGTCAGGTACATTATGTGTACCTGGGAGCCAACACTCTGTCAATGCAACTATATCCCAGCAAACTTTAGTTCTAGTTAGTGAAATTAGTAAACCAGGCATATTTTTCGAGATACTTCTGATATTTTGGTTAAGAATTTTTAGCCATTGGTTAGGCCTGAAATTTGGTGGAGTACAATTGTCCAAGTCACAGGTTGCTGTTTCCGACACAGAGACTGAGTCAATATTATTAAAATTATTTAGTATATTATCGAATGCTTATGAATATATTTACAGCTATATCATTTCTAAGGTATCTAGCATTGTGTTGGAATAGTGTTATTGTACAGATAATTAAACTACTTAGGGCCGCAAGCATTGTAAGTATAATGTGGTATATATGATGGTTTAAATATCCGTATACACGGATGTCAAAAGATCTGCATCCGCAACATCCCTGGTTTGAACGTTTGTTAAATCCCTTGCGAAACAGACATAATTACTAACGCGAAAGCAGTCTTTTAAAAAAAAACTATATCTATGGACTATGGCCTAACCCTTCTCACACTAAGAAGAGGTTTACCTGGAACTCTCTGTCATGTTGAATGTCTGGTTTCCATAATACAGCAATCACTTCACCGCCGTACACGTCGTGGAAGAACAGCGCAAAGTCACCGTAAGCGCTCTGAAATACAATTATAATACGTTTTATTGTAAATATACTGTTCTGTATATGTTTATATTTTATTGTATTGTGTTACATAGGTATTATGGATACAAATTAAAATATTTTTCTTTATTTTGTTTCTTTCTTTTATAATGAGCGATAGATATGTTGTGCCGATTTTGAGTTCAACCTGGTATGGACCACCGAGTTTCCAAATTATGTATGCGTATTAAACAGCGTTACATTCAACATATTTCTAATCCCATCGGGACAACTGTATTCAAGGGGTAATTGGGGTTTTCTACCAAGAAATATCAATAGCTGCCCTGAGATCAGAAGTGGGCGGTGTTACACACCCTCCTGCTTCAGAAAACACCTCTTCGGGTGTGTTCAGGCACCACCTATGGTCTATGGACTACCGGTTAAGAACCACTGCTTTAAGTACCTAACCGCGTGTAAGACCCGTTATCTATCTTCTTCTTCTTCTCCTTAGCCTTTATTATTCCCAAGTCACTTGGGGTCGGCTTTTCTGTTCTAACCGGATTTGACTGAATATCAGTTTTTACACGGAGCGGCTGCCACCTGACCTCCGCAATCCGAAGGCTAACGATACCCTAAGGCTGGACCAGTGTCAGGATATTAGAGGGTACTGACTTCCCAATAACGACTGCCATAGATGTTCATGGCAGCCGGGACCGACGGCTTAACGTGCTCTCCGAGGCACGGAGCAGGCGATAATTGTCAATCAATACGCACATAGTTTCGAAAAGTCATATAACTTCCGAAAATCAGAGGTGCGCGACGTGGGTTCTAATCCGAGACCCTCTGCATTGCAATCTGTTGGTCTCCCCACTGAGCTATCGCTGCTTTCAAGAGCCGTTATCTAGTATTATATTAAGTACGAATGTGTAGTAATGTGTACAAATTGTTAATTCTTACCCTCAACTCGTCCAAATACTTGATCACGGGATGGAACTCCACCACCGGTATGATATCTTCCACCAGCGTGGTCGGCAGTGGCTGTAGCCGCGGCGGCTGGTCCACTCGCTCCGAGGAGTGCGGCACCAGGGACGCGTGCAGGTGGATCAGCACATCGTAACCAGACAGGGAAGGAACGAACATACCCTAGAAAAGAGAATCCTTACTAATAATAATAAATTTATTAATTTCTCTCTTCACAAATGTTCACAACAAAATACATAAAACACAGTTAACACGAAACAAAGATTTATCGAATAAAAACCTTTGTGAGAGACTGGAGACCATACTAGGGAAACCCTGTATCACGAATCACCAGGCACTCACTCAGAACTGAAGGTACGATTATTATACAATGTAAAATGTAAATATTCCAGTATTTTTAAAATACATACATACATACATAGATTCACGCCTGTTTCCCAGAGGGGTAGGCAGAGACTACGGATTTCCATTTGCTACGATCCTGACACACTTCTCTGGCTTCGTTCACTTTCATCACATGTCTCATACACGCCCGTCGGTTCAAGGTGCTCTTAACCTGGCCTTTGTCCAGAACGTCTCCGATCTGATCAAGAATCGTTCGCCTAGGTCTTCCTCTTGCGACTGTTCCATTCACACTAGCCTTATAAACTTTCTTAGTTAGTCTTTCCTCGTCCATTCTTTCTACATGCCCAAACCAGCTTAATATACCCTTTTCTATTCTTGTCACTATATCCACTTTCATGCCGCATCTCTCTCTAATCACACTATTCCTTATTCTATCTTTCAGAGTCACACCACATATATTTCTCAGCGCTCTCATTTCTACAGCATTTATTCTGCTCTCATGCTTCTTTTGCCATACCCAACTTTCACTTCCATACATAAGTGTGGGCACTAATAGTCCTATGAACAGCCAAACGTGCCTTTTCGGAAACATTTCGACTGTTCATAAAAGCGCGTAGAGCTCCATTCACTTTGTTGCCCGCAATCGTTCTCCTTTCAATATCTCCCTCATGTTTACCATCCCTTGTAAACAAAGTACCCAAATATACAAACTCTTTATAAAATATAATGATAAAATACATATTTGTACTAATATTATAAATAACTTAATGGGAGATTGTTGAACTGTCACGCAGAGGTCTCGAGTTTAAGCCCGAGGCGCGTAGTTCTGACTTTTCGAAGTTATCAGCGTATTATCGCTCGCTTCAATGGTGAAGGAAAACATCTTGAGGAAACTTGCATGTCTGAGAGTTCTCCATAACGTTGTTGGAGATATGTGAAGTCTGCCAACCCGCGGTGGGCCAGCGTGGTGGACTATGGAATAACGCTTCTCACATTGAGAAGAGGCCCGTGCTCGGCAGTGGGACAGTTTAATACGGGGTTGATATTATCATAATATATAAATGCGATTGCGAGTCTGTTTGTTAAGCTTTCACGCTATAACTACTCATCCGATCATCATGAGGTTATTTAGAAGACAAATATATACGGCAATTATTTTAGCTACAAGAGCTATATGCTATTAAATTAAAGAAGAAGAAAAATACAATACTGCGCAGAATTCCCATTAAGCTTGGAACAGTATAAATCGCCAAGTACCATCTTAGAGAAGATTGCAGATCAAAAACTGCTTATTCAATAAGTTTCTTAAAATATTATTACGTAAGTAAAATTATTTTTTGAGAAACTTAATTTTTTTCAAAGGAACGCTCGCTTGGGCAATAATTTCTGTGTCGCGGAGACTATAAACATTCAAATAACGTACATAAAGAACACTCAAACTGGAAACAATCATTAGTGGATCATACAAATTTTTCTTCAATGTGGGATTAGTTTTTTTAAGCCACTAATGTGGCAAACAAGCCCATCTGATAGTAAGTGGTCACCGTAGCCTATGGACGCCTGTAACACCAGAGCCATCACTTGCATATTGCCGACCCTTTAGGAAAGGAAGTGGGAAGGAGATGGAGCGAGAAGGGAGAAAGAGGGTGATTGGGCCTCCGGCACTCTCACTCACTGAACGAAACAACAGTAGGAATACTGGTATTTTACGTCGATATTCTGTGAGAGGGTACTCCTCCCCCGGTCGAGCCGGCCCATTCGTGCTGACATCAGCGAGGCTCTACTACTCAAAAATTTGAATCCACTAGACTCGGCGCACTGACAGTGGCGGGGCTATCCGTGCAGTCGCATTTGTGATTTCCACAAACACTCATAGAATATACATATGTACGTTCTACGACAGTTACAAACCTTAAGCTATTGAAAAAGTGGCTGGACTCACCAAGACATTGTCGTTCGTGTCACACAGCGTAGCATTGCGCAAGTACTCGAGAGCGCTGGCGGCGAGCGCCCGGGCCCGCGCCAGCACGCGGCCCGCCGGCCCGCCGCGGGCGCGCGGCCCGTCGTGTGACGTCACTATGCACATGGCCGGACGATCATCCGCCGAACATATCTTCTGTTCCAATTTAGATATTTCTTCACCTGAAAACAAAGAGGAGGCAATATAAGTAGCTGAACGTTAAACAAATTTGTATTGTATTTCATGAATAAGACCTTTATTTCCGTATTTGTATTTTTAAAATGTGTCAAAGTCTATAAACTTTTAACTCATATTGCTACACACACAAAAATATTATATCGACATACATACAAAATAAATAATATCAACTTAGGTTGCTAAATTTATATATCCTTAGGGAACATACAACCCTATACCTATGTATATAAGTTCTCAACGACAGTAGTTTTAAAAATAAGACAATGGAGATATATACAGGATGTCCCAGAAGTCGACGTCAAGCCGGAATCAGGTAACAGGCTAAGTTATAATAGTTATCAGAAAAATATAAAAAAGTTACGTATTTGAAAAATGATAGACATGTAAGAAAATCAAATATTCTACAATCTGTGCCGGTCTTTTCACTCCTGTTACTACAGATATTTACTTATTGAATATTTTTTTTGTTATGTTATCTCGAATAACCGAAGAAAATCGAGAGCTTAAAGAAGATTAGATTTTTTTTTTATCTCTTATCACGTGATTTTTGGATTATAACAGTAGAAATCTATCCTATTTTACAGTTTAAACGTAACATAAATAGTTATATTACAATGTGTCCGTCCCAAATATTTAAGTTATTGTTTGACAATAAAGATACATATTTATCAAAAAAGCACTTCAAATCCTCCATACAATTTGACTATGGCGGCCGCGCGCCGATTTGAATATGCGCCGCACGAGCTCTGTCATTATCTGTCTTACGCTCGGCGCAGTCCTAACTACTGGACCGATTAACGTAAAACTTCGCATATACGTTGTCAAGGGAATAGAAAAGGATATAGAGTACCTTTGATCCACAAAAATATACTATTATTAAAGATAGCATATATTTACGCCAGCAAAAGCGCGGGAAAATCTAGTTGAAAATATATACTCACGAGTCATATCATCATTAAAGTCTAACAAGATCAGTTCCCTTGCCCAGTCGAACTCGACCAGTTTAGTCAAGACCCTGATGAGCCCAACAGTGGGCGTGGTGGGCGGCTGCGTGGGCTCAGGGTGGAGGTAGACAGCGGCTACGATCAGCTCGGCGACGGTGTCGGGGAAATGCGGCGGAGATAGCAGGTGGGCGGACAGCCAGCGCTTGAAGAGACACGTGGTTGGACCGAATGATGGATGCTTTTGATGTAAGCTGTGGATAACACACATTTATTTATTTGAACATCCAATGGCTGTTAGATTATTTCTACATCCCAACTAATATCATAAATGCGAATGTGAGTTTGTTTGTTTGTTATGCTTACACGCCGTAACTACTCGACTAATATTATTTTTTTATAAACGTCATCTGTCGTTCTAGTAATAATTCCTGCTTCACGGAGGACTTTACAACAAACAAACAAACGAAACAACTATTTGTGGATCACACAATTTTTTGTCCTGTGTATCGAACCCATAACACTCGGCGCAGTGGCAGTGGAGAGGCAACCACTTAAACCAGTACGCTATCCGTGCTGTAAATATTAATCAATTACGAAATTTCAGGGTACAGTAAAAGAATTAGGGTACTTTTCATCTACAGGGTGTCCGGTAATTAATGGATAACCTTAAAATGTCTTATAATAGAACTGACGGCCGTTCAGAAAAAAATATTGAAATTAAACTACTATATACGGATTTTATCGCGTTATTTATTTTACACTTTATTACAAAATGTTGAAACTGTCACACTACTACTAGATACTACAGAACTTTACTAATTTTTAAGCTAATCATTCGGTCACGGGGAGACTGAGTCTTCCTGTGACCATGGCTGCTGAAAAGCAACCGAAACGTCGGGGAAAGTGTAAACTTAAATATAAATAGTCTTAATAGTTTTAATAAATTTATTAGCTTAAAAATTAGTAAAGTTCAATAGTATCTAGTAGTAGTGTGACAGTTTCAAAATTTTGTAATAAAGTGTAAAATAAATAACGCGATAAAATCCGTATATAGTAGTTTAATTTCAATGAATAACATTCACGTAAACAGAAGACAATATTAAGAAAAAATATGACAAAATATCTATCCTAACTACTACTTCAATATGATTTTTTTTAATTACCTTGTTCAACTTTCTTGTACACTAATTCATTCATTTATGGTCGATAAATGAATGAATTCTATCGGTTTTTTGTTTTTTTATTATTAAACACTAATTATGCTAATAGATAGACAGTCAAAAGTATGACTAGCTATTGCACTTTTTTTTATCTTTATCTGAACGGCCTGAACTGACAAAATCTAGAATAACGTGAGCGAAGCCACGGGCAAATTCTAGTAAATTTAATAAAAAATGCTAAGGAAACGTCAAGACGTCCCCCCAACTCTTACATCGACCAACAGATTTAAAATGTATCTCAATCAAATAATCTTAGTAAGGTGATATTTTTTTACTATGGCGATATCTCTCTAGAGTGCGGGATATAACGAGCAAATTATGTTTTAATATTATTATTTTTAGGCACAAAACAGTTTGTGGTTTAAAGTATTATTATAATTACCTATTACCTTTGTTATTTATATATTTGTTGTTTATAATATTGCATATTGTTCAGCAATAAATACAACGCAATAAAACATCGTCAATGAAAACACGAAAACGTTGTATAGTCTAGCTCAATAGAATTTGAGAAAAAGGTAAACAACTTTTAGTGACGTTTACCATAAAATATTTTTCTGTAAAATAAATTTATGGATATTTATCAAAAGAAGGACCTTCATACGGCTTATTGTATTCATTAACTTTCATTTCAAAGAGAGTTTGAATTTTCTAAATGACTTTATATTAAATTAGGCATGAAACGATTGTTTACATAAAATATTAATTCTATTGGAATAGAGTATAACTAAAACGTCGTTGTTTTTCTATGCGTTATCGTTATTTTGTTTTACATAGACTGACCCCTGCATGTTTGTTGACAATGTTGGGCGTCGCATCGTGTTCAGTGTATGTATATACGCTTCATAAGAGCCTTTAATATTGTTATTTTCATTTTTGTAACGAATTGGAAGTAATAAATAAAATTATTTTTTAATATATTTTCTTCTATGCCCTGTGGATTATTAGGTTACAACTAATTGCCAGTTCTTTTATATATCCTTAAGAACCTACTAACATATACAAAAGATCTGTTGGGGGGGGAGGGGCTCATACAAATTTGGTCATCATCCTTTGACACAAAGAATAAGATTACATACCCATGCAAGGCGCCTCTCAATCTTGGCATCACCACAGTCTCCATCTGCAATCTCATACTTTCTTCACTGTCTTTAAACTTCACAACTCCTTTTTCTACCTCTCTTCTCAACAGAGTAATCTCCTTCGGGTGTGCGATCACCAGTCTAAATACGAGCCCGTTTTTCAACACATCTATGTGTGTGGGGTATGCTTGGGTAGGCAGGGAGTATTGCTTGGTGAGTCGTTCAGCGATTTGAAGGTGGAAAGCTGCTTTTAAACATCTGAACGCTTGGAGATTTCCTGGCCATTTGCCGCTGTGGCCTGAGAAAAATATTTTGTGTGGTCATAATTGATTTTCAATAATGGTATGGAGTAAGTGGCGCAGCGGTAGTAGAAGTAGAAGGTCTCGGGTTCAATGCTCGGGCAGTGTCATTGTTTATTTTAAATTAGATTTCGAATTTCACTCTAGATATAATTTCTATTTTGTAGAGGACTACTAACATTAAAACAACGGATACAAAAATCACCCAGGCCTTGAACAACTATTTTTTGGTAACATAAATTTTTGCGCCGTATGGGGATCAAACCTACAACACACTCAGCGCACTGGCAGTACTGAGGCATGGTTGCCTCATGTTTAAAACACTACCATTTAAACATAGTTTTACTGTTCATAAATTCTCGATCAGTACAAAAATTTAATTATGCATATATTGCTTTTTACGTTAAGGTTGATCTATGTAACTAAGTACCTGCTCCTAAGAACATTTCCACAAATGAAAAGTTACACTATCCCCTGGTAATAAAGTCTATATTTATTGATTTCATTTTATTTATTTATTTTTGGACGGCCAGTAATTACACAACAATACTTATATTACATACATGGTTTAAAATGTTTTGTTTGGTTGTATAATCTTTTAAGGTAGCCACTGCATGCACAAATAGGGGAGCTTAAATTTTAATTAAATATATGAATTAAATTTTAATATAATTTTGACATTTACAAGATGATGCAACCAATTAAAATAAAACAAATTAAATCATTTACAACAATTAACAACCCAATAGAAAATATAACAACAAAACCAAGAAGTAAATTAGAACTAAATTTATGGAATAATATGATTTGGTATTTAAAAGTAATTAGATTAAAAACTAAATAAATAAAAGTCGTTATAAAATTAAAATCATCATAAAATAAAATCAAAAGTAAAATCAAAATAAATTCTAAATAAAGTAAATAATTCTTAGAAAAATAATCCTTATAATATTAGTACACAATAAAAATTTATTAGCAGTCAGTATTATTTGATATCACGCTTAGACCGTCATGCAACCTCTATATTATATTTAGGTCTAGTTAATCAACATATATTTCTATATGAATAAAATAAAGTTGATGAGTTTGTTTCATCTAAATTTGATATCGCCTTTATTTGATTTCTCACACTAAAAAGAGGGCCGTGCCCAGCAGTGGTACAGTTTAATACAGGGCTGATATTTACCTAACTCGACGACGGCCTTACAAACAGGAGTATACTCCGGCACGGCGGCCACTCCGTCCGGCCGTGTCAGGTCCTTGACGAGACACGTGCCCGCGCGCCGCCAGGGCTTGTGCGGGGGCCCGCGGGGCAGCGGGGGCAGGGGGCAGCTGTAGCTGAACACTGGCGACACACCTGACACACAAACATACAACGTTACAAACATGATTTTTGAAGGTAGGTCGAACCAAGAGCTGACCCATTGAGGCAGTATCTATACTCTATACAAAATTAAAGACAAATGAGTATGTATCGTGTTTTTTAAGAGACCGTTACTTTTGTCTCTTATCCTGGGAGTGAAGTGAATATGCCTTTATTATGCTTTTTGTTATTTGTAATTGTTGCATATACTTTTAATAGGAAATGATGTACTGCCAGCATCTCTTTGAGAAGTTTATAGTGATTGATTAGCTTGTAAGCTAATTTGCCACCATAAACAATAGGTATAACCCACGTCGAGCGGCAGATGCTGCAGCTGCCGCAGGTCGCGCCGCAGCTCGTCGTCACACTAGGTGTACGTACCGTACACGGCGCTGACGTCGAGCGGCAGTTGCTGCAGCTGCCGCAGGTCGCGCCGCAGCTCGTCGTCACACTAGGTGTACGTACCGTACACGGCGCTGACGTCGAGCGGCAGTTGCTGCAGCTGCCGCAGGTCGCGCCGCAGCTCGTCGTCACACTAGGTGTACGTACCGTACACGGCGCTGACGTCGAGCGGCAGTTGCTGCAGCTGCCGCAGGTCGCGCCGCAGCTCGTCGTCACACTAGGTGTACGTACCGTACACGGCGCTGACGTCGAGCGGCAGTTGCTGCAGCTGCCGCAGGTCGCGCCGCAGCTCGTCGTCACACTAGGTGTACGTACCGTACACGGCGCTGACGTCGAGCGGCAGTTGCTGCAGCTGCCGCAGGTCGCGCCGCAGCTCGTCGTCACACTAGGTGTACGTACCGTACACGGCGCTGACGTCGAGCGGCAGTTGCTGCAGCTGCCGCAGGTCGCGCCGCAGCTCGTCGTCACACTAGGTGTACGTACCGTACACGGCGCTGACGTCGAGCGGCAGTTGCTGCAGCTGCCGCAGGTCGCGCCGCAGCTCGTCGTCACACTAGGTGTACGTACCGTACACGGCGCTGACGTCGAGCGGCAGTTGCTGCAGCTGCCGCAGGTCGCGCCGCAGCTCGTCGAATGCATGCAGCACGCTTAGTGCGGAGTCGTCACAGTGCAATACTCTGTCCCGCTCTGCCGCCCAAAGCTTGCGCGCCAGCACGCTGTCGCACTGCTCGCACACATGGTACAGCTCTGACGGGCTTATGTCTGTCAAACAGAAAACACATTCTGTTGTGACAAAGTCTAATAACTCAAACTGATTCCGTCTATTCAAGAAAAGAAAAGAAAAAAAATTTATTAAAATTTCGAATTAGGAACTCTTTGGGAATCTGTAGATGTGTAATGAATTCATATGTCATTTGTTTTTACGAAATGGCGGCAATTTAAAAAGTGTCTGTCGTGCGTCGAAATCGATTTGACTAGTGAAAACGAACGGGTCATTTCGCAACAATCATCCTAGAAAATATAAGGACTATTACTGCAGATTGATATGTCAGTTATTGTTGTGTAATGTTACCAGTTGTCTTGGATAATGTTAGACAGCAGCGCTCAAGAAGCAAAATCCTCCTTGAGCACGGCAACGCTCCAGCTAACTCCACCAGACGGATTATCGAATATTTGTCTATCGAAGGTATGGAGTTAGTGAGTCATCCTCCTTACAACCCCGACCTGACAACTTGTGACTTTTATTTATTTAGAAAAAAAAGAAACTTAGAGGAATTGGTTTTATGAACCCTGAAGATGCCGTGGCTGCGTTAGAAAAAGGCGTGGAAGAGATCCCTAAAGAAGATGGGCTCACTGCTTCAAATGGTTCCATCGCATGCGACAGTGCTTAGAAAGCAACGGAGACTACTTCGAAAAGCAATAAAAATATTAACAGGCTTCTATGTCATTCCGTTTTTTATTTTCTAAAAACTTTCAGTGTGATCCTGTAGGTCCCGTAAGTGGCATTTTTATACGCCTATATATTTTTATTTATTAACTTGGACATCTAGTAGTAATTACATGAATTCTTATTCTAATCTAACACTTAATGTGGATCTGTTTAATGTACCACATCATGCACCATTAAAGTGTATGGATGGTAGCAATGTATATAGGTAGGTTTATTGGTACATACCAAACTTAAGTTTCATGAGATAGTCGATAATCTGCTTTGGCACCGTCCGTCTCTCTGTCATGGTGTCACCATCCCAGACGCACGTCTCCGTGATGGAGCCATCTTGGAAACGACGCAGCTCAGACTTATCGCCCCAGAACGCTCTAAAAACGTGGTATAGACAAATATAGCTTTAAGGTGCTGATAGACATTCACTTGTAATAACCATTCTATCGAATGTTACACTACAGAAAGATAAACGGGAGGGTTTTAGCGAGCATTCTAGCGAAAGGATGGTAAATTTGCTTTAAGCTTTTTGCCGAGGATAAGCACGTCTGACATCTTCGTGAAGAATAGTTTTTTGACGAGCATTGACAAGAGCGTTTGCTGGAATGATCGTGAAAATGTTTGTAGCGATGTTTGGGTCTGTTCGTTGTTCATTTCGAGAATTCAAAAACGTCGAAGGCTCGATGTTCTGTTACAAATGAATGCTCAATCTATCAGCTTCTTTATAGACATGAATTCCAACTTCTTCCTATTTTTCTTTTCGTGTGGTTAGAGGCCAACCTGTTGTCAAGAGTCGTTCAAGCCGCCCGTAGGCCTTTGACATGGCTAACCGACTTTTTACGTGCCCTCTGAAGCACGGAGACGCTCAGAGGAAATACCACTAAGCGGTCACCTATCTATAGATTGACCGCAATCAATGTTGCTTAACTTCGTTAATCGTTTACCGATCAGTGAGTGAGTGAGAGAGAGTCAACTTTATTAATAATAAATAGTTTTAAGAAAAGTAAGTACAGCTATTTTTCTTTGGTAATATCTTTTAATTTTTAGAAGCACCATTAATTTACAATACAAGTTAAGATATCTTAAAAGTAGATAAATAAAATACTGTTCTAAAGGTGTAAACGTAATATGCAAGGCTAGATTGCTGAAGCCATAATGATTGACTAAACTGAAACTCTCGGTTGCTGCATATAATTGGGACCAACACATTTATTTATTTATTCATTCGATCTTACAAGCTAACAGATGTGACACCCAAAACGCTTACAAGATAACTCGTTCAAAAATTAAGTTAAAAGTATAACTAAACATGCTCGTCACATATACATATTTATAAAATATCGAAATGTCATAGATTATAAATAATAATAACAATAAATTAATAAATTACAATAATTAATTAAAAAATATAAAAAATAAAATGTCAAATGTCAGCCCTATAAATTATAATATGTCATTTAGAATTATTCGAAATTTATTATATAAATGTTCTAATCCATCGGCAAAAAGGTCCAGTTCGTAGTGCTGAGCAAGTATGTCTATGCACATAGCAATCAACAGCGATAGCTTAGTGGGGAGACCAACAGACTGCAATGCAGAGGGTCTTGGGTTCGAACCCACGTCGCGCACCTCTGACTTTCGGAAGTTATATGACTTTTCGAAATTATGTGCGTATTGATTGACAATTATCGCCTGCTCCGTGCCTCGGAGAGCACGTTAAGCCGTTGGTCCCGGCTGCCATGAACATCTATGGCAGTCGTTATTGGGAAAGTCAGCACCCTCTAATATCCTGACACTGGTCTAGCCTTAGGGTATCGTTAGCCTTCGGGTTGCGGAGATCAGGTGGCAGCCGCTCCGTGTAAAAACTGATATCCAGTCAAATCCGGTTAGACCAGAAAAGCCGACCCCAAGTGACTTGGGAATAATAAAGGCTAAGAGAAAAGAAGACATAGCAATCAACAGGGCTTTTCTGATAATAAACTTTCACAGAGTATGGATCTGGGCCCGGTAGACGGTAATTGGCCAGCTGCCTATTACGTGGGACCGGAGACCTAAACAGGGCCGACAAAATGTGGATGTTCTATAGTTTCACCTAAGGTTTTCCCCTTCAACATGCTTACCTGAATTCTTCAGCTTCCGGTAAGTTGGCAGGTGGTCCTTTCTCCACGACGTTGATCGAGTTTTCAGGATTCAATACAAAACCAAAAGAGAGCTTCTCTTCAAATCTGTAGCAAATAATGGACAGTTTTATTATTATTACTCAAACGCTTCATATGCTTACAGAACGATAAGGAAAGAATCATATAACGCGAACCATTTCTTAAAAAATGTTACCATCGTCCGCTCTTTCGATAACCACCCGTGGTATATACCACGAAGACTCGTGCCCTCGCCCCGTTTGGTTTTTTCCTAGTTATTTAGTATGGTTATGTTCCTTAATACCACTAAACATATATTTTTATGCTAAGTAAGAATAATTTATAAACAAAGAAAACACCATGAAACAGACCTTAAACCTGCAACTACAATAAACTTATTACTGGTATTCTGTTTATATGTCATCTTAAAGAGCATTGCTATTCATTCTGTACTAGATTATGCCCGCGGCTTAGCTTGCGAAAATTTAGGTCTGGTTAATTACAGTACTTTTTCTTAATGAAAGGTACCCTATGTTCGTTTCTGTACCCCTGACAACGTGTATGCGAAATTTCATGATCATCGGTCGAGTAGTTACGGCGTGAAAGCGTAAGAAACAAACAAACTCACATACGCTTTTAAAATATTAGTTAAGGTTGGGACGAAAACAATCAAATATTTATTGATTAAATCATAAAGTACATAAATTTAGACTCACCCACTCAGTGCTTTCTCCATGCTCTTCTTGACAGGCCATGATCGATCTCCCTCAACTATTTCCTGAATAACCTCCACTCTGTTGCCCAGACCTCGAGCCAGTAGCTGGTATATAACATCAGTGATAAGAACTAACTGATCTAAACCATAGTTAAGTTGAGCTTCCTTAGGAGTCTTAGCGAGAATTAACTTTCTGATTTTCTGCAGAGATTTAAATCTGAAATATAAAAAACCAAAACTTTTCGAATTTACTTAAATTATTTTTGAACATCCTTAACTTGGAAGGGTGACTGCTGGATAGTCATGGCAGAAGTCACATGTTTGACAGATATAGAGAGTTGAATAATTAGAGATTGAGTTAAACAGACCCAGTATGGCCTACACATATTTTTAAGTTCTAATGATCTTAAAAATATAATGAATCTGGGTCTGCATATTTCTATTACCACATGAACAAACGTTTGCTTGTTCAAAACTATTCAGATTACTAGGTGAAAACACTGCTTTATATGTTAGATGTAAACCTAAACCTAAACTTCATGGATATACAGCTGTAATACATATTTTTATTATTTAATAAGGCACACAAAACAAAACTCAACATAGTATAAAAGTGAAAAATAACACAGTAAAAATCTTAAAAGCTATTGAACAGTTTTACTTTAAACTATGAGACTATCTACGTGTAGAAATCATGATATAAGATAAAGATCAGTACAAGATGACGTTGCTTGGCTCAAATTCATTTTCAATCCGTTTTCAAATTTATAAAAGATAGATTATTGTACTTTACTTAATAAGATAATTTTGTTATTTAAAGTACAATAAATAGAAATTAGTATTAAGTATAAGTATCTACTTTTATAAATACAGTCAAAACCGAATATAACGACATTGAAGGGACCATATAACTACGTATGTTAGTTCCGATAATTGTTATAAGCAATATACACAAGTCTGTAGTCATATTAATTGTCATATGCATGTTTAGAATTTTTAAATACGTACAATTATGTAGTATGCTTAAGAACTTGTTTTCAAATAAAATGTCAAAAAACTAAATAAATATGTTTATTCTGAAAAAACTTATATATTATATACCAAGTGTAGTCTATTACCTGTACTATGTTTAAAATATTGCTTCATAGATTGTAATAAGTTAATTTTTTAATAATTAAATTGTTTGTATTGTTTTGTTTTGCTGGAACAAGCAAAGTGGTTGGTCGCTAAAGCCAATGAATATCGATAAAGTTTCGTCGTTTTAAGCGATATGTCGCTGTATTAGATGTTGTTATAGGCGGTATGATTACTTAATTGTTTATATAGCGATTTGAACGGGACTTTGCCATTCGGTCGTAATAACCGATCCGTCGTTATAAACGATGTCGTTATATACGGTTTTGACTGTATTTGTATATTTTGTCCTGTTACCTGAGTCTAGATTTAAATAGTGTAATTTTACATTATAGCTTTGATAACTTACCTTAGTATATGATCAAACTTCATAAAAGGTTCCACAGGAGTCATAAACAGTGGAAGGAAACTATTAATCTTGCCATTATCTAACATTTCTATAGCTAGAGCACATTCCCTTTTCAACGCACTGTAAGTGCCCCGGCCCATCTGCCAAAAAATATTGTAGTACCCAGTTTTGTCTATGAACACTATAGGAAAGTGTTTATGGAACTCCTCTATTGATGGACATTGACCTTCACCTTTGTGAAGTGACAATCCTTTCTTATCTAACTCGAATGATTCTGAAAATAAAAATAGTATTTATTATGTCTCCCGACCATGGGAGAGGGGTAATAGTGCTAGATGGATGAGAAAAATACTGCCAGACTTGATTAACTGTAAACAGTACTTACTTAATGAAAATAAAAGCACATAATATAATAATAATATTCTATCACATACACACAACACCATCTAGCCCAAACTAAGCAGAGCTTGTATTATGGGTACTAGATATAATAGATAAACATACATATTTCCTTTTTTTTTCGTAAATACATTCATATTATACATAGAAACACATAGACCAAAACAAACATCCATATTCATGCACACAAATGTTTGACTTGTGCAGGAATCGAACCTGCAACCTCAGGCGTGGCAGTCGGTTACACTAACCACTAGCCAGAATCTAGTATTCATTTATTTAATAGCACAATGACATCATATGTATTAATACAATATAAAATTTCGTTACATAGTATTTTGTCTGGTATGTGTGACCCTTACGGTGTATACAACATTGGCTGGTTATAGAGAAGTAAGGTGTTTACATTTTTATATAACTATTTTAACTAATCTAATATTCATTTATCTTAGAAAGGTTATACAATACATGAGATATAATAAAACAGTATTGCCAAGTTGAATCTGCTTATGATTTGGCACCATTAGTATTCTAGCTTAAAACAGGCTGAAGGGTACAGTTTTATAGGTAAATAAGTGTGTATAATAAAATGTATAATAACTTACTCAGAGCTATCCAAATGTTCCTCACAATTTGATAACTGCTCATAATATTATTGACCCGCTTCACTTGTACAAAATATGCTACTAATAGACACACCACATATCCAGACACTTTTAATTTCCTTTGCCGTAACCAGATCTTTAACAACACAATTGCTTGCTTCAAATTCTCACTTCTTTGGAACATGTCTTTCAAAAATTCTTGATTTATGGGTGCCGTTAAGTCTGCTAATATGCTGCTGTTGTAGTATGGTGTTGAAGGCCCAATGTCTGCATTTGTTTCTGAACTACCATTAAAATACCAAGCTTCTCTTAAGTTGTTACGTTCTGGACTAAACCGGTGTAATTTGTATGCATCACTTTCACACACTAAGTTGATGCGAATTGATAAATGGTTGCCAAGCTTTCCAATAGGTTTAAAATCTAGTACAGGTTTTGTTTCACAATTATTTGTGTATGAATATTGTAGTTCTTCAATTAATTCATATTTAGATAAATGTGCTGCAATATTTGCTAAATATGCTGCCCGTTTCTTATGGTACTTGTAGTTTACAGAATCATTTTTTGTGTATGTTTCACTTGGGACTGTTATTTGTAAATCTACTCTGAGCTTTGAATTAATAGGACATCCTAATGCATATGAACCAACAATTTCAACATCTGTAAACTTCTTAAAGTTGAAAACACATTTTGTTTTATTTAATTGTTCACCCACGGGTAATTTTACTTTTAGTTTCTTGTTTAGAGTTTGCTGTGACAAATCATACTCTGTCTCATCTTCAGGTATAGACAGTAAATAACTTTTCAATTCTGTAAACCATTGAAGAAACTTTTTCTCAGTTTTCTCTTTCACCTTTACTTCTTGGATAATTTCTTCAATTTGTAGGCGGAAAAGATTTGAATTGAACAAGGTTTCAGTCTCCTGTAGTCTGTTTAATTCGTTCACTGTAGGTTGACGATATAAACTTTTAGTTCTCAATCGCTTTTGTTCATCTTTGTTTTGATCGCCACCAGAAGGTTTACCGTTCTCATTTATGCCCTGAACCTCACCACCCTCTTCAGATATAGATGTATCAGCTTTCTATAAAATTTAAGTAACAATATTAAACAGGATATTATGTTGTAATGCCTATATTTTATTAAACTTAGGCAACCTCACATTTTTAGATAAAAGTAACAGTAATTAGGAAAGCCGTGAGGTATATTTGTCTGGTACTATTCAATATTACTTACCCGCTTAACCATTTTGAGAATATCACTTATTATTCCTTAAAAATGGTGAAATAATTGCTAAAACAGAGGTTATAAAAGTATAAACAACAACGTGCGTTAGACAGCGAGAGTGACAGTGACGTTTGTTGTCACTGTCATTATAGGTATTACTCACTATTGACCACATTGACGTGCAGTTTGACAGAGTTACCGTATATAAAATCTTGTAAGATATGAAGAAATACTGAAATTTCATAATGCCAGGGTAAAAACTGTCCGAAGCCACAAGCAGTGCAGCAGCAAGTCAGTAAACAAAACGTTTGTACAAATGGTGATAGTATTTATGGCATATCACGTTGAACCGACGGGCGTGTATGAGGAATGTGATGAAAGTGAATGAAGCCAGAGAAGTGTGTCAGGATCGTAGCAAAAGGAAATCCGTAGTCTCTGCCTACCCCTCTGGGAAACAGGCGTGAATCTATGTGTGTATGTATGTATCACGTTGATGGCAACGTGATATCTCTATCAGATTATTATAATAGATGCTATAATTTCATCACATATACATACATGGGTCATTCTACTCGATGGCCAAAAAGTGTGCATTAGGAATATAAATTAAACTCATTGAACTGAAGATTTCATTTAAAGCTCTTTTAACCGTAATCAACCTAAATTATAATCGAATACATGTATAAGAAATCTATAACAAAACCAAAAATTAAGTAAAAATCGTTAATTGAAATAGTTTTCGTCACATCCTGTTATCTGCGTAATTCGTTAATTGTTGACTTCAGACATAAAAAAAAAAAAAACAATACGTAACAATAATTATTTATTCTTTATGTACGTGGTACGTATGGTATGTGTAGTTAAATTAAATTTAGTTAAGTCTACTTGACGCTACACTTGTTTCTACTTCTGTATGAACAGAAAATACTTTCAAGTATGATAGTAGCATAATAATTATTTATATTTTGTTATTCTTTTTTTATATATATTTATAATTTTGACATTTACTATTAATATTTTGACATTCACAATTAATATTCCGACATTTAAAATTTATTGCTATAACTAGAATAATAATTATTAATGCTATGAATTATTATCAACTTTTTAATAAATAATTAAGTTATCTGTTTAATATTAATGTTTCAAATAATTAAGAATCTGTATGATAATTTCAATATTAATTGTATATATTTGCACGCCCTTTGTGCCAAAACTCAGCGCACTCGTAAAATTTTGTAACATCACTGTATACCTGTTGTCTAAACCGTGTTTAGCAAATACAATATTATGATTATGCAAAATTCAAATCTGCAATAAATCATAAAATTTCTTATTCAGTCTTTTGTCGCTACCGACCTTTTTGGATTTCTCCTAGCGCAAAACAGTGGAATAAGTGTCTATGTATTCATCACACAAACATGGAACTAATAGTTGCTGCATTAAAAACGGCCAATGCTATTAATGAAAGTACCCCTGTAGCTCTTGTGAAGACAATCTGTTGTGAAGGAAAATTAAAAGAGGAATGCTTGCTCAGAAAATGTAACGAGTGTAGAGACAAAAAAGTTAATTTCAATCCCATTACCAACAATAATCTAATAACGTACTTTAGATGGATTACAAAGAAATTTCTAGTGTCTATAAAAGGAACCGAAAAATTGTGTCAGAAGACGATAAAAGAAAAGGTGTTGAGTACAAGAAAAGATTTAGCTGACCATTTACTTTCAAAGTTACTAATATTTATGAATCATTTAAACAACATCTACCATCAATATCAGGCTATAAATCATGCTAAGAGATAAGTTGATCAAGAAACTGCATTACCACATATAGATTTTGCAGAAAATTATATTTGCAAATACGCTGGAGAAGTACAAGCAGTTCATTCTGGGGCTTCCAAGCCTTAAATATTCATTCATACTGCAGTTTTATACCACTTTGGAGAGTACGACTCAAGGATTACTCCGCTTGGCACAATTTCCGAAAATATTAGGCATGATCCTGTTTTTATTTGTAATCATTTAATATCAGTTTTAAAAGTTATTAAATCCTTACGTCCTAACTTAAAGACAATCCACTTTGTAAGTGATGGACCCTCTTCGCAATATCATAAAAAGGATATATAAACTTTCTTCAATATTTCGCTTACATCGCATCGTCACACAATTTAAAATTACTATTAATTAATACAGGACATTTATAATGACCAATACTACCAGCGCAAGTGGAGGACCGAATTCAATCGCTGCGATAAGTTTGTACACCTTTGATTTTATTCTTAGTGTGTGCGATATATCCTGCAGGCAATACTCACCAGTACCGTTTTTAAATCAAATGCAATGACAAAATGTAATTCATAGTAGACTGCTACGCTAGAACCACAAGTAAGACAAGACTTATTTAAAAATGATTCGTCAAAACAAATTGCTCAAATCTTCCAAACACTCAATCCCAAAAACGGATGACATATCCGAATTGAGTAGTAAGAAAACGAATTGAATTTTTTTTTGTGCTATTACGTTGGCAAACAGGCATACGGCCCACCTGATGGTAAGTGGTCACTGTAGCCTATGGACGCCTGCAATACCAGAGGAATCACTTGCGCGTTGCCGACTCTTTAGGAAAAAAAGGAAGTGGGAAGGCGAAGTAGCGGGAAGGGGGAAAGAGGGTGATTGGGTCTCTGGCACTCTCACTCACCGAACGAAACACAACAGTAGGAATACTGCTATTTAACGTCGATATTCTGTGAGAGGATAGTACTTCCCCGGTCGAGCTGGCCCATTCATGCTGAAATCAGTGAGGCTCTACTACTAATCGATGTGCAATAACTGTTAACGCATCGTTTTGGAAATAGGGCACTATAACAATGGTTCAATAGAACTCTTTCAAGATAACTAGCCCGGTACCTACATTGTCATGTCTGTTCTGACGTATCAGTAAACTACGAATTACATTTTGTCATTGCATTTGATTTAAACGATAGAATATGTAGTAGCATTAAAAGGCCGAGTAGAAAAACTAGAGAGCTTTTACCGTGAGAATGAGCAACGTTCCCGTATGAATAATATTGAGATAAAGGGAGTACCAATGTCCAATGCAGAAAACCTGTTTGCCATAATGGCTAAAATCGGCGACGTCATAGGATGCCATATCCCAAGCGAACAAATTAACAACATAGCGCGGGTACCAATGCGCAGTGACAAAAGTCAAAAGAACATAATTGGCTCGGTGCATTATAGTTACCTAAAAAGTAACCGCGAAAAAATATAAAATATTAAAGGCAATGGAACTTGGACTATCTAGTGAGAATATGATCTACATCAATGACCATCTTACACTAGAAAACAAAATTCTACGCAATGAGACCAAATCTCGAGCCAAAGAGCGTGGTTACGAATTCGTATGGGTAAAGGGATGCAAGATCTTCCTACGAAAAAATCTCACTTCACCAAGGCACCACATCAAAACAGATCAAGATTTAAAAAAGTTTTTATCATAGATGCTTCAATACAGCATGCTGGCATGTCTTTAAGTTGTACGCACCTTTTACGATTGAGGCACGCAGCTAACTGTTTTTTCTATTCATTGCTAACTCGCCGGCCTTTTGTTCGCTTGTCGCCGTGTGTTAATTACTTTGTTCACATTGACCATAATGATTTGAGCCGCTGTGCTACGAAACTTAAAGTCGCATTTTGTTTAATGAGTCAAGATAGTCTAACTTATAATTATTTTATTTTCTGTTTGGAATTCCTAACTGATCCTTTTATTTATGAATATGGTTTTATTGTTATAATGACTTGTTTACATCTTAATGTAATAAACATCGGTTCAATGACAGCTATTTATTTGCGGCTTGTCGAATGTGCTTTGTATTTTTCTATTCAGATGCTAACGTTCTGTACTTTCCGTGATGGCGTCTATTAGTATTTATTATCAAAATTTTCGGGGACTGCGAACCAAGACAGGTGTTTTTTATAGAAACGTAAGTATTAAGAGTTTAAATGTTATTTGCTTGACAGAAACTTGGCTACTTGACGGTATCGCTGTCAGTGAACTGTTTGATGACAGATATATAGTTTGGAGACGTGACCGGGATTATGCTAGTACTAAGCAGGCTCTGGGAGCGGGTGCCCTGATAGCGGTAAGACGGAAACTAGTCGCCAATGTTCGTAGTGATTGGGGTTCGTGTGCGAGGACTTGTGGATAACAGTTACACTGCATCGCAAGCATCCCCGAGTATCATATAAGGTGCATATTTGTGTCGTCTATATCTGTAGCCAGAATTTGGGGGATATCTCATCGGTCCAGTTAAGTCAGTTTTCAAATAGTCTAATGGATATAGCCCTTAGCGATCCGGTAGACAAATTCGTTGTATGGGTGACTCCAACCAACCGAATATTGTTTGGCTACCATCAGACGACGTTCATTGAACCCTACTAACCTTCAGGGTGTTATACAGCAAAATTTTATCGATAATTTTAATATTTGTAACTTGCAGCAGTATAATCCCCATACTAACAATAACGGTAGAATTTTAGATTCAGTTTTATTTAATAATGAGGTGTGTATCTCTCCTGCAAGTGATCCATTGGTACCCGAAGATCCGCATCACAAATCTTTGTACATCACAGTGGACTTTGTCCAGGTTCACTCCTTACCGAGTCGTCCTTATATTAAGTACGCATATCACTTGGCTGATTATGACGCGATAACAAGCGATCTGGATCGAATTGACTGGCAGCACGAACTTACCTGTAGACCACTAGAAGAAGCTGTAGCGTACGTCTACGATCAAATAAATGGATTGCGCAACATTTACATACCTTACAAAATAGCAGTTTCCCAATCCAAATATCCTCCCTGGTTTAAAAGTCCCCTGATTAAATTAATAAAGGAAAAATCGAAATATCACAAAAAATAAAAGAGATACAATAATCTTTCAGATTTCCAATCATTCTTGATCTTGCGGCAGCGCTGTAAGGATTTAGAAAGTAAATTATTTGAGGAATATATCACCAAAATTGAATCCGATATATGTAGAAACCCGCGAGCCTTTTGGTCGTACGTAAAGTCAAAGAGGCAAACTAACACATATCCTTCAGAGTTGCATTTTGAATACGTCTAGTAATGGTAACGATATCTGTAACATGTTCGGTAATTACTATCACTCTAATTTTCTGGAAGAGACAGACTCTGATTCTCAGTCATACGGCGTACATAGTGTCTGCGAGCGGGCTACATCAATCGCGCACATAAATACTGTTGAGATTAGTATAGAGGAAGTCCGAAAACTGTTGAAACAAATAGACGTCCAGAAATCAGCAGGATCTGACAATGTTCCACCGATCTTTATAAAGATGTCTTTGATGCCATCCAACCGACGTATTACAAACCAGTTTCATTAGAAAGGCTATACCAAATGCGAAGATGGTTTTAGAACAAAAAAAAATCTTATTTCTTTTTATAGCGTAGTAGCACATACCGGATAGATGCTAGAATTGTATAAAAAACGTTCGACGTATGTTTCATATTCATCAAGTATATTTCTCGTAATCTTTGTGTTGAGTAGTTAGGGATGAATGATGTAGAAATGAATAGTTTGTATGGGTTAAGGAATCTAATTAACATAAGTATATTTATCAGTTCTACTCAGAGACAGAGACACATGAGTTCGTGTATACGTGATAAGCAGTATCCACGAACTCAAGTCTCTCATTAAATAAAATACCTTGTTGTAAAAATCTGATTGTAATATTTTAAAGCGGAAGAGTTTGTTTGTTTGGTTGAATGCGATAATCTCTGGAACTAACAGTACGATTTCAAAAAATATTTTTATACAGTACAGTTGTTTTGTATTTGTTGAGGAGGATTATAGGCTATGACACATTACTCTATGACCCTCAGGGCCGGCGCAGTAACTGTAGACGTGGGTGAAACCGCGTGAACTAAAACGTAATTACGTGTTATTTTCAGATTACAAAAAATATAGGTAAAAAGAACAAAGCCAATACCTATGGGTACACTAAAAGAAAAATTAGTATTTTGGCGAATAATTTAAAACTGACAAGAGAGGCTAAAAAGAAGTAAATTTTATTTATATTTTTTGTTGGAGCCAATCTTTTTGAAGTAATGGTCTTACATCAAATTATTTTATTACAGAAAAATACTCTCTAATTCAGCAAACTCAAAGTCACTAAATTGTACACATGCGATTCTTTACATGGGCTCCTCTTCGCGATTTTTAGTTGTAAATATTTGGTATTGTATTATATATATTATGTTACTGTAAAAGCCCGAAGTGCAGTAAATTCCAAGATTTACCAACACGGATTGGTAACAGTCCGAAGTGGCAACATCATTTCATATGTCAGGTTAGGTTTGTTAGGTTTCATGTGATCATAGAGACAGAAATAGGAGATTGTAAGTGGGGCCCGGTACAGATAAAAGGGATGGATTGGAATTGAGTGAGAAAAGAAATGCTATTTCATAAAAAATAATGTAACTAAAAATATAACAACAAAATTGAAAAAACAATGACAATATCGCAGAAGACAAAAGAGCACGATTGGCGAGAATATTTATTTTCAATTTTCTTGTTCTATTTTTAAGTTACATTCTTCTTTCATTAATTAGCACTTCCTTTTCCACTCCGTCCTTATTGTCTTTGCCGCACCTTAGTGTACTTTGATGTTCTGTTTAATTTGTTTGTGTGTCGGGTCATCCTCTTCCCTCTATTATAGCAAAGCGGGTAATGGCGGGCACATGCGTTTTACTTGTGAACGGGTGTTACTTGGGGTGTCTGGTCGACCTCGGTTTTATGGACTTAGAATCATCCTTTTCTATCGACAACATTAAATTCCATAATGGTTCTGGGCGTGATCGCATGTTACTTGCATCATAAGATGTGAGTGGATACTCCTGTTTCACTATATTTACTTATGGAGGCTAATAACACTTCTTATAAAACAAGATTAATTGCTTGAGTATTATCATAGTAAAGTAAATAATAGGTGTAATGGTTACAGCTCCTTACAATGTTAAATGATATATGTATAATAAAATTAGAAATATTGTTAATTTTGGCGATTAAAAAGAGGAGCTGGGAGTTTTATTGTCCGTTCTTTCTCATGGTTCTACCTCTTGCTTTGCGAACTTGGCAATAAATGTAAATGTAGAATCAGTAAACTATAAATTCTGTAACTAAACTGTAAAAGTGAATAATTTTTATTCTTACTTGAATTATTTATTTTTTACCTTCCTTTTTTGGTTTTGTATTTAGTGTTATTCGTAGGTTTTCATGTCTTTTACATAATAACACAATATATGTATATTTGAAAAAGTGACAATTAATTAGATGAAAAATACAAATTAATTCTATCAGAAGTATCAGATAATAAAAACTGTGCCAGATAAATTATAAAAAATCGTTGTTATTCTGAGAAACATCCTCCTACTTAACAAGTAATAACTAGCTTCATTTGATACCTTTCAATGCATTTGCATTAAAATAATTAATTTGAATATAGTCATAATCGACGTAAACGTAGCTGAAGACTTTTCATTAATGGCAAAAAGGATCAAGATCATTATTCCGCGCGACGCCGTCATAGTGCGCCTGGGTTTCGCACTGGCGGTACGCGGTTCTGCAAATACCTAGACTCGAACCGCCGCGCGAGGCGTATACGCTCTTAAAAGGTAGGTACTTAATAAAGTTATCACCAGTTTATTTGAGTGCATATTATAAGGCCGACTGTATGAGTCTATGACTGTATGCTGGTGTACTGCAGCACATATTTGGAATCTGTGACGAAACGTCCTTTGTGAATTACTACATACATAGCATTGGTACAATTACTTACGTCGTTTTCCTATTTAGTTAAAAATTTGCTTACGATAACCTTATGGAATTATGCAGCAATTACGTGTAGCAAGCAGGGATGTCGCGGATGCAGATTTTTTGACATCCGCGGACGCGGATATGGATATTTGAAATCTCACATCAGCGGATGCGGATACGGACGGGGATGTCCAAATCGATGTGGAAGTTCCGCAATTGCGGATGCGGATATTGATGAAAATTCTTCATCTCATTTAATAAAAAGTACGTATCTAATATCACCGCTTTCGCAGGTTCAAGCCTGTTTTGCAAAGGTTCATAAATGAAACACGTTCTACAGAACAACTGATTTCTTTCTTATCTTAACCTACGCTATATCTGGATCCGCATTAAGACCCGCGATGATTATTGCGGATGCGGATGCAGATGTTCAAATCGATGTGGCAGCTCCGCGATTGCGGATGCGGATGCGAATATTCGCAACATCACTGGTAGCAAGTACAAAGTAAATCCATATGTACAGTGAACTGCAAAAATGCATACCCATTTCAAAACTAAAATGGTATAAGCTGGTAATTGACGCTATCTAACGGAAATCGATACAAGAACAGTTAAGTAGTGTATTTATATCGTAATAGATGGCAGTGCACTACTACAAAATAAAAATAAGTAGATTTCTTAATAACTCAATTTTGATGAATTTCCTTCAAACAATTTTTTTATCTCTATATAGAATAGTTTTTAAAAAAAAATAATACATTTCAAGGTAAAACAAGAAGCAAAGAATTACAAATGAATTTATGAATGTATAGTGGGTAGTTTATTTTTTAGATATTTTCGCTGAATAGATATTCTGTTCGTACGCAAACATCATTCTGTCCCTGTATTCGAGTGTTTTTTCGATTGAGATTATAATACCTTATAAATACCTATTTGCTGAAATGAGTACGCATTGCAATATTTATAAAACAACGCCATCTAGTTAATTCATATTCATTCTAATTCGAGTGTTCACAGGATTTTGGACCTAAATGTATCCATGCACTATTAAAGGTGACTGTACCTACTTATTATAAATGATTATTCTAAGTATACCTGCTGTACTTATTTTTCGGTCACTGCCTGGAATTTTGTAGCGTGTAAACTTCTTTATTGTAAGTGTCACGTGCGTGTACACTTCTTAAGACTTCTTTAGTGTGTGCGTGTGCGCAAAGCGCACCACGGATAATAGTCGATCGGCAAGCAGCTGTGTAGTCATTACATGCTTATATTTTCATAAAATACTTAAATATAATATGTATATTCTGGCAGACAACATGTAGCATCTAACGGACAGGAAAATCAAATGACTTAATTAAAAAAATCTTTATATTTTTTATTATTAGTGGTTTTGTGGCGATTTTATACAATTTTAATGAGATTATAAATAAAATTCAACGATAGTAAATTTGAAATGACGTCAAATACCTATATGTATATAGCTTGTATCTGCTACTCTAAGTTATCCTTATAGTGGTAGGTAATTGATCGGACATAATAATAATAAAAATTATATTTACAATAAGTTTGGTAACATCGATCTCAATAGTAAATAAATATAAATACTATGATTGCTTAGCAATACTGTGTGTAAAACTATTTTGAACTACTTATCTAAAAATACAGTAAGCTTTGGTGCTTCTGCAACGAAATACAATCGAGATTGTATTCTACCACGAGCCGTCGGATGCCAATACTTTCGGCAATTTAAAAATTTCTATGTGGGGCAAGGAATTTTTGATACGGCCTAGTTGAGTTTTGAGATAATGGCGTTGGTGTAGCCACTGCAGGTGCCGTTGCCACCGAGGTCGCCGGTGAGTGCTTTGCCCTCACGCAGCACCTCGTAGCACGCGTTCTGCACGCGGTCAGCGTGCTCGTTGAGCTGCAGGTGTCGGAGCATCATGATGGCGGACAGCAGGAGGGCGGTGGGATTTGCCATGTCCTTGCCAGCGATATCGGGAGCTGTGCCGTGCACCTAGAGAATTGAAAGTTCTATTATTATAAAATAAATCAAAGACAAAATAAAATACGGAACAGGAAATAACCACTTTAATATTTATACGACTCGCCAGAGGGTACTTAAGCGGTTGGCACATCTGTGGGTTGGTTCCAAGTGAAAAGGCGTTTAAAGATGTGATTATGGGAAAGGCATCGGCGGAACAGAAACATCTTCCATTGCTTTCCTTTAACCGGAAGGAGGAGACTTTCTAGCTCTTACTGGCCGAAGGAGGAAGGTAATAATTTTTTTATAGAACTTATAATTCATGTGTCACGGGGGACTTTAGATTCCTCCAAACAACGGACACAAAGAACACACTTTAACCTCTACGCCGTCTGTGTAGTCAAATTGTTACTACCCTTACGTTTTCTGTAAGATGGAGATGTCCTTTATTACCTACTCCTCCGAGCTAGCAGGCTCATTAACAAATTCGCATCCTCATAACTTTTACACGCTTCATACGCCATATCACCATACATTTTACTAGTGAACCCGCTAGCGGAGTTCTCGGTAATACAGATGCGCTGGGGTGAGCCCACGACGTGGGTACGTAGTATACAGCAATTACTCGTAACACAAAACCCTCTCGTTATTAATTTCTGAGTCTTCTTCGAAGAGGTTAATGAAAATACTTTGTAACGGTCTGTGTTAGTGACAGGCATAGCGCCGGAACCACTGGACCGATTGACTTTTAACTTATTGTGCAGACACCTTAGGGTCCAACCTCGGTCGAGTTTGAATATGGGCCCTATGGGTCAAAAGACCCGCAAGATAAAGGGTCACATATTTTAAATGGAAAAATATTGACTTGTAACTTGGTGTGCAGACACCTTGGGGGTCATACCTCGGTCGAGTTTGAATATGGGCCCTGTGGGTCAAAATACCCCGAGATATAGGGGTCACAAGATCATAAGGTCAGGGGATATCCACCAACAGAGTGATTTGGAAGACGTTTTGCACCTGTATCTTATTGTCGTGTGATTAAGGTTGATAGTCGTATGGACTCGGGTTTTATAAGCAAAACAAACGTGTTGTCGGCTCAAGTAAATATTTCACACTGGTTTATTGAACAAACTATAACATACAACAGATATGCATATCTACCTATACTTAGTTAGATGCGACCATAACATGCCGCCCACCAAAAGGGGCATAACCCTTTTAAAAACAAGTGAATGTAGTAAGACAAGTATACAATACAAATTTGACAATTGATGAGGATGAAATTATTATTATTATAATTACTTGTAAATGTAAGTATTGTGTCTTATATAAACTTATATACAACAATTGTCTCTCTTTTAAAGCTAAGTAGAACACATTAATGTCATGTATGTGACATATAAAATAACATCCTTATTCCTTGAGACGTGAAGAATACAACAAAGTATAGGTACAAAAATAATGAAAATATCATGCAATTTAAACAAAATCTGCAATATCATGCAATTTAAATATAGACTGGTGTTTATAGTTTATAATTTAACAAGATTGATGGAAAGTTCAAATTTCCCTTTTTTTTTTTTAAACTATTATGTTAGCCGTCGTCATTAAACTTACTCATCATATTTTATTAAAGGACATAGCTTTGTAACACATCGTTTAGTGACATTAGTACCGCTCTTAACACTATATACTCGCGTTGCACCGTCCGGGCCAGGATGTTTCTCCATGATACGACCGAGGAGCCACTTCCCAGGTGGAAGGTTAGGTTGTTTGATTAAAACGACATCATTCAATTGGAACTCTTCCTCAGGTTTCATCCATTTCGGTCTCTGCTGTAATTTCGTCAAGTATTCTACTTGCCACTTGTGCCAGAAGTCATTGAGCAACTTCTGCGTAAACTTCCATCGCGTTAAATGGTTAATATTGACATCTTTAAGGTCTGGTGAAGGAATTGTTGTTGGTGCTTCTCCTATTAGGAAATGTCCAGGTGTAAGCGGATCTATGTTTTCTGTGTCATGATCGTCTATAGTGCTCATGGGCCGAGAATTCATGCATGATTCTATTTGACATAACAAAGTTGTCAGTTCTTCATAAGTGAGATTTTTGGTCAGGATTCTCTTTAGATGGTATTTGAGAGATTTTACCGCAGCCTCCCATAAACCACCGAAATTTGGGCTATACGCCGGTATAAAGTGCCATTGGGTTCCATCACGTGCCAAAATATCTGCCACTTCATCTTTGAGTTCAAGTTGAGCTGCTTTCCATGCCTCTGTTAACTCTTTGTTTGCAGCGACAAAATTGCGACCTTGGTCACTGTAGATATGAGCACATCGTCCCCTTCGACCCACAAATCTTTTGAAAGAGCCGATGAAGGCTTCGGCAGTAAGGTCTCCTACGAGTTCTAGGTGGACTGCCTTGACTGACATACAAACAAAAATTGCAACGTAGGCCTTGCTTGTTTTAATTCCACGACCTTTAGACATTAGGATATCGTAGGGTCCAGAGAAGTCTACACCGCTATGTAAAAATGGTCGTGCTGGTGTTACTCGTACTCTTGGGAGGTCACCCATCATTTGAGTTTTCGATCTGGCTGCAATCTTCCTGCACGTGAGGCATTTTCGAAGGTAAGTTTTTACTAACGATTTTGATTTCAGGATCCAGTAACGTGTGCGAAGATAACATTGGACGAGCTGAAAACCTCCATGGAGTGTTTTCTGGTGAGCATCAGCTACGACCAGGTAAGTGAAACTATTTTTATTGTGTAATATTATAGGATGTTTGCTTCGCTCGCTGATCTGTGCGTGACGCAACCTGCCACCCACTTTCAGAATGCCATCTTCATCAATGTAAGGATTCAATGTTTTTATATGACTTTTTCTTTTAACATTTGTGTGTCTTCTTATGGATTCTAGCTCTTCTTCAAAACTTTCTTTCTGTGATTTAATTACACATATTTTTAGTGCCTTATCTAATTCTTGTGTTGTGATTGCTTTTGTTACAGGTACCTTTTTCTTGAAGTTTAAAAATCGTATGCTATGAACTATTATTCTTAATAACTCATCTAGATTTTCATAATTTTCAATGTCTAAAAATTCCTTTTCTGTTTTCAGGTCCTCTGGAATGTTCAAGTAAGTTGTTATTGTCTTTCGCTTTTCTAAATCTGTTGTGTTATTGTTAGGTCTCTTGAGTTCAATATGTTTATCAGATAACCAATGTGGCCCATGCCACCATAACTGATTTTCTCTTAGGTTTGTGATAGTTGAACCTCGTGAAGCTATGTCAGCTGGGTTGTGTTCTGATTGCACGTGGTACCATTGGCTATTGTTAATATTGTCTTGGATCTCTACAACCCTATTGGCGACAAATGGCTTCCAACGATGTGGATCTCCTCTGAGCCAAGCTAAAGTCACAGATGAATCTGTCCATGCGTAGACTTGTGAATGTGGAATCCTCATTGCCTTGGCTATGTGTTTTAGTAGTTTTGATAGGAGTACAGCTGCGCACAGCTCGAGTCGTGGTATTGATGTTTGTTTGACTGGAGCTACTTTCGATCTCGCAGCAACAATTCTTGTAGCAACAGTTTTATCATCCTGGATAACTCGGCAGTAGACTACAGCAGCCATAGCGTGCATTGACGCGTCGCTAAAGCCATGTAATGTAATATTGTTTTTATTATAGCTGTATGTATTCAGCCATCTTTGTATTCTTATTTCACGTACATTATTTAAATCTTCTCTCATTTTATTCCATTCTCTGTCTAGATCTTCGTTTATTTGATCGTCCCATCCGGTGCCTTGTAACCACAGTTTCTGTATTAAGATTTTGACCATAACTACAGCTGGAGCAATCCATCCTAGTGGATCAAATAATCTTTGTAAATCAGCCAGGATTGTACGTTTTGTGTAGAAAGTTGAAGATGTTGGTAGCGTTAATGTATAGTGAAATTCATCGGTTCTCAGATTCCACGATAGACCAAGGGCTTTTACTGTGCCATCCAGTGAGATATCTACGGCTGCTTTGGAAGATCTAGCATTTGGTTCAATGGATTTCATAAAGTCTATGCTATTAGAGCACCACTTTTGTAATTTGAATTTGCCCTTTTCCAATACCGTTCGTAGTTGTAAGCTCGCTTCTATTGCTTCATTAACAGAATCTGCTCCTGACATACAGTCATCTACGTAGAAATCTTCGTGAATGATTCTCGTTGCGATAGGATAGCCTACTCCTTCGTCATCAGCTAGTTGCGTCAATGTTTTAACAGCGAGGTATGGCGCTGATGCGGTGCCAAATGTGACGGTCAATAGTCTGTAGTGCTTAACTTCATCAGATGTAGAAGTATTCTTTCTCCAAAATATTCTCTGGAAGTTTCTGTCTTCTTTTGTAACGAGGATCATCCTGTACATTTTTTCGACATCACTTGTGAAGCAAATTTTGTGCATACGCCATCTCATTATGATACTTCGTAAATCCTCTTGCAGAACAGGGCCAGTTAACAATTCATCGTTGAGTGAGATTCCATTTGTGCCTTTACATGACGCATCAAATACTACTCGTGTCTTTGTAGTTTCCTTATCTAAGCGCACAACAGCATGGTGAGGCAGATAAACTGATGCTGTCGTCAGTTCACCTTTTGGAACTTCTTCCATGTGTCCCATCTTCAAATATTCTTCAATTACTTCTTTGTATGTTTTCTCTAACTCTGGTGATTTTCGCAGTCTTTTTTCTAGTTGTTCCAGTCTTCTAAGTGCAATTTCTTCTGTATTTCCATTAGGTGATTGAATGTGTTGTGTTTTGAAAGGTAATTTGACTATATACCTCCCCTCATTATTTCTTTTGTAAGTAGCTTTATACATTTTCTCGCATAGCTCTTCATCTTGTGTGTGTTTTCTCTTTGTGTCTGTGTCTATTTCCCATAGTGTTTTTAACATTTCTTCCACGTCTATATTGTGATGCATAACTATAATTGATGCTTCTGGTTTTAAATGATCGTCTACCTTGCCAAATAAAATCCAACCCAGTGTTGTTTTTTGCGCACACGGTGAGCCAGGTGGACCCTTGATGACGTCATTTTGTAAAATTTGTGAATATTCATCAACACCCAGAAGGATATCAATGGCTCCTGGTGTGTGGTATCTCGGATCTGCCAGAACTAGTCCTTTCAGATGAGGCCAGTTGTTAGAAGCAAGTGATTTTGTAGGTATGTTAGTAGTCAGTTGTTTAGATATGATGTAAGCCTTAACTGTCATACTGAATTGTTCATATCTTGACTGTATTTCGACCTGAACTACTTGATTGAGTTTGGTTGTCATAGACCCTACTCCTACGACGCTTGCCTGTGTTGAGTATCTTCTTGCTTTTAACGTTTGCGCCGCTCTCTCTGTGATAAAACAACCCTGTGATCCCGGATCTATAAGTGCTCTCAAGACAGTAGTACGTCCGTTTTCTCCTCTTGCTGTAACTACCGCCGTTGCTAACAAGGTTGTGCCTCTTCTGGAAGAGTGCGGTTGTGTGATTGTATTTGCCTGGATTTCTTCAGTGTCTTCTGCCACATGTAATGACACCTTTGAGTCTGCTGACTGTGATGTCTCCGTTGACTTTGTTGCTGTGGCAGTTCTTGTGGTATGAAGAAGAGTGTGGTGACGTTTGTGACAAATTTGACATGAGGTGGATAGCCGACAACTCTTGAGCATATGACCAGGAACAAGGCAGTTGTAACAAATGGATTTATTCTTCACGAACTCTGATCGCTGCCCTGGTTCCATTTTTCCAAATTGTTTACAGTGGTATAATCCATGCTTCTCGTTACAGAGTGGACACGTTCTCTCAATAGTGGATATGTGGTAAGTACGTTCCTTTATTACAGGTTTCTCCTTTGACGTAGATGTTGTGACAAGTTCAAGTGTACGGAATCTCGACTGAAGGAATTTCTTTAATGAAGATAGCTGTGGTAATTCATCTCCCTCTCTAGTGACATGCTCCTCCCACTCCTTGTGTGTAGTCGCGTCTAACTTTTGAACAACCAGGTGTATAATCAAGGGGTCCCATGATTCAATATTCAGGCCTAAGTTCTTCAAACTGTTTAAGCACTCACAAGTAGTGTCATGCAGTGATTTTATGTAGCTTGCAGACTGTATGATTGACTTCTTTTGATTAAATAATCGCTTAAGGACTGAAGTTACAATAAGACGTTTATTGTTATACCTATTTCTCAACATATCCCAGGCTAATTCATAGTTTTGATCCGTAACTTGTATAGACTTCAATAAGCTTTCAGCTTCGCCAGTGAGGCTAACCTTTAAATAATGAAGTTTTTGCACGTTGCTTAACGTTGTATTCGCATCCACCAATGACTTAAACAAATCTTGGAAACTTGGCCATTCCTCGTAAGCACCCGAAAATGTTTTTAATTGAATATTTGGCAATTTGACACGTGCTGGTATTGTATTTTGATCTTTTGACGGCGACCGTGACGTGATTGTAGAACTTATTACTGTTGATTCTATCATATCCATGATAACCGCTTTAATATCCGTGACTTCTTCTTCGCATCTCGAATAGTCATCGTTGACGAAATATGGTATCTCTTTACGTTTAGCTTTAGGCACTAAACGCATCAACTGTTGGTTGGCAGTTCGAAACGAATCCCAATAGTCGTTAAAGCTCTTTAATTTCACCTCTAAGTAACCTTTAGTCAAGCGCACCTTTGGGCATTTCTTGAAGTTTTCTAGCGCCTTCTTAACTAGTAGGTAATTATCTTCCAACTCATTAAGCAATTGTTCGGCGGTTTTCGCTGTTTCCATGGCTATTTTATCACAATTTTTTGCGTAAAGGTAGTTAAATGTGTTCACGCACCGGTATTACACTTAGTTCAATGTTCAAAGTCACTTAAATTCACTGCAAACTGTCCCAATTCAGCACATTTATATTCAGTTTCGAAGTATATCAGAGTTATTTACTACAAATCACTTTGTTTTTAATATAATATTGCGAGTCATTAGCACGGCAGATGGGTTCTCAACGCGCTATTGTTCTCTAATCACTAGCTCGGACTCTGGAATGCGGCTCAGGTAGGACCAATTTATGTATCTTATTGTCGTGTGATTAAGGTTGATAGTCGTATGGACTCGGGTTTTATAAGCAAAACAAACGTGTTGTCGGCTCAAGTAAATATTTCACACTGGTTTATTGAACAAACTATAACATACAACAGATATGCATATCTACCTATACTTAGTTAGATGCGACCATAACAGCACCCATCTCGTTTCATTCGTGGTGGACTTTTCATCTTCATAGTACATATACCCTACATAGGCCTACAAAAATTATTACCATCAAGCTGGGGCTATAGTAACAGGTAGTAGCCTAATAGTAAAGACCAATCATCATAAATTAAGTGTGGCAACTGTCTTTTTAAAAGGATTTTCTTGCAAAGGGAAAAGTGTGAGTATCTAACGATTGGATCGATTTAAAAAGGTTTTATTCATGCACTTCATCATACACCTAACTTCACGTGATAAACCAGGTTTCCGAACTCCTTATTAGGGTACGTGGTCTTTCGCTTCTTGCCTACAAAATAGCGAAAGGGAAAAAAAACTGCACTTATGCACAAGAGTGTCTTATACATGGCACCGGTCATTTATAATAAACTGCCTAAGTGTTGGAAAGAATTGACTTATGTTGAATTTAAATTAAAAATGAAATCCATTTTAATTGACAAAGCTTATTATAATGTTAATGACTTTCTTCAGGACAAATTTTGATAATACTGTGACTAACTAAAGACATTCATAAATTTTTATTCTATCTAATTTTTAATTAATATTTTACACGTAAAATTTCGTCGGTAAGAATATTTGCACGTCATTGCACATGACAAACATGATGAAATTAATATTTTTATGTAACTCTGCATGCGCTCATGTACACTCATGTTTAAGCAAATAAATAAATTATTATTGGAATAGGAGGCAAACGAGCAGACGGATCGCCTGATGGTAAGCGATTACCGTCGCCCATGGACACCCGCAACACCAGAGGAGTTATAAGTGCGTTGCTGGCCTTTTAAAAAGGAGTACGAATTCGCTTAAGAACGCGTTTCTAACGTGACTGATTTGTTTTCAACTCTTAATCTTTATTTAAACATGCATTTTTCAACGATTCAGCACACTCTAGCCAAACAAGATAAAATAATTATATCGTACTAAGTGGTCCGGAAAATATAGCGTACTTACAACGCATTATGAGGGCTCAAAAATGGGCCCTATGTACGACTCATTTTGGCACAGACACCATCGCAAACTGAAAATATTTAAGTACCTAGTCTATTAGTCGAAATTGGTCGTAACATAGTAGACGACTAATTCTGGCGGTTTGTGACTTACGGCTAGGCTAAGCCAAGGTGAGCGCACATCTTGGCACAGCCACCAATACACCCTTAGGTATATCTTTTACGAGGGCTCGAATAATGCTGTTATTTTGTGATCAATGTCCACCAATTATTGATATAGTTGTATCTTAGTTCGATGTGGTAGTTTTGAAAATACAAGGTGTCTGGTCTCAAGTTGAGCGCTTATTTTAGCACAGCCACTGATACCGCCTGGTATATTTTAAACGGCGGGCCGACTATTTCTGCTACTTTACGACAAATTTCTACTAAATATCGACTAATTCACTAACTAAACAGATTTTCAGTTTGCGATTGTGGCTGTGCCAAGATGAGCCATATTATGAATGTTATAATCACTTACAATATCAGGGGTCGCTCAAAGCTTGCTGCATAAAGGACAGGAATAAAAAATAGCTTAAGGAAAATATAGCTCAGAAGTTAATTACAACTTATTCAATATAAAAAAAGGATTTTCACTATTTCTTAACCAGAAGATGCAAAGGATAAGTAAATAAAAATCTGTAAACATATGCGGGTAGACACGATTTCTCTTTGACATTTAAAAATAAAGTGAAATAGGTAAAGATAGCTTTTGATTTTCGGATGCTTTTATTAATTCGGCTAATTATTTACATAAATAATGAATGACACGCTTAAAATTAATACAATTATAAAATCATCGGATTTCACAGCGTCTGGTTTATGTACTTTGTCAAAAATATACTACAAAAATCAAGGTTGGACTCCACATGGTCGCGCAATTGTCTATTGACATGGGTAGAAATATACATTTCATTTTTTATCAACAAATAGCAAACAGACCTTCCCGCATCTATATGAAATTCAACCTCTATAGGTATACCACAAGGTATAATGAAAAATATGTAAGAATTTATATTGATAACCTGGAATAAACGATATAAAGTAAATAAATAGCTGTGGTAGTTAGGTATATAATATTCCATTCGAATTTGACGCATAGTAAATATATATTTTATCAATTTAAACACTTTAATTGTACCTCTAAATTATGATTTATTGTCAGATTACATCCGACCTATAACATAATAAATTAATGAACAAAAAGATTAAGCACACCATGGTAATGAGAAGATAATACTAAATAAGTTTACGGATCAAAACTATGGCAGTGAATCAGCATAAAGTTCTTTCTATTAATAATTCTAGGCATACGGCACAAGATGGGCAGGCACAGCACGCTCAGCTTAACTTGATCTGAAACTGCTATCTATGTATTTCTTGCTTAAAGTAAAGGCATATCTATACTTCTGCTATATAAGGACATATGAATAAGAATGTGTATTGTAATAAAACACTGTGCCTAGAACAAAATAGTATACTATCCAGTGGGAATTGTCTTAAAACTGTGATTCAAAGTACTTTAGTAACCATTTGAATTTCTTACTAAATCAACCCAGACTTAGAAATGTCCGTTCAAAGTAATAATGACAGTTTTAGCGGTATTATTTTAACATTAGCGAATATTTTAGGTCAATGGGATCTAATCAATTAAGTTAATATAATTATTTGTCCGGTCACGACACAAAGTGCTTCTTGAAAAAATTTTAATAATGAAATATTTCGGTTTCTCCCATTATTTTAATTACAGAACAGGCACATATTTAAAAACATTTGTCTGCCATTTTTGTTCTTATGTACTTGGCATTCTACACTTACATTTAAACACCTTTTGTCCCATGGATTGTCCCATGCAATTCAAATCGATAATGTCCTGAAATGTCCCGTGTTATCGAGACTCGATAGCTACCCTGTCGATGGATTATAAATTAAATCTACTTGTATTAATAATACAGCCAAAGTATATCACAAAAATAATATATCGTAGACTTCAATTAATGGTGTATGTGCCTATAGATAATGTTCAAGTGCAGTTCGCCAAGCGAACGCCGCGACCCATTTTCTCAGAAGTTTGTCGCTTGACCGAATAAGTACTTCCTTTATTTGTACGAACATTCTTCACAAAATGTTACATAATTTTTCACAAAACTGGTAACTATACGTTTTTGTATACTACTAAGACCCGTCATAGGTTAAACTTCTGTCATCGTAGATCGCCTGTCATTTCAATTTCTGGTGGTTTAAATCTGATATAACGAGTCTGATGGTAAAAAGTACACAAGTCGGCTGTTTCTTTTTTAAATATTTTTCTTATAATATATGGTGGTAACTTGTTAACATTTTCCTTATCCCCTTATTATCTTATAATTACTATATTCAAAAAACGAGTAATTTAGCTACGGGCAGTAGTTTTTGATATACATATATTTCATAGAATATGTGGAATCTCCCCGTGAACGTCGGGGGAAGTGTAAATTAAAATAGTTGTAATATTTCTTAAATAGATAAAATGCTATTAGAGAATCAGTAATTGTGTAATATTTTCCAAATTATGTAATTATTAAAGTGTTAATAAAATCCGTATAAAGCAGTTTCATTTCAAAAATATGTGGCGCAAGTTAACTGCCAGTAGGTAAAACGACTTGTTCCTTGAACAAGGAACCAGACCATCTAGATCCATAACAACTACTTTCAATACCGGATACAGTTATGACGTATCAACACAATGATGTTAACTAAAATCTATAATTACTGCGAAATTGCGAGAACTTTTACATAAACTAATAATACTAATCAGCTAGTAATACTACAAAAAGCTGTATGTTGCGTTCTAATATGGTATCTTAGATTAAACTAAATAAATATGAGCGTGAAAGAAATCATGGCTTACAACGCGTCGACATGCTTATAGTTTCATGAATCGCTCATACATAAGGTCACGCCTGAGGTCGCGGGTTCGATTCCCGCACAAGTCAAACATTTGTGTGCATGAACATGGATGTTTGTCTTGGTCTGGGTGTTTCTATGTATAATATGTATGTATTTACAAAAAAAAAAAAAAGTATATATGTATGTTTATCCATTGTCTAGAACCCATAGTACAAGCTCTGCTTAGTTTGGGCTAGATGGTGTTGTGTGTATGTGGTAGAATATTATTATTAGAATATTATTATAAGGATGTATACGTTTAGATATATTACTATTTTGGATCAGCCTAAATATGATAAAGGTATATAGGATATTTTTTTAAAGACTGCGCTAGGAATAATTCCTGTGTCGCGGGGGATTGCAAACATCCAAACAACGGACACAAAGAACACCCAGACTTGAAACAACTCTTTGTGGTCCACACAATCATTTATTTTCCGTGTGGGAATCGAACCCACAACACTCAGCGCGGCGCCAGTGGCGAGACGACCACTTAAAACACTATAGTCTATCTCAATAGAATTTGAGAAAAAGGTAAACAACTTTTAATGACGTTTACCATAAAATATTTTTCAGTAAAATAAATTTATGGATATTTATCAAAAGGACTTTCATACGGCTTATTGTATTCACTAACTACTTTTTAAAGAGAGTTTGTATTTTCTAAATGACTTTATATTTAATTAGGCATGAAACGAATGTTTACATAAAATATTAATTCTATTGGGACAGAGGATACGACATCCCTAAAGTGTAAATTTTAACACATCGCATCCTTAATAAAACAGAGACTTATCTCAGTATTTGTGATTAAACAAATTTGAACTCTATTAAAAAGATTTAACACAAATATAATATTAGAATTTAACATATACAATTAGAGTTCAAATTGGCTTACTTTCAAATTTCGAGTTAAGTCGCTGTTTTATTAAGAATGCGACATGTTTTCGTATAAGATAAGAACCGTAACGGCCGATTCATGAAACCATAACGGCCCGTTCCACCATCTCCAAATAGCGTTTGTCTATAACATAAGTCTCGCCATCTCCCTTCTTTAACCTAACAAGAGTGAGACGGCATGCGATTTATCTTTCGGATAACTTTTACTTGATAGTTGTGAAACAGGCTATAAGCATGCGAACGCGTTGCTATATACCTTGATTGGAAAACTAATGTGGATATAACGTCTCTCTTTGTAAGTATACTGTAATAGACTGCCAGTTTTCATAATTATATTATTGCAGGCATAACGTCACACATTCGCTATAATAATACAAGCTCTGTATTGAACTGTCCCACTGCTGGGCATGGGCCAGTTTGAGCAGGGTTAGGTCATAGTCCACCACGCTGGTCCAGTGCGCGTTGGCAGACTTCACATATCTTTGAGAATATTCTAGAAAACTCTCACGACATGCAGGTTTCCTTACGATCGCGATTTTTTCCTTCGCTGTTAAAGCGAGGTTTAATTAACTATTATATAAGCACATAACTTAAAAGTCAGAAATGCGCACCCTGGAATCGAACTGGAGACCTCTGCGTGGTAGTCAAACGGCCTCCCACTAGACTCGCTGTTCATACATTCGTTATATAATATTACATTTATTGCCAAGTTCTTAACAACTTAACTAATCAACCCCTCCTGGAAAAGTTCGTGAGTTTTTGTAAGTATATAATGTTACTGTAAACCATTCTTAGTTTAATTTCTTAGTATGTGTGATTATGTATCTATTTCACTCTCTTTCACTTGTGTCCATCATTAACAATGACGCATAATTCACACAAGTCAGAGTGAGAAAGATATGCCAAACACATACTATGACGTCACACACTAACCAAGGCAATGACGTTCTGGAGTATGGCCAAGGTTAACATACTGCCGTCCATCAACTAAAAGGACTTTATGTGATATAGAACGCATATGCCTTTAGTTAGCGGGGAGGTGAACAAAAGTAATATCTATGTGTGGACTATGACCTTGGAATATGTAAGGAAACTGTTATATACACATAAAAGGCTAAATAAACGGTGAAAGAAAGCAGATCTAAAGTTCTACGTAATAACATTGAGTATAATAACTAGAACGACAAATTACTTCAAAAGTGCAGCCATTTCTTGTATTATTTTTCATAATAGTTAAAAATTAATTATTTAATTTTTTGTCTGTTTGTTTGCTCCGGCTAATCTCTGAAACGGCTAGATCGATTTTGACGGAACTTTCATTAGATGTTATAAAGAGTAACTTATGTAATTTTTTATTTTAGAAATTCTCTAACTATTTCCATTTTCCGTTAAATGCCACGGTTAAATATAAAATATTGACAGCCATGTATTATTGTTTCGAGTTTAGTAATTTTACAATGGCAAATCAGGAAATACGTGCAACGTATCAAAGTAGCTATTGTTTACGAGTTTTGCGTAGAGATACACAGCACTATGTACTGTGCGCCGGTCACATAATCTAGTTATATACCTCAATGTACAATAATAATGGTCAATAAATACTGGTAATAAATACGATGTTCAAATACTTCTTTGGCAGTATAACACCTGGTACGAGATGTGACTGAGACACCATTCATATTGTTTAAATCGCTAGGGTTTAAAGAAAATATTACTATGTAGTTATCAGCCATATTATTAGCTAACCATGTGGATATAGTATACTAATTATTAAAGGCGTGTTCATCTTTACAACAATAGTTACATTCTGAATAATAATTTCTTGCTAATCGCATAGTTTTATAACTTATGCGATAGATGGCGTTGATCGCCTTCAATGGTTATATAGAAGCAAATAGTCATATCATAAATAAATTAGTTGGTAACGACGACGCGACATTTTGGGGTCACAGAATCAAGCCGTGCTTTATAAATTGTCTTTTCATAGTTCGAATAAAACTCTTATACAACAGCTTTGTCCTCCCTTCCGTCTGTCTGTTATACAACTTTCGACTCACGAACCGTAAGAACTAGAGACTCGCGGTCAACGCCATTCGATTCAGCATAGTCGATATACCCCCGAAATTACTATGACCTTTGACCTCAAGGTCACGTGGTATCACGTGACCTTTGCATATTACTTGAGCTATTTTTTGAACTTTTAAGATTTACGGCAATTAATTGCCGATTCTCACTTGTTATAAGTTCGTAAGTTGTATACTCATAGCATTTGATGCGGCAGTAGCCCAATGGATAAGGCACTGGACTTGCAATTGAGAGGTCGCGGGTTCGAATCCTACCCATTGTACTACTGACTTAAACCCAGCGGTTAACAAGAATATTAGTCAATTGAAACCTAAATTGCTATGCTATGGTTGGCGAGATGTGAATGTGATACATTACATGTATTTATAATATTAGTGTCTCAGTCAACAATCTCAGATATTAAATATCTTCATAAACAAACAAGCACAGTACTAACACAATAAAATAATAAAGGCCCATTTACCCGAGAACAGTTCCTTAATGCAAGAGTTATCTTGTCCTTCTTTCATTTGCAATAAAACAGGGATGGCATGATAATTGCTGCAATGAACCGTCTTGTGTAAACCGGCCTTGGCCGCTAACTGCGAGCTTAACTAAATAGCTTGATCTATTACAAATGAACTATAGTTTGACCGAAACCGTTGGACGGGGCCTTGTGTATGTGCGAGGCGAGACGGTAGAGTGGGGAGGGGGAGGGGGAGGGGGGAGGCGAGGGGGGCGCAGGCTACCAGGCCGCTGCCATGCGTCAACGCTCGGCAAGCCCCGCCTCGCCGCGCACATACCTAAGGCGCGGTGCAGCGGTTTTGGTCAAACTATAACTCCTCGACATCGTTATTTGATCTCTTCACTGTTGAGCTGAGCGCATATCAGAGATTTTTGCCACGCGTTGGCACGAGATTTTTGTCACGAGTTTTTTGTCACGCGTTTGTCACGAGTTTGTCACGAGATTTTGTCACGCGTATGTCACGAGATTTTTGTCACGCGTTTGTCACGAGATTTTTGTCACGCGTTTGTCACGACTTTTGTCACGCGTTTTTCACGTGACTGTCACTGTAATACATTCACACGGTATATAATATCAAGTGACATAAGAGTTCATGTCACTGCGTGAGTGTGTTCGTAGCTTTATGTCACTTCACAAAACCATGATATTAGTCATCGTGACAAAAATCACTGGTATGCGCCAGCTTTTATGTTTAGGCGAATAAATACATTTACATGTAAAAAATTGTTTGCTGTGATTACAGAATGTAAACAAATAACTTAATAAAACATAAAGACTGCGGTAAATTAATTGCCTTTGGTATTCATTGCATAGTAATTTTTTTTTATTATTTTATCCTGCAGGATTTGAACCCACATCACAGCGTAAAGTAGTGATGATGTGACAATACATTACTGTGGCATCAAAACAGTGCACACAAAATCTGATGCAATTAAAATACGCTGTCAAAAATACAATCAACCGTTTAAAACAGTACCAATGTAAAAATAAAAACCTTCAAAATAAATAATAACAAAAAGAGAAAAGTAATACATAAAAATAACTGTTTACAATTTCATTGTAAGAATAATGTTATCACAAAAATGGTACACATAATTGTATTCAGCCTAAAATAAAATAAGTTGTTGATCTGCACTCTCGCCAAGTTCTTTTAGATTGACCACAATTATACGGTTCATCGTCTTACTCCTACCACGAAAACCTGAAAATCGGTACTTAAAACAATTTTTCGTACCGCTAAGCCATCATAAGTATCAACTAGTTTAGCGTTAGATTACTGAGGCTTATAGATTTTAAAACACCAGGGGTATACTGAGAAGTTGTTGCGCTTAAAATACCCATTACATGGCCATATTATGACAACACACGTTCACTCCCATGCCATACTTGTAAGCAAGGCATGGAGGCTATGTAGTGACGTATCCACGAGGCGAAAATACCTCTAAAACCCATTTATATCTTAAATACTAAAGGGAAAAGATTAAAGCGCATCTATGTGCTAAAATATCACCGATCGCGGTGTCAAATCAGTTGAGTATTAATAGCTGCAGAAGGGCTATATAAAATACATGTATACAGGTACATTCATAAGTCATATAAACGTGGTGTTACTGAATAAATGACATAAAATTTTTTAACCCTTCGACCGCCACGTCAAAAATGCATAACTTCTGGACACATTTTGCTTTGTCATGTATACATGATTGTGGCGGTCAAAAGGTTAAGCATTACCTCGCGACTCGACTGTTAACGCAGTATTTTAATTGCTTATTGTTATTTGTCGAGAGTGCAGATTTACAAATGAAATTAGAACCTATTAATTCACTACTGATCTAAGGATAATCCTTAGTCTAAATTCCTGATGATTTCTTCAGTGTACTCGGAACACTTGCTCTTGCCACCGAGGTCTCCAGTCAGCACCCTGCCCTCCTTGAGGACCTTGAAGCAGGCCCGTTCGATCCTATCAGCGATGTCGGTCAGTTTCATATACCTGAGCATCATTACGGAGGAGAGTAGTAAAGCTGTTGGGTTGGCGAGGTCTTGGCCTGCGATCGTTGGCGCTGTACCGTGTACCTAGAACATGAGAATGGTGGTAAGAGATTGTTGTAATGCAGATGGGAAGTTTGAGTTAGTAAGATGCGAGTGGGAGTGTCCATGTCAATATATTTATTTAAAAAGGATGTTAGTAGACTCACGCCTGTATATTCTCTTGGGCAAGAAGGTGCAATACACAAACGTAGCACGAGCTATATTTTCAGATCCCATATAATAGCCCTGTGTTGTTACTGACTTTTTCTAACAAAAATTTTATACTAGAGCACTGCCAGCTAAGAATTCTGACCAGGTACCACATAGGCAACCCGCAAACATGTAGACGCTTAGAGGATGAAATGTAGTAAACGCCAAAATAATACTTTCCAGGAGAGCCACAAAATAATAAAGTACATTTTATCTTTTTTTTTGGTTTGGTGAACATAGTTTTATAGCTCTTTATGTTCTATGACTATGAAATCATTTCTTTTACAGCATTTGTGGCGTGTTAAGTATAAATACACCATTATTTTTAAATAAAAGTTTTATGCTGTATACTTGTAGCAAATCAATTTATTTTTTGCACATATCATTCATTCAAATACTAAAGATACAATTATAACAAAATTTTGTCAAAATGGCTTTTACAATATTTCATCCTCGAAGGTTCGATATGCGCTGATTTATTACTTTACCTGGGAGAAGCATAAACTATATAATTATATCTAATCCTTCAGGAATATACAGGCGAGGCGCTATACATAAACGAAAATAAGACAGTACTATTTTCCTCATTGAAGTGGACACAACTTCATACGTACGTACAAAACCAATGTTAAATTACATACATAACATCATGACAAGTTCATTAATTAAAATTAAAATACGTTTACGGATTTTATAGCATTTTTACACCTCTAAGAATATGCAGGGTTAATCCACTTGGACACTAACCATCATTACGGGGACACACATAGACACATGTTTAAAGAATTTATACGTATGCGTGTGCGCACTGTAGTGAGCAGACTATACTGGGTGTAAAAGACGGCGTACCGAAAATTGAAATAGTAGATTCAGACTATTATTCTGAGTTAAAACTATTAGCATTTTCTTTAGCAAAAATTTCATTGACATTTTTTTTTTAACTTTGTTTCTTTGCAATTTTTTGTATTCACATTTTATTAAATATAGCGTGTAATTAAATCGTCGTGATTTAATCAGATCAGCTGTTTCTCGCGCGCGGAGCACAGAGGTCACTCCCCGATGAGCGGTACGTTGTATCGGTAGCAATGCATTGTGTACCGCGTAATATGTTAATCAATATAAAATCTTAACCTTGCTTTTCTATGATAAATAGAAGTTTGCGTCGAAATAAGTATCTATAGAAAGAGGTCTTGCTAAAGTTTTCGGTACGCCCCGTCCTTCAAACCCAGTAGGTAAATGTTTCTGATAAATTTGTGCATAGAAAGCAACTGTTGGATAGCATAGACTGTTTCTTAAACTGTCATGTCTTACAAAACCCGACATAAATAAAAATCTATTGGGTCTAGCTACCGGTGTGCCGCTTCGACGCAATAGGTTAGGAGAGCTATCAATTTAGATTTTCTATACTTGTCAGCAATTTTCTTTAGCTATTATATTAAACTAGATGTGCCCGCGGTTTCACTCGTGTTTATGGTTACCGCGCCGCCCCCATGGATCGAAGCGTGATGTTGCCTATAGCCTTCCTCGATAAATAGGCTATCCAAGTCAGTAGTTCTTGAGATTAGCGCGTTCAACCAAACAAACAAACTCTTCAGCTTTATAATATTAGTATACATATGTGCCATTAATACAATCCGTGAACGTAGTTTATGTTTGAAATAGCATTCGAAAATATGTTCATAATCCAAGTATGGTACACAGTCTAGCCAATTCTAATCTATACAGTCTGTCAACATATGACGTATGCACCATGAAACGGTTAGATGGTATTGTCGTCGTGCCTTACCACTCCCGATTGTCCTCGAGAGATCGTCAATAGACTATATAAGTCAGCTTTAACTAGACAGGGGTATGGATAGAATGAGTCACACCAATGTTTTTCTGTTATCAGCATATATAAAAAAGAGTTAACTCGAGAAAAAAAAAACCTTTTTATTTTTTTCCTATCTTCAAAAATGACTGAGATAACGTTAAATTACGGCCGTCGCGGCAAAACCTGACTAAGCGACCGCGTTAACGTGTGACGTCACGCTGCGAGTCGGCGCTTGCGTACACCTACAAGCAGCGTGACGTCATCGCAGTAACTTTTATAATAATATTTTAATGTGTTGGTGTGACTCATTAGGTACAGGCACAACATTCCAGGGAGAATTATAAATATAAGATCGACCAGTAAAGTTCAATCCAACCACAGTAATAATACGAATGATTACATGACAGGTTAGAGTTTTGTGAGTAATGATGTTAAGATTAACCTCTTAAATAAACCCCTGTGGCATTTATAAGCTTTGCAACTGATTTTGTAATGGATATTTATATATTTTACTAGCGATCCGCCCGGCTTCGCACGGGTAGTACAAATTCTTAACAAATTATACTCCTAAACCTTCCCGCTGCGGGGAACTTTATTTTATAATATGTAGTAACTTCTGCCTAATTCGGTGATTATTAACACGTGACTCTAATTGTATTTAGAAATCTAAAATAATGAATAATTATGATTTTTTTGGTATATCCTTAAAATGACTAATTCTTGTATAGCTAATATGATAATTATAAATAACATTACTTTATTTTATCTAATTGCTTGTACGGTCGGCCAAGAACGTGGTCTACCAGTTTTGACAAAAGTTTCTGTGAGATCTAATTATCGCTAAGGTTGACTTTTCTAACTTGACATATGGCATAGCTTAAATAAAATACATGATAAAGAGAGCAATGGTCACCGTCATAATATTATTGCAAGGGGAAATCGACCTTCTGGTTTCATGACTTTCAAATTAACCTCAACCGTACGTAGGTGGTAAACCACATGTTTGGCCGACTGTACTTTCTTTTGTAGCATGTTGTGATCTCTAGTAATTAAAAAACTAGAGACCTTACTTAATTATCAAGATGTATTGATTAAGACATTGTAATTCATGTAAGAGATCTTATATAAAGAAGTAAATTCAAATAAGTAAAACAAACAGCATTCTTATTACTATGTCATGGCGTATGTCTCGTGAAAGCTACGCACGTTTGTTATTAGCAAAATGCTTTACTTTGTTAAAGATAAATAAATTTGTGAAATGTTTGGAACTTTTAGAGTGACATACAATATTGAATATTTAAGACATGCTATGAAACATACACACACACACACACATGTATTTTAACACATGCCCTTCAGAGCTGGAATAAAACTAAGTTCAAAAAACGCCGTACATTTTTGACGTAGCACGTGAGTCAAAGGTACTACGATGAGTTATCTTAGCTCTGAATATAGACTTTTTTTGAAATTTCATCACATACATGAACCTTCTCCATAGTTTTTGGTAACGGAGAATGAATGGCGAATATATATGTATATATACAGGGTGTCCCAGAAGATGTGAATCAAATTGTGACGGGAGATTCCTTAGGTAAGGACCTATCAAATGTGCTAAATAAAAATAATTATGACCTTTGGTTAAAACGAAAAAAGTTCATAATTAAAAAATCAAAGTTTTAAAAGTACGACTTTGCAGACTTTTAACTAGAGATGCTTCGTTTATGGCTATTTTTCATTTTTCTTTCACTATTATTATTTGTGATGGTTTGATTCGTCAAACTACAAACGATTTTTTTCTAAACTGACGTCGTTTTGATATCGCAGCATTATTTTGGTGTATTTTTTTTGCACCAAAGAAAATCTTGTACGTTTGACCAACAACACAACATGTTTTTTTTTTTATTTGGCACATTCGGAAGGTCCTTACTTAAGGAATCTCCCGTTATAATTTGATTTACATTTTCTGGGACACCCTGTATAAAATATGTAATATGCCGAGATGTGTCGCGGGCTACCCCAAAGAATTTAATCGATTCTGTGTGAATAGCAAGCGTTAAATAAAATCGTAATAAATTGATTCAAAATCATAATACGTTTATTTATTTAGAGAAAAAGTAACTCTTACACATCAAAGTTACACTAATAAATGTGAATAAACTAAATATAAATGTCTATAGGCCAACGGATTAATAATGATATCCATATAAATTACGACTTTGAATAACTGTTTAATTATCATATAATATTACCGGAATAAAAATATCTATTATATAAATCGAAACGGATTAATACGTGACTTCCCTATGATAGTGATTCACACGTGACTTCCCTGACCGTCAGGTACTAAGGTCACCTGATATGGACCATTCACGAGTGCGACGTGACATTGAGATGTCTTATCCAGTATAAACTATTTTAAACTACGTTAAAGCCGCCTTAAGCACACGTCGCCATGTCAATAACGCCGACAGAAGTATGTCATACGCTATTTTTTTATAGAATAATGATAGTAACAACACATGGTATCTATAGGACTATAATATAGATTACAAGCGACCCGCCCCGGCTTCGCACGGGTAGTACAAAACCTTAACAAATTATACACCTAAACCTTCCTCATGAATCACTTGGTGAAAACAGCATGATAGTCCGTTCACTAGGTTTTGAGTTTATCGCAAACAGACAGACCGAAGCGGCGGACGACTTTGTTTTAAAATATGTAGTGAAGTTTTACACGTATACCCAAAAATGTAATGCTGTTCAGGGTTTATGTATGTATGTACAGACAGACTGTGCAAGTCTTTATTCCTCCATAACTTCACACCAGCTATACCTATTATGATGTGCTATCAATAGAATCCTACATCATCTCAGATGTCATTATAAGAAAATGCACTATGGTGTGGCTATGTGCTTGAATAAAAACTACACATAATATAGTATTTGCTGTGATAGTTGTTTTTATAATTACTAATATCATTCACATAAATATGTATTTTAGTTTAAACATACAGGCATTCACAAAGTATTAGTGAAACGGACAACATAATACATTTGTTATAAAATCTCGCCATATCCTCCATGCGGTTATTGCCAGACCAATAAATTATATATTTGTGTAACATTATAACCCACACCGATTAGTATTTCAAACTCAATAAACTTTGAAATAACTTATCTTTCAAATTCCTTTTTTTTTTATTCCACTATGGTATGGTAAGCAGTTACCATAGCCTTGTATTTGTACATTTTTATATGTTGGTTACACTTGATTTGGGACAATTGTCCAATTGTTATAGTTATTTGTACAACTGAAATCGATCGTGTATAAAGAACTTTTCATGTGTTAAACAAACCTGTTTGTTTTCTTTTTGATTAATTTTTTGTTCTAAACAATATGATTTTGTTCAAATTTAGAATTTGCAGTAAATCTGTTTTGCAGTGGCCAGTACAAAAGATGGCAATGCAAAATTAAAACAAAATGAAATACGAAAATAATGATTAGAACACAAATTTCTTGCTTTATTTTCCTGCAACTTAGAAATTTATAAAGCATTGCTTATCACCCGAATCACACATAGCGAGAACACTTTCATATGGGGATGTTGACAATTCTTTTTACATCCCTGCTAGTTTATTACTATCTTTAGTCAAATGATGAATTCACAAAATACATGGTTTGGGTAAACCAACTCGACCGGAATGACCGACCAAGGTCATCCTAGTTGATAAAGGTCTTAACGTCGAACCTGACAGTTAGACGACGTCTGTCAACCAGTACGTTGATCATTCAACAATTACAGATTTAGCCCTTTGCCGATAACAGATTGATTATACTGGCGTCATAAGGAAAAAGACGCAACAAATTGTTTATAATCAGTAAAAAAATACGCATCTGCCAGTATATTTATATAAAATATGATTTTTTGTGCCGATACTTCTTTTTTCCTTATGACGGTAGTATAAGCAACCGGTGTTTATCAAACTATCTTGCGATTGATATTGGCTGCTTTGTATTATAAGTGGCCGTAGCAGTGTTGCACCGTTACTTACAGACTCGAAGAGCGCGCCGTTCTTGCCGATGTTGCCGGAGGGCGTGAGGCCCAGCCCTCCCACCAGCCCCGAGCACATGTCGGACATGATGTCACCGTACAAGTTTGGCATCACCTGGAACGGTATTGAAATGTATTACAATATATTATATTTTATTGGACTGTCTACGAAGATGCAACTTAAAGCTAGATACAAAAGTGTTAGGTCAATAGATTGAGTGTGCACCCTCACTTCCAGTATGCCACAGCATGCAAAGTACAAACATACATACAGTTGGCGAAATTAAACAAAATTACAAATAATCAATTACTAATAATGCAATTACAAATAATTATTTAAAAACAGGCTTAATTTATGGTATCAGTCAGGCAACAATACAGTATCAATGAACATAACACGGTGTTATGTGCTGCGGGTGCTTATGGAATGATCTACATACGCATAGTTGCCATAAGCGACTACGGTATAGAGTTCATTAAACATCAAACAGTAATAATCAATCGTAGAATTTTTACAAAACCAAGTTGGCTAACAAAAATACTGCTAAACTGGAATATAAGTTGTTACCTATGTATGTTTGTAACACTTGCCTTATCACTGTATTACCGACCGTAAAAAAACAGCTGGTGTGGGACAGTGCAAGAGACTCCTTAAGAAATTTAAAAGCTCTAATCAGCGCAGATACACACAACAAGTTTGTTTAGCTGCGGTCTTCTGAAAGGCTGTATTCTGTATTAAACCGTTTCTGGTTATATCTGAATAGGTAACACTAAGGCTAGGAATTAGGTAAGTGTACTAACCAACACGTCGAATTTGGATGGGTCCTGCACCATGTTTAAGCACACGGTGTCGAGGTAGCGCTCTTCGAACTTGATGTCCGAGTATTTGGTCGCCTGCTCGCGACAGCACCTCAGGAACAGACCGTCTGACATACGCCTGGAATATAATACAATTTTGATCAGCACACCGTCTAGCAACTAGCAATAGTAATAGGAAATATGCTCGTGACTCCAAAATGGATAAAATGTTATGCGCCAATTTTACAGATAAACTAATAAAATCCTTTTTGGTCGCCTCACCAAGGCCACTGCGCTGAATCTTGTGGGTTCGAATCCCACACGGGACGTGCAAAAGTTGTATTAAAAAAAAGAGAACATAAACATTCCACAAGAGATGCTGAAAGAAAAAAAACGAGGTATCTTTTTGACTTTTTTATTAACAGAGGCATTTTCTAATAGTGGATCCTAACGAAATGAAGTATTTGGGTAGCGATATGCACAATTGTATTCACGAAAGGGATAATGCGTCTACATATGAGAAGGTTTAAATCCCGAAGTTAAGCAACTTTGCCGAACTCGTGCTTCTGGATATGTATATGTAGTCGGTACCGGCTGTAGTTTGCATACGCGTAGTTCATTTAATTCTATATTCTTTGTGCGCGTATTTCACAAAATAAGTTATTAATTTACGTTTTAATAGCGTTACTGATAACCCACCTTAAAGGAACAACAGGGGGTTGTGTTACATACCTACCGTATATCCCGAGTCGGCCAATAAAATAGTTATTTGGGTTTTCTGTTAAGAAATCTTAATAGCAGCCCGGAGTTAGAAAGTTGGTGATGTTGGACACCCCCCGTGCTTCGGAAAGCACGTAAAGCTGTTGGTCCGACGCGTGATCTCATTCCGGTCGTGTCATTGCCGACCGCCGTCTCTTCGGACCATGAGAGTGAGGGAACAGAGTTTTTTTTTTATACAGCTAAGGTGGCAAACAAGCATACGGCCCACCTGATGGTAAGTAGTCACCATAGCCTATGGACGCCTGCAACACCAGAGACATCACTTGCGCGTTGCCGACCCTTTAGAAAAGGAAGTGGGACGGAGAAGGAGCGGGAAGGGGGGAAAAGGGTGATTGGGTCACCGGCATTGCACTTGTGTTTGCGTACACGCTTGTGCTCTATAATATCCCTAGCGCAGATGGCCAGTTTACGTAAAGATTGGCTGCCGTGGCCGTAATTCGATCTGGACGACATTATTATTATTATGCAAGCGACCACGCAGAAGCATTTGCAATCCATATTTTACTTCGTTATAGTAATAATTATGTCTATGTGTCCATTGAGTACATAGTACTGTATATACTAGTGAGCTGAAGTACTTTATGAGCTGTTTTATGGAACAACTAATCATGGAGTATCATAACAAGTGGTTTGTTTGTACTCTATGATTTTAAGTAGATCATAATTTTATTATTGCCTGGTGTGTATAATACTTGGCTTGAACACAATGTAGTAAGTTTAAAGACTTTAATGGTAAGAACAGTTTTGGACTGCTCTTGAGAGTCGGCGTATTTTATAATATCTTTCAAGGGAAGTATTTAGAAGTGGTGCGAATAATCACATTCGAATTAATTCTGCACAAAGCGATTTCGCCTTTATTTATTTATTTTATTTTATTAATCTCTGATTCTTCTTCGAAGAGGTTAATGAAAACACTGTGGGTCTGTGTGTCTGTCTGTTAGTGACAGGCATAGCTCCAGAACCACTGGACCGATTGACTTGTAACTTGGTGTGCAGACACCTTGGGGTCAAACCTCGGTCGAGTTTGAATATGGGCCCTGTGGGCCAAAAGACCCCCGAGATATAGGGGTCACAAGGTCACATGTATTTTAAATGGCAAAATGGCTTCATTTATATGCAGAGTGGTGGTGTGCTGATTCGAGTTGGTTGCTGCTGTTTGCTGGCGAGTTTTGTCTTGTGCTGCGTTTTGCAACACAACACTGGACATGATGCCCAATAATGGTCATGATACCCAACAATGGGCAAGATGCCCAAAAGTGGACATGAGGCCCAACTGTGGGCATCATGCCCACAGCTATCTACTGCTGTTCAACGGCAGCAATGATTGAAAAGTACATTAATTATTTATTATTAAAACATGTACATACTATATCATTATATACAACATAAACCTAAGTAAATGTTTAAATATAATTGAAACAAGGTCACATGAAGACGAAGAGGTTGAATCCTGGGTTTTTACACCCATCTCGTTTATTTAATGTTGCCTTTGAATGGTTAAGGACGTATCGCACGGACTTATGTTTAAGTGTTGCCAATACATTTAAAAATAATTCGACTGCAGTTGTGTATATCGCTACCTTTGCGAAGTTTGTTGACCAGCTTTGTCATCTTTCTAACATCCTACCAATATCATACAGTATCAGAATTGTACCGTTTCACCTGGAAACGTTATAATTCGGCACGGATCAATGATCACCTTGCTAATACATATGTATGACGTTGGAATTGCCTGCCTGCTGAACGCTATGTCTTATCCTTCTTTAATTCACCCATCAGCGTTTGGACGTCAAGATATAATGCTATTATCATTACGTCTCAATATGGTTAAGGTACCCATACTACGTGATCCATTCAGGAGGTAGGGTGGGGTTTCAAAATATCATGCTTGGACTGTGTCTTAGGTTTTCGTCACGTATGTATATATCCTCTAGGGAAATTTCTACGCTTATTCGAGGTATATTAAAATATGTCTACAGATATGGGCCACATTATCGTTTTTCTAACTTCCTGTTTGCAAAAATTATTTAAAACCATATTTACATTACTGCGTTTTTTGCATTACTACGTGTAAACTCATTGAGAGAGAGGGGTGAAAATGTTGTGAAAAATACGTCACGTGGCATGGGTACGTTCCTTAAGTTAACAGGTTCGACGAGGTTTAAAGAAAGCAGTACTATCCCATCAATAGTGGCTTCGCTGCATATAACCTTGGCATACATTGCCGAAGTCCATGAAACTGAATTTTTGTACGGTCTGTTAGCTAGTCTGCAATCTAAAAAATGTGACATGTCTGATGTAGATCGATGGTGATGCTATACTCACATAATGTTGGCCTTGTGTACAGCCGTGACCTTCTTCCTCTTGTTCTCCCTGGCGAATTGGAAGGCGAACTCCGCGACCCTCGTACTGGCCTCCTCAGTGATCAGCTTGATGGACTGCACCACTCCGTCGACGATCTCGTGTTCGATACCGGAGTACTCGCCCTCCGTGTTCTCTCTGATGGTGACAACGTCCACGTTCTCGTATAGCGTTTTGATGCTGGAATTTAATGAGAGGAACATCAGAAATTAAGTTTGGAAACGACCTATAAAGTTTTTCTTTTAAAGACAACGCCAGCTCTGGGTATAAATCCTGTGTTGCGGGAGGCTTAACAAGCATTTAAACAACGGACTCAAAGAACATCCAGACTCGGCACAACCATTTGTGGACTACACATTCGAACCCACAACACTCGGCTTAGTAGCAGTGGGGAGGCGACCACTTATACCACTACGTCATCTGTGCAGTTAAATGGCTGGTAAATATGGAAAAGGAGGACCGAAGCATTCCCTGGGAGATAATAATATCAGCCACGTATTTAAACCGTCCCACTGCTAGACACGAGCCTCTTCTCAGTGTGAAAAGGGTTAGGCCTTGAGAAAAGCTGAAAGAAAATAAAACAGCTTCTTCTTTTCGTGTGGTTAGTGGCCAACCTGTTGTCAAGTGTTGTTCAAGCCGCCCGTAGGCCTCTGACATGGCTTAACGACTGCTGTCAATTTGACAACAACCGGGACCGACATTTTACGTGCTCTCCGAAGCACGGCGACACTCAGATGAAATACCACTAAGCGGTCACCCATCTATAGACTGACTGCACAAAACGTTGCTTAACCTCGCTAATCGTTTACCGATCAGTGAGTGCAACTGCCTATGAGCGCCTCAATAAAACAGCTACATGTTGTCTTTCTTATTATCATTATCAGGGACATTTTCTTATAGCCGTTTCCAAGGAATTTTCACACGCGAAGGGTTTAGGTTATCTCATAAGTTCACCATGGTTTTATCAACAGAGTACGGAATGTGGTATTTAACCTCTTAAACTGTCATAAGTTTTTACAAGGATACGAGACTGATATCTTTGGCGTGCTGCGGGATAAACGTCTGCAGGCTGAGGTAACCGCTTACCATTAGTTATGCTTGTTTGCAGACTTAGTGGAATAAAAAAGCTGTACCGTTATTCTGCATACTCCCTTTTTTAAATGTGTGGGTAGTGTACTATTATAATAGACATGATGACAGGGTTAAAAATAAGCGATTCTAATTAGTCCATCTTTTAAATTAGAAAAATATTGGACATCAATTTTTGTTGTAATAAAACAATAAAAATTTACTAAGGTATAACGCGTTAAAGTTCGGGAACGGAGACTTGTGACGTCACTCTTTTGTAAAATTTGTACCGACAAACAAGTGACGTAACACGAAATTTAAACGCGTTGTACCTTCGTTGTTATTAGTTTATAGAGCAAAAGAAAAATTATGTGTTCAATATTTTTTGCATATATAAAAGAAAACAGAGAACCTTTTTTTTGTCATCATTTACGCTTATGCTAAAGAAACATTCTTTTCCGTAAGACATAAGATTTTACCAGCTAAAAACGAAATATAAAGATCATGCAAATATTTCGTTTCTTTAACTGAAGTAATGAGGATCAAATCAAATCAAATCAAATCAAATCAAATCAAAATCATTTATTCATAAAATTTTGGGTGTTACATGATGATATAATATAAATAAGTTTCACCAAAATTTACCTGAAGAGGTGTATGAATTAAGTTTGTTTTTAAGATAAATTGTATTACAATGTCATCAAGATTACATTAATAAATTAAGATGCAACATGTCAAAGGGCGGAAAAAACACAAATATAGGTTAATGTCAAAGTAATATAAAATAAAGGTAAATTATAATCAATACATTAGCAAATACAGAAATTATTATCACAAAAAAAGTCATTCAAGCTATAATAACATTTTCTTAATAGATTATTTTTTACTTTATTTTTAAACAAATTAATATTTAAAGATTTTATGTCAACAGGTATTTTATTATAGATTTTAGGTGCTATACATAATAAACTTTTGCTCATAAGGCTGGTTTTTGCCTTTTGTAAACACAATTTATTATTGTTGCGCCTATTACGCTTCACAAAATCTGATAAGTGCGGGAATAATTGAGGATTGCTATGTACAAATACTGCAACTTCGAGAATATACAAACACGGTAGCGTTAGAATTTTGTGCTTGATGAAATATGGTTTACAGCTTCCATCTGTCTGAAGACCAAACATGGCTCGGATACACCTTTTTTGTGCTTTGAATACAATTTCCCTATTCGTTGAATTACCCCAAAAAATGATACCGTACCGTAGCAGAGATGCCGCAATACCATAGCATACATACATATGCATATACACGCATACATATTATACGTACAGGCATGACTCATAAGTAGTAGCTACCAGATTACACTGAACCGTTTTGGTAAATGTAAATTGGTTACATACACAAACCAGAACAAGTCAGATATTTTATAAGATATTACCAACCAAGTGTTAATATTCTTACAATAATGATTTTATGCTTTTACCTGGCCTAAGCAGGTAGTGAAATCTAAGAATAAAGGCCATCAAACCAATACTTATAATTGCGCAAAAAGTCTCTAGCGCTAATAAAACCTACGATTAAAGAATTAAAACCTACATTTGAAATCCGTGAGCTTACAAGTCCTTTTTTTTTTCATTCTACTTTAGTTCACTCTTTTTCACTTGGAGACTGATCTCCATGCTAAATTTCATCGCAATCGCATTATCAATTTGGTCGTGAAAACGTAATAAAGACGTGATAACCAAGTGAGAAAAGGCAATGAATTGCCGTAAATCTTAGAGTTCGAAAAAATGGTTCAAGGAATATGCAAAGGTCACGTGATACCACGTGACCTTGATGTCAGAGGTCAAAGGTCATAGTCATCTCGGGGGTATATCGACTATGCTGAGTCGAATGGCGTTAACCGCGAGTCTCTAGCTCTTACGGTTCTTGAGTTGAAAGTTGTATAACAGACAGATGGACGCACAAGGCTGTTGTATGTTGCTGTTGTAAGAGTTTTTTCGAACTCTAAAAGTTAGTTAATCTTGCTTTCAGGCAAATTACTATGTACGTCTTTAGATCTGTAAAATTCTGAAGGATTGACAGAGGTAAATTACCACACCTTATTACGTCATGCATGTGTAGGTCTGACGCAGATACGGCTATTGACATCTATAGGAAATATTGTCAGACATTCTGACGATACGGAAAGTTTCTTGATCGAAAATACGAACATGCAATCATACCAAAACTGCAAAGTGCCAACTTCAGGCAAGGTTTATTGAATCGCATACCATTATTAAGATTTCTTACGCTTTATTATATATTTAACAAGATTTTGCCTTTGCTCATATAAATGTCGGTAAGGTTACTAACAGTACTTTTTCTGGATGAAAGGATACTCCGTGTCCCTTTATGTTTCTTTAAAAACGTGTATGCGAAATTTCTTAATGATCGGTCGAATAGTTAAGGCGTGAAAGCGTAGCAAACGAACAAACTCACATTTGCATTTATGATATTAGTTAGGATGTAAGATATAATACGTCAATGACAATGATCTACTTGACCTCTTGCACGTGCTTAGAGTATTCGTTCGTTTCATTTGGAGGTTATCGACGCAATGACTCATTTGGAGAACACGTCAACTATCAGTATTTCAAGACGGGAGCGGAACATTTTATATTTATTGTTTACAAATTTGTGCCTCAGACATTTCTTACGTGAATCCCAATCACTACATATTATAAAACAAAGTCCCCCGCCGCGTCTGTCGGTATGTTTGCGATAAACCCGAAAACTACTGAGCGGATTTACATGTGGTTTTCACAAATAGACAGAGTGATTCATGAGAAAGGTTTAGGTGTATAATTTGTTAAGGTTTTGTACTACCCGAGCAAAGCCCGGGCCGGTCGCTAGTACTAAGACAAAACGTATCCAATGTCATAATCAATGTAAATTTGTATACCAAATCCTTTCGACTATTTACTCGTGATTTATTAACAAATTTGTAATTATCCAAACAACTTCAACGTAAATTATTACAAGAAAAATCAATTCATGAAGTAGACTGGAACCAATGACTTTAGCATATTTACCGTGTTTTGCCAACTGAGCTGACCATGAATCATGGTTCTACGTCAGGGATTGAAATTTGCCCTTGTTTTGCATTGGGTCACATAGTTTTATACTACAGAATGACTAGATTTTGGCCGCGTATTCGCGTAATGCAGATTTATGTTAAGATAGATTTTTTTGTAGGCTATATGTTATTCCGATGTATAAACAATAATACTCTAAAGTTTCATCAAAATCCGTTCAGTAGTTTTTGCGTGAAAGAGTAAAAAACAAACCTCCATCCAACTATCCATCCTCACAAACTTTCAGTTATAATATTAATGGAATTGACGAATAGCACCACCAATAATGGTAGGATTCGATTAAAACAGTTTATTTCCAAAGTAAACAATCCCACCGGTACTAGTTTCGAGTATCACCTCGTTATGAAACCTTGAAAGATAACGCGTCACAAAGCCATTGACATTGCCCGTGTATATCTAGGTAGATAACACATACAAGAAATCGTCTGTCTTCGCTATCGGTAGATATTCATGGAGATTAAAGAAGTGTAGCTATGCAATTTTGATTATGAGAACATGTCTTTATTTTTAGAAGTATGTGATATGCATATCATTTATGTCTTTTGTCTTGATTTATGACTTAAGCTACCCTCGTGCTAAGTTTTAATCGAAATCTGTGTATTATAAATACGAATGTAATTTTGTTTGTTCAGCTTTCACGCCTGTACTCGACCGAACATCATGAAATTTTACACGTTGTACATAAATGGACATAGGGTACCTTTTATCCATAAAAAATTACTTCTCCCAAAGCAGGTATAAGTAATAAATTTTAACTTTAAACAAATATCAATAAACTATAGGTAAGTATACTTTTATAATGTTACTATTAACAATTTATTGTACTGAAACCTTATATTCTGACGACAAAATCCGGAACAAAAAATACAGTTGAAGGCTTAAAAAGAGCCATAAGTATATAAGTATTACAGTTTACGTTACTTCCTATGTAGGACCTTTGTTATTTACTAGCTTCTCTTAACCTCGTGGTTTGTCATTGGAACATAGTCTATTTCATCCTGGGATACACTATCCTATCAGCTATCTATTAGTAAAATATTTATTTGATCCGATTCAGTAGTTCTAGGTTCTAGGTAGGGATTTAAGCTCTGTTCTTAGGTACTGTGAAATTACACTCAACAAACTAAAAATACCGAGAACCCAGGTGGATAATGACAAAATAATGCTGCTTGTACGTCAAAGAGCCAACAAAGTTTCGTTATTATTCTGCGACATATGGAACCTATAAGGTAGGTAGAAATATGTATTCACTGTAGACTAAATACTCATTAATGTTTTCTTTATCAACACGTGCCAGTTTTAATCAAGAATTTACTATGTGCCAAGATAATGAAATGATTACATATTTTTTTACGTTTTAATTAGTATGTCTGTGACTCAGAGTAATCGTATCAGTGAAAAAGCCAGACATACCTACTTGAAACATTTTTGACGGTTGGTACTTATTTAAATTTTAAATGTTTGCTTTCACTCTTAAGAAGTATATACCAAACATAAAAAAAGCGTATACAAAATAATCGAGCTAGACTCATAACAACGTTAGTACTAATTTTACATCACGAATAAGTTTTTGGTCTATGCAGTCAAATGCCTAACTCAGATTTGTCTGTACAAATGTTCGCGAATAACGAGGCTAGTTTCCAGTTCAATCCGCAAAAGGCCAATTGCTTGGTCGTGCTGTAATTTCGTAACCTCACACGAGAATGATATATGACATAACCAATTAGCGTATCTTCATATCATGACAATACTCCAAAGATGCTACAATGGAATTTTATTTGCGAATAACACTCGCTAACCTAAGTTCTCCAACAAGTTAAACTGTGGTGGTATACAGGCCCTTTTGAAATATTGCATTCGTAGGATATTCTGAGCTGCTAGTAATAGACGATCCAATTCAAGGCCTTGTTTTCGTATTCTAGCAATCACCACTAACATACTAAGGTTCATATGTGCATAATAAACAGTTAAATATACTGATAAGTTGAGAACAGTTGTAAGCCCAGTGTGAAGACCGGTGCACTGCCCTCACGTTACGGCTTTAGGAGTTTAGGACATATAATAGACTCCCCTAGTTATTACAAGTATTAATAAGGTAATAATCACTCTGTATAACTAAAACGAAAACATCGTAACAAAACTTGTATAAAGTTTGACAATTGTCCATAACATTCACAAAGTAGAGAATTATTTTAACCTGACCTTAGCTAGTGTTCTTTAATTTTCATTCAGTTCCAAACTTGAATAGGTCTATCTCTTGAATAAGCAAGATTATTTTCGCTTATTTGTGACATACCTCAATATTTTATTCATTTTTTAATATAGTTAAATAATGATAGTATGGGAGACCTAAGAGTAGCGATAGCTCAGTGGGGAGACCAACAGACTGCAATGCAGAGGGTCTCGGGTTCGAACCCACGTCGCGCACCTCTGACTTTCGGCAGTTATATGACTTTTCGTAATTACGTGCGTATTGATTGTCAATTATCGCCTGCTCCGTGCCTCGGAGAGCACGTTAAGCCGTCGGTCCCGGCTGCCATGAACATCTATGGCAGTCGTTATTGGGCGAGTGTCGACACAAAAGATTCCATTCGGTCGCAGTGTCGCCGGTCTGCACTGACTGGCCCCCACATAAGATAAGAAAAGATGGGAGACCTACCCATATCGAATAGAGGGACCAATCAATAAATATACTAATTTAGATAACAAGATTTATTATTATCATTTGCCATGCAAGGCCTTCTGTGTAGTTCAGGACTAGTGCTCTGTGTAAAGCGCCACAATACATAATATTCTAAGAATTAACCTTCAAACAATCAACTACATTAGTTGTTACATTATGCATAACTGGCTATTACCTGGAACCTTGTTCAAGTTTGAAGTATCCAAAATCTTGGCTTAGGCTTTCAGTTTTGACTGCGGTGTATTGGTTTAAGCGGTCACTTCACCGCTGCCATTGCATCGAGTATTTTGGGTTCAATCACCACAAAAGACAAAAAATAGTATAGTCCAAAAATAGTTATGCTGAATCTGGGTGGTGTGTGTTTGTGTCCGTTGCTTGTACGTTTGTGAAGTGCCGCGCGACGTAGGAATTACACCTAGCGTGGGAGTTTTACTTTATGAAACAAATAGTTTTTTTTTTATCTTTATTTTATTTTGGGATTTTATCCTATACGGATATGTCAACTCTATTGTTACTTATCACAAAGAAAATACATAATTTTTAACAATCAAAATAATACTCAGAAATGAACTATTTTACATGAGACGAATGACTGTTGAGCAACTGTTACTAAATGGCATAATTTCTTAGCTTCTTCCGATTTTGGTCTTGATAAAATGCCTTGAATTAGACCTACATTCAATCTATTTAAAAAATCGTTTATTTTAGTTCTGCTTATTTTACAGGCGTTATTGATCGTTCACCTAGACAACTTGCTACTCACGAAGTACGGCGCGCTGTTTTACATAGCAGCTACCACTTTTATTTATATTTAGTTTTGTAAAGTCGTTCACAACACATGCATTATTCCTAGTGCAGGAGAAAAATGAGCTATCAATATACTAAATTACAACAATTTCAGTTATAAACAGACATGATTACTTTCTGTTATCGTAACTAATATTATAAATTCGAATGTGAGTTTGTTTGTTACGTTTTCACGCCTTAACTACTCGACCGATCATCATGAAATTTCGCATACACGTTGTCAGGGGAACAGAAAAGGACAGGATAGGGCTTATAGGCCTTTTACCCAGAAAAAAAGTACTGTTCCCGAGGAATAGAAAATTTACATAACCTAACAATTACGCGGGCGATTCCGCAGGCATACCTATAATATTATTTAAAGTATGGATTGACGTGTAAATTGTAGCATCCATGAGCGGAAAGCCGGTCTATGCTAGGTGACAACTATTAAGCCTCTACAAAGTGAATCGATATCACCGTACGTACGTACCATACATGGTAGCGAATGTTTATCGCGCTAAGTCTCGACGTGACTATCGACCTTGCGATATAACATCGTAGAATACACGTGACAATGTTAGATATTGTTACATAACGCTTCGTTAGATATTATGATTAGAAAAGATAAGAGATTCCCTATTAATAAATTATTATTATTAATAGGGAAATAGTAGAATAAATTATTATTAAGGTCTGCACTCTGCACTGAAAATCAGCGCTCTATGTGGGCCCCCATCAACCACAATACAGCATAAATAATGCTGAGTGCGTACCAATTTGTCACAGATTTCAAGTTTGTTTTTGTATTTACTTATTTTTATTTTAAGCTTTTTTCTTATGTACTGTATCTACATTACATATATTCACGCCTGTTTCCCAGAAGGTTAGGAAGAGACTACGGATTTCCATTTGCTACGATCCTGGCACACTTATTTGGCTTCATTAACTTTCATCACATTCCTCATACACGCTCGCCGGTTTAAGGTGCTCTTAACCTGGCGTTTGTCCAGTGCGTCTCCGATCTGATCGAGAAACGTTCGCCTAGGTCTTCTCCCTGCGATTGTTTCATTCACACTAGCCTTATAAACTTCCTTAGTCAGTCTTTCCTCGTCCATTCTTTCTACATGCCCAAACCAGCTTAACATACCCTTTTCTATTCTTGTCACTATATCTACTTTCATGCCGCATCTGTCTCTAATCACACTATTTCTTATTCTATCTTTCTTTTCTTTTCTATCTTACTAATGTATCTGTGGCAGATAAACGTATCTTTTCTTTCTATTGTAATAATAAGCGTTATGTGTATGTCGTGTGTCAAAAGTAAACAATACATACTGCAGGTATCTGCTAAAGATTGCATTAAAACAATCGGGCATAGGCAAGTACCGACTAACTACTAGAACCATCGGTATTCAGTCTGTATACAATCGTTGACACGTTTTAACACATTGTATGGTTTAGCTACGCTGTTGTATCACGGTGTGCGTCGAATTTTCTTATAGAATACAGGTATTTTCTTTTCTTTTATTATACAAAAGAAAACAGATTTTTTAGGAACATTCTGGTAACGCGGACAGTATGCCTTATTTATTTTTACTTTTTTTGTAATTGTTGAAAAGAAAATTCCTTCGTGCGTGTTGCGGGGAAACATTCAAACAACGGACAAATAACAGCCAGTGTTGGAACAGCTATAACAGTTTATGACCCAATTTTTGGCCCCATGTGGGAATCGAACCCACTATATACTCGACGCAGTGGCAGTAATGAGGCACGTAGATCACTACGCCATCCGTGCAGACATAATACACATGAAAGTTTGTAACAATGTCTGGATCTTAGTTAATCAATCGTACAAAATTGAACAAATCTGGATGCATCTTTGCACTATTTTATTCTAGTATGCATCCCTTTGAAATGTATGTTATGCTATTAATCTGTCAAGTCTTGGAATACGAGACATAATTAAAAATCCATTGTGTCCGGCCACCGGTGTCCCGCTGCGACTCAATAGGTTAACTAATAAACTAATGGTGCAGAAAATATAATGAAAACAAACAACGTTAAAACCGTAACCTCGAGAAAAAGAGCAAAACGATATCACATCTACTATGTACGAAGCACAAAAGAGCAAAACGATATCACATCTACTATGTACGAAGCACAAAAGAGCAAAACGATATCACATCTACTATGTACGAAGCACAAAAGAGCAAAACGATATCACATCTACTATGTACGAAGCACAAAAGAGCAAAACGATATCACATATACTATGTACGAAGCACAAAAGAGCAAAACGATATCACATCTACTATGTACGAAGCACAAAAGAGCAAAACGATATCACATCTACTATGTACGAAGCACAAAAGAGCAAAACGATATCACATCTACTATGTACGAAGCACAAAAGCAGACTGACAACGAAAACAATATCCCGTGTAGTATTCCCAGCCCTTACCGGTCTATACAATATTTTTGTTTCATTCGCACCTACATAAATCGTCACTTGTCTCGCTCGCACGGTGCGTCTTAACTTGAAGGACAATAGGCGCGGGACCGTTAGAACTGCTACCTGGAGCGTCCCAACTACATTTTTTCCACGAAATGTATTACAATTCCTAGATTGTTATACCTCGTTAGATAGCTGATAAAACGTAGATATTTTAAAACACATCTGCCGAACAACTGTCATAATATTTTTTTTAGATATCCCTTAGAGAAAAAGAAACTTTCTAATATTTTTTTTAATTTCTTAACTTTCACTTATCTACTACGGCCTATTCAATTAATTTATGCACTATTTTAATGATTGACGTCTTAAAGCATCTTATTACACATGTAAAAATGCAATAATAATTATAATAAGACACACAAAATAAACAAAATTAAATTTAGTAGCCTAAAAATCGGCAATTTTCAATAAAAAAATTAAAAATCGAATATCTCGAAAAGGGTTAAGTTTAGGATAGGGTGTTTCATAGTGAAATAAGTCAGAAATGATGGGTACTCCACGCCCTTAACGGATCTAGCACGACTTTTCCTGTAACCCTGTATTTTTATATATATATACCAATAGGTACCATAACCGTGTAGTCGTTGACGCAGTACAATTACATAATTTACTACAGACCTACAGTCATACATATTATGTACATATGTGTTAAATGTGCATTTAGTCTGCACGTGTAAAGCTGACATATCCTAACTAATATTATAAATACGAATGCGAGTTTGTTTGTTACGCTTTCACGCCTTAGTTAAGCCCGCGCCGCGTGCTGCGTTTATATGTGTAATTGTGCATGCCAATGTTATGTTATGATTATAGCAAGACATCTCATGTTTAAGTAGGTACAAACCAACATTGGCTGACACCGACTCCATTAATCACAATAATTTAATTATTTACAAGAATACGCAATTATTTTTTTACTTTTTAGTGCATTTTTGTTTCAGAATATTCTTTTTTGAAGTCGGTTTTTTTTTGTTACGCATTTACCCCTTAACTACTTGATCGATCATCATGAAAATTCGCATACACGTTGTCAGGGGAACAGACAAAGACATAGGGTACTTTTGATCCAGAAAAAAGTACTGTTACTTATCTAACCTAAGCCAATTTGGATCTTCATTTACGTGAACGAAGCCGCGGGCACAATCTAGTAATTAAGATAGTAGAGAGAATGTAAACTGAAACCAGCTTTGTACGATTATTAAAATGTTGTACATATGCTAGATATTATTAACACAAAACTGTTCAATCCAGTGGCTTGGTGGCACCGCGGTAGTGAATACGACTGCTGATTTCTGGGCATGAGGTCTCGGCTCTGATGTCCTTGTCGAGTGGAGTGTTATTGGGATTTTCTGTTAAGAAAATAGTAGGAAGTCTGGAACTGTGACCCGTATACGGTAATAGGCTCACACCCTGTTACCTGGAAAACTAAAAATTGGAAGTCCAATGATTCATCCATTGGGCTTCCGTTGCTATTATGCCGAATCATGTTGACTGCTGTTTGCTTAACAAGATTGCTAGTAATGTGAAACCAAAATTTCTCAAGATTTGTGTTTTTGTTTGTAATGAACAGCCGCATAGACCGTTGGACTGCCACGCAGAGAGAGAGAGAGAGTTCTCGAAGACATGACGTGAAGTCTGCCAACCCGCACTGAGCCAGCGTGTTGGATTATGGCCTAACTCCTCTCACACTGAGAAGATGCCTGTGCACAGCAGTGGGACAGTTTAATACAGGGCTGATATTATTATTCTCTTTATTAACTAATTTAACAATTATATTTATATTTTTAAATATACCACCGGCATCGGGCACTGGGATATTATTATTATTAAGAATACGCTCAAAAACTATTCAACCGATCTTAATCATTATTTCACTATTAGAACGCTGATTTATCCAGAAGTAACATAGGACATAGAAAACCACGCTATAAGCCATGAGGGCGGAGTAGTATATACATATATAGTAAAGGTGTGTGAAACGGCGGGGATATTTACTCTTTAAAATAAACATTGTATCTACACAATAAAATATATTTCATATGTTATTACACTTATTACCGTTATCGGTAGGCCGTCATGTGATTGAAATCAATCCGTAACACGATAACGGCTCCGCGCCGGGGCATCGAACAATTAAGGATTAGTGCCAATATTTCACATGATTGATTAGAGTGTTTATCTGTTTAAACAATGTAACGTTGATTTTGGCATTAGTATAAGCCGTTGATAAAATGTATGTAATAAAATCTTCAACAGGAATTTTTAGCTCTATCTGTGCATTTGTGTAAGCTCTACAATGGTTAAACTAATTTGAATATGATTTTTAATTGTTTTGTGATTAGCTGTTTTGAAATGAACACCCAGTTGCTGAAAGACGTTCGTTTGTCTGTGCGTTAGTGTATGGTAATCTACATAATCACTGAACCATTTTGAATGTAATTTTTTGTTGTTGTGGGATAAGCTTGTTTTAATACCGACATCCAATTTTTAAAAGGGGAATCGACGATTTCGCAATCATACTCAGGTCATTTAATTTGATCAGCTGTTTTTGCTTTTAAGTTAGCCAGTTACAGTAACTGACTTGCGTTTGAACGTCAGTTAACAAAATCTGGCTTTAGGAAATCGAGTGGAAGTGTTTGTTTGATTAAAATCAGTTTACAAATGAAAATGATATCATCATTTTAAGTGCCTTACGATGCAATATAGATAATGCATTATCGCGTGTATAGCAGTTAAATATTTATGAATGTATGTATTATCAAAAATCAATCGGTTTACGGCGTTTTACAATCTGAAAAGTTGTACGGATTGTGATGAAGTTTGGTTCCGAGATAGCATTAATCTTGTATAAGGGACGATTCATATGTAGGGACACTGCTGACGCATTATTTTGTTTATTGAGGCGCAAATATGCGATAGCACAGCGGCAGTCGTGGCCCACAACTGCTCTGTTAAATCGTACTTTTAATATGCCGGTATTATAGTTGTATAAAAATATATACGTATATAATATAATAATAATATGTATTAAGACCGGTCTGTGTGGAAAACCTTGGGTCAAGCAGTGGATGTCTTTCGGCTGAGATGATGATGTTTATGATACAACTATCATCATCATATATAACTGTTATCAGTACCTATATTTACATAATATTGTCTTATGTTTGTTATAAAGAATTTGTTTTGGCTACCCGCAAGATTACCCAATAGTAATCCCTTATCTTTTCTGGTGTTTATAAATATTCTTTATTATTTCTCTCAATTTGCTTGTTTTTGTGATGTAACTACAAATTTACGGCTTTTACCCGTTTCTTGGTCTATAAAACAGCTTGTTACCAAATTTTATTATTCGAAGTCAACGGGAAGTATACCATAAATTATGATTCCCAAGCGAGTATCAAAACATGGGGCGTAGGTAAACGGCTGTATATTTTATTGGGTAGTTTCATTTTTCACAGCTCCAAGGAATTGCACGCCTGAATATTTGTATATTAATTTCAACATGATAACGCGCTCGTGAGAAAATGAGTCTAGACAGACAGATGAACAACAAATTGAACCAATAAGGGTTCCTGTTCTTTTTTAAGGTACAGAACCCTAAAAAAGGTTAAGCTCTACATTGGTGTTTCTGCAGTATCTTTACAACGACATAATATATGCTATGTTAAAAATGTGAACGCATCAGCTATAGAATAATCTAGGCTCGGAATGTCATCGTAAGTGTAACAAAATCTATTTACGTAAACCGATCTCTGTAATTACTGCGCCAACCTTGGCTGGTCTACATCATGATTATCGTACAGTTACTTTGGCTTGCGACTCAGTCCCCATAGACGGCAGCTGTTAAATTCTTTTCAGTCTTGCTCGAGGGAATTTTGAAAGATCGAGAGAGTAGTTGAATTGAATTTAAGTTATTTTACTAGCGTCCTTAATATACCTTTTTACATACAAAATTTTAAGCTGTTATGATGTTTATTACTCCATCAAGTGTAAACCGTTAAGCAGATGACTGAATGATCATCTAGGATATATAATTTTGTCCAGAATGCGGCGCCACGATCTTTCATATGACACAAGTATGCTCTTTTTGAGCTACAGACAGACAATTGTTTCACAATAATGTCTGGTATTCCAGCAATTGACAGATTACGATAAATTGCTATTCGCCACCCAAAAATCCCTTGCCATGCTATTTTAGCAGTAGACGCCGGACCTTAAACTATATCAGGACTACTCTGCCTAGTTCGAAATGGTTTTACGTTAACGCGATCGACACGTTTATGACGCTCGGCGCTCCGGTTGGCCCGCTCCACCCTTTCAACCAACCAGAGAGCCAAATGCGGTAAACGTTTCGATCGCGTTAACGTAAAAACGACTCCAACTAGGCCCCCTGGTACCACACAAATCAATCCGCCGCAAACATGAACGAAAACGTTCGCCAAGGGTCCAAACGACGCAGTTTATGTCCCGTAATCGCTTCAGCCTCGCACCGACTAGAAGCTATCACGCATAGTATTAATTAATGAACATACAGATTAACTCAATGACACCGAACCGATACGAGTAAATGATTGTAGATATCAAAATTAGTAAACATTATGGTTTAATGCACTTTTAATTGGATACGGTCGAATGTAGCGATCCCGGAATTGTAGTGTTTTTATGATAATATGTTCAACGTCTGTAGTGCGCCAAAGGATGTTTACGAAAAGAAAAACATTATTAAGGTTAAAGCTAAACTAACGAACATAAATGGGACAAAACATAACAATTTACTGGTACTTGTCCCAATTTCGTTTGATGGTTAGCAGTTACTATGGCCTATGTTGCCGATACTCTTGTTGCCGATCCGATTGTTGAAGAATGGTTTGGCTGTCAGCTTAAAAAATAAATTTCTGATCTCCTACTAACAGCAGTGGCGTTTACGGACCCACGAAACTCTTGGGCCCGGTTCCTATGTTCAAGAACGACTCGGTTTAGCTGCGGACACTTAAATTTTGACATATTTTTCATATTATACGACTTTTACCCGGAACTAAAGCAACACAACCCAAGATCCTTTATTAATTGTCCCTAATATATGTATACCATGCGCCAAACTTTTAGTTCTCTCTAAAGTTGCTTTGAATAGCGTCACAATGACAAAACCAAGCGTATGGGGAGTACGCTTGGAGGGGAGGGCGAAACTGCGAGGACTATAGCAACTTCAGAGCGTACTAAAAATTTGAAGAAAAGGATACCTAACGAAGGTTAGGCATATACATACATCTGCTATTAAACTACTTGAACTACTAATAGTCCAACCCAACAGCCAACCAACGTTATAAATCCGAAGATAACTCTACACGTTGATTGTATTTTGACGACTAAACTGATGAGCTGATTTGGATGAGAGATAGTATATATTATATGTATTCATGATATACTATATAATACCTTCACCTATGTGTAATCCGTTGGCAAGACTTTGTGTTAAGGAGCACAATACATTTGCCGAAGATGTTCTCGAACAGTGCGAAATGAAGAAGTAAAATAGTAAAGCTGACGTACCACCGCTATGTGAGATACTTAGCTATCACAGAGAGAGAGCGAGGTGTAGATGCCTTGGCATGTCTAGGGTTGTTTGCCTGAGGGGAAAGGGGAGGTATACTCGTACCCCTTAACAGCGATGATCTACTTACAGATTTTTGAATTGAATGCTAACAATCCTGGGGCGATTACTAGAATTTTCAGTGAAGAACACAATCTCTCTTATACACGCCAATTTATAGAAGTAGTACTGTAAATGATAATTGCTAAAATGCGAGACATCATTGAAAACTCTCCAATTAACATGGAATACTGTTAAAATACGAATACAGTTGCATCAGTAGTCAAATACTGTTTTTAGATATGCATCTTAAGGATAACAGTGATTACACTTTATAAATAATTCATTTATTGCAAGGAAAAATAAAACCAATTAAAATGCGACCTCTAAAAATATATACCTTTTACTGTTAAGGAAAATCGTGATTAGGTAATAAATTGCATGCAAAAACTGCATTGTGATCGAAATTTCATAGTTTTACATCAGACATTTTCGAATAGTTAAGCAGTTGAAGCATCAACAAAAATTGTGAACTGTCTAGGTTTTATGTAATAGGATGTAAAGATTAAAGCTCTCTAAAAGTGAATAGACATTCTCGTTTCTAAAGAGCAGATGCTATCTTTATTCAACTGCAGTCATGCTCAATTTATTATTAAATGTTGTTTCTTAGAGGCCTAGGACTTTAAAAATAATGTCAATCATTCCGTATATTTCTGCTGAACTTCTGGTATATGAATGACGTAATAAAAGTGACTCTAGCGGTCTTTTAGGCACTGTTCCAAACGCCAATTTGCTACTGAGAAATCTCAGGTCAGACCTGAGATTTTATGCAGCAGCTGCATTCACTACCGCTATGGTCATTATTATTTTGTATAAATGATTCATTATTATATTCATAATGAGGTTGAGTATTGTAGCAACTTTTCACTAGGTAGGTATATATCTTATATAATAGGGTGTGACTATATAACTTTGTACTCAGAAGAATTCTAAACTTGACAAATAATAATCTTTCCAGGGCTTTAAAACCTGGGATTAGACAATTGGCAGTTGCATATGCACTTATCTGTACATCTTTACAATAATGAAATACATAAGACATTAAAATGTAATAAATAAATACATACCCATCCAAACTTTTGCATGGCCTCACGTTGGCATACAGATCAAACTCCTTACGCAGAGCCAAATTCAATGACCGGTATCCTTTACCGACCGGGGTCATCAGAGGACCCTTAAGGCCGATCTTGTTAGCATTTACAGAGTCAATGGCCTTCTGGGGGATGCCAAATTTGCCATCAGGGCCCTAAAACAATTACAGAAAATGGTTAGGTTACGCATGTATTATAAATGGAGAATTAGGAGGTCTTTCATAATAGGTTTATTATCTACTGGGTACAGTTGGAGACTATATTACTACTGTGATTATCACTTTACAGTCTGAAAGTTTAACAAGCCAAGTCTCATTAGCAGTTGTGTGAATGAAGTTATGCTTGACTCACAAAACTGTTTGTGCAACTAAGTGACAAAAGACTCAAATGTTCTTTTCTTTGTCTCGCGTCTATTTTGAGAGTGAGGAAAATATTTCTTTAATATAATATAAATCTTTGTAGGACCTATATGAACGGCTCACAAGACAGAAAATTTATCATAAAAATTAAAATTCTCTGAAGTTGTTGTTTTCTTTATTCTATCCTATAATACAACTAAAAATAGGTTCATATAGTACAAAAATAATTTCCTCAGTGACTCGAAAATTTGGTTTTAAAAACGCCAATAATTTCATACACTACTCATCTAAGACAAAAAGTTCCAACATGAGTTTCGAATTATTCTAGTTGTTTTATAGGATAGCATTAAAAAAACAATGATTAAAGAGAAATTTTATTTTTGGAAAGTCCCAATGTTAAAATCATTTTAAGTTCCAAAGTCCCAAAAAATGCACCTTTGCTACACTCAGACTTTTTTTTGTTGTGACAATGTATGACTATATTAGCTAATTAATCTATTGACCGCCACAGTCATGTATACATTACAAAGCAAAATATGTCCAGTCCACCATGGTCATGACTATATGACAAATTAAAGGATGAAATTGTAGCTTGGTGCCATGCTTTTGCTTTTTGGATGTGGCGGTCAAAGAGTTAAGCAGTATTAAAATTGTGCTACTAAATTAAACATTATTTCAACACAGGCAAGTTAATTGATTCCTTCTTATGGGAAATTAATTGTTATCTATATAGTATGTACTCAAAATGTATGATAAATTAATCTTATTGGAATATCATTGTTGCTACTTGCTTGCTTATGAAGATATATGTTTAAAACTAATCCAAGAGCATTTCAATATTTTTATAAATTAGGATTAGGTGCTATTAGCGCCACTACTTTTTATCCAAATAGAACATTTTCGAAATTATTATAAATTTAAGTTCTTGGCAAAATAAAATGTTTATTGTTGTCATGTATGAAAAAAAATGTTTATGGTCTAATAATGACTGTGTTTTTGTACGTAAAAAATTAATGAACGTAAAATAAAGACGAAACAAACCTGCAATTGCCTTGCATACTATTTTATCATCAACATAAACCGTGGGACTTACCCTAACAGCTGTGACGTCGACTTCATCCCATTCAATAGGAACTTTCGCGGCGTCGAATATTTTCTGAACGGCTACTGTGATCTCGGGTCCGATGCCGTGACCGGGGATCAGGGTCACTTTCCGCACCCCCGTGCTGTACTGCGCTGCGCCAGCGCGACCCGCTGGGACCTACACCCAACCAGGAAAAACCAGTCACATAACCTCAAATTCATCACCGATATAATCACAAAAAATAAATATATAACCTCATTTTTCCCTCCCTTATTTGCCCCACTACTAACACTCGCGCCCGGCTCGAACCACTTCAGCAACGGTTCCAACACTTTACTCTCACGAAAATTATCCAAAAGCACTTTTATGTAATTCTTCGACATAACTATACTACGTCTATTTTTGGATGTACTAAATTATTCTGCAGTATGCAACTAAAGCCTTAACTGATAAAGGTTACATGCAACAAGGATTAACAAATGCTGTTACGTAACACTGCTACAAACTTACAATTTTCCTGATAATTCTTGCAGCCATTTCTCTAATTTTTACTAAATCGACGACGAGTGATAACTCCGCGGTGAAGAGCGGAGGGGGAGGAAGTTGCAAGCGCGGTAACTACGCATGACCGGAAATAGTTATTGCAAACGTTAGATACGTATGTAATTATAAATTTAGAAATTTTATGTATTATTAAAATAAAATATCATATAAAAAGCTTTAAAATTAACAAGCAACCATTTTTATAAAATAGTAATAATGTTTAATAAAAACGAACATTTACAAGGCTGTAATAATTGCAACACTGAAATACTAGCCGTTGAGAAAAGAAGCCGGAAGCTTATAGAATGTGACAACATTGAAACTTCATACAAAACTAGGATTAGCCTAGGAGGTAGAGATTCGCTTTTTTAAATATTGTGTTATTCTATTGTTGAAGCTATTTTATTGATTCGAGAACTTACGTAATAAAAATACTGCGATCTTTAGAAATGATTATTGTAACTGCAAATGCAATGTAGTTTCACAATAATTGACCATAGGATGTTTTAATTATATCATTCTATACAACCTAAACGCTAAAAATACTGAATAAACCAGAAGCTGCCAACGCGCACAAAAGTAAGGCATATAAATCACATCACACACAATCACACCGAAATAGTGTGATTTTACTTTTTGGCAGTTAGTCCACTAGATGCGCGCGCACCGTGTGCCATCTTATCAATTTTAATTCCATTATGCTATTTTGTGTCGCTGCAATTTGTAAAATGCCTTAGGGTCTGAATAAAGTCAAGATGCAATACGCATTCTTAAGTAACGCATCAACATATTCCAATATACAGTAAATAATTTACCTCATTTTATACATAAACATTTTAAGATATACCTGTATAATTAAGAATGCACAAGTCTTTGTAACTGTAATGAATTAATTCGAATGTATGTATATATCATTCTTGTTGAAAATTCCTATAAATTATTTAATTAATTATTCTATAAAAATATTCATACATTCGAATTCGAGTCAAATTTAGTTATCTATAATAAAATGAACATGTACTTTTTACAACATTCAGTGTAACAAATACTCAGTGTATTTGTTAATTTTTAAAGACCTTAAAAATACCTAATACTCTTATTTATATTTATATAATTATTCCAAAATATTAAAACCGCAGTCAACAGGTCTCTACCTAACACCAAATACCTATAACAAGAGTAATCCCAAAATATTTACACCATAGTCAAAAATTGCTCGACCTAACACCAAATACCTATATTAACATACAAAAAACATATGTTAAACACATGTAGAACAGTACGAAAAACACACATAACGCCTTTATTATATCTTAGATGGCAGCTACTTGGTGTCAAGCTGTAACCGTCATAAAAACACCGGCTTACAGCCGAGTATTAAAACAATCCCCATATAATAATAATTACTATATTTCTTTATTTTTTTTTTTAATAATGCTAATCTAAACAATATTTTATAAAACATTAACGGAGAATGTTATTTTACATGTTTTTTGTAATATCATAAATATATAACATGTGATATTGTAATTAACCCTAAAAGTTGTGGAAGAATGCAGAAACATACGCACAGCACTACTTTTGGCCAAATTCAGTATGTATTTAGAAAAATGAGCCTGAGATGATGATTATTGATTAAAACTAAAAACACTATATACGTGGCTGAAAATTACTCAAAAGTAATCTCATATGTTTATTATAATGCTACACGTTATTATATGATTAATATTTTAAATAAGCTTATTATTTAAATTAAACAGTTAACACAAGTTCAAATCTGCTTCTGTTTCAATTGTTGTTGAGCGGCAAACTCAAATCGCTGCGTATGTCGTCAAAAAAACACCTTAGTCTTTAGGCAATCTTGCGTATATTTTAAACTAAGCCTAATAAAAAGCATGACTGTGGCCACTGTGGGTAAGTTACACATGCTGAGCATAATAAACTTATTACTTACATGGCCAGCACTAGTTCAAATCTGCCAATATTGTTAATATTGTCAATTTGACAACTGTGTCATATCGTTTCGTTTACCACGGTACCACAGGTACCTAGCGTTTAAATTGTTATTTGAAAGCCGCAATTTCTTTATTAATTTATGATAAATGCTTATAAGAATATATTTTCAGATGATGGCCGGATTTATTATGGTATAGATAATAATTACAGAGTTTTGTAGCCACAAAGAAAACGAAATAATGGATAGCCAACCATTATCATTGAAATTATCATCTATAAGTCTAATTTCCCAATGCAAGCTAGAGAGTATTTTATCTTTATGTGGTGATAAAAAGGATCTCATTATCGACCCCACCCTTATAAAACCATTGGAAAGGGTTTGCGGAGTTATTTGGCTAAGGTGGGTTACTTCTTCATCTAAATTCCTAATCGTGTAATTAGATTTAGATTACTATAATAATTATGAAGTAAACGTATAAAGCTGAGACTATAATGAGTAAAATAGTGTTTATTTTTATTTAGTCGAATGGAAATAACACTTATTAAATTGTAAAACTATAATAACTTATTAATTAGTGTTTTTTAGCATAGAATAGATGTTATATTTACTTCTAGTAGGTATGTTAATTCACCTGTTAAAATTAATTGCATGCTACATAATGGAAAGCAGACAGTGAGTCCAGCAATTAATAAAAGTGGCATATCATCTTTTAATTTGATGTCCTGATATTTTGGGATAAAAATTAGCATAGCTATATGTACTACATGCTAGAAGAGACATCTCAAATGGATTGTTTGTAACATGCACTAGACTGCCGTGGTAATTGAGAGGGTAGTAAGTCAAAGATGGCCATTTTTTTAAGTTACTGATTTGGAATGCTTCTCTACTGTAAACAACATATTTCTTTTCATTTCTTTTGACATATAGAACATAAAAATCGAGTATATAGTTTTTATCACAAACACTAAAAATGTAACAAAATTCTTTGTGCGCTGTTTTATAAACTGCCTTTTCTGACTTAATGCTCTCTCGATTACCACGGCAGTAGAGTGCATGCACTCTAACTCACTTGGTCTGCTAAGTCAGTAACCCATGTTACAAACAATTTTGTTGAGATGTCTTCTCTAGTATGTAGTACATAACAAGGCAATGGTGGCCACATGGCCCATAAACTATTTTTATGTAGTAATGAAATCCTGGTTGTCTTCTATGAAGAGAGGACCAACTAACAAACACACTTTCTCATTTATATGAATATTAACATGAAAGTAAATTACTAAACAATGTTGTCCTACAAATTGACTGTGTAATTCAGGTGCATGAATAAAAACTGTTATTGGGTTTCCTGTCCAGAAGTTTTTAATAGGCGTATAGTCTGTAAATCTTATTTCAAAAGTCTTGCTCTAACACATAGCTGACTAAATATATACACCCTTGCTTAGTTCTTTGGATATATACAGGTGTGTTACCTATGTATTTTTTTATACATTCAAGATGGCAAACAAGCATACAGCTTTAATGGATAAATAGCAACTGATAAAATGTAAACAAAATTTATCCCCTTTTTTGTCATTCTTACTTATCATGATATCATATACTAAAAATAAATTATGTGTTTTCAGACAACATGGCATTGACAAAATATATAAAATGGACCCTCAACTTGGAACCACAGCCAACACAAACAGGGTCTACTTCATACCAGCTTGTATACTCAAGTACAAATGTGTCCTCGACCAGATCTCATCACTGATCAGTCTAAATGCTGCACTAGCAGACCTGAATTGCTTTCACATAATAATAGTTCCAAAAGTCCTTACAATATATGATTCTATACTTGAAAGTAAAGGTTTATATGGCACTGTGAAGCTCCATTCATTTACTTGGGAACTCATGACTCTGGATGACCAGCTCTTAAGTCTAGAACTACCATTTTTATTCAAGCAGCTATATGTGGACCAAAATCATTCATTGCTGTCAAGTGTATCCATGTCTTTATGGAGTCTTTTCCATGTAACGGGCAAGCCTAAAGCCGTATTCTCAGTTGGCAAACTTTCATCAAATGTTTTAGATATGTTGGAGATCTATAATGAAACTTATGCAAGAGATTTTCTTGATAAAAAACATTCAAAGGAAATCGGAGCTCTAATTGTTATTGACAGAAATCAAGATTACGCTTCAAGCTTACTAACTCCTGCAACATATAGTGGTTTACTTAGTGAACTGTTCAATATCAATTGTGGCAATCTAGACTTGAATGTTAAAGAAACAAAATTGAAGAAAGGCAAATTAGATTTTGGTTTTGAAGAGGCAGGTGCTGCTACGAAAAATCCAGTTATAGTGTTGGATAGTTCTATAGATACATTGTACGGAGAAATAAAACACAGACACTTTTCTGAAGTTTTAAGTGTTTTGAGTTCTAAAGCTAAGCTGTTGAAGAATGAAGATATTAAAGCATTAGGAATACAAGAAATAAAGCATTTTGTAGCTACAAAACTGCAACAGGTTACATTATTCAAACAAAATCTAGTCAACCATGTCTTAGCATGTGAAACAATAATATCGGAAATGAGCAACAAATATGAGAACCTAAAATTAGCTGAAACTGAAATGTTAAATAACAGAAATAAGAAGTCTAATTTTCAATTTGTTGACGAAAATTTCGGCACTGACATTCACATACACAACAGTTTACGGTTAATGTGTTTGCTCAGTCTGACACAGACACTAAGCTACGATGAATACAATGCTCTAGTCACTAAATACTTACTAGCATTTGGCTATAAGTATTTGTATATTTTTAATAATCTCATCAATGCAGGGTTGCTGGTTCAGCCTTCTAGTCCAAAGTTGTCTTTAAACATCTCAAATCTTGGTAACCTTAGTGACAGGTTACCGAAATGGCAGAATGAATTTCAGAGTATTGCAAACAAATTGAAACAATTGCCATCTCAACCTGATAAAATGGGTAAAACATCACCAAGTTACGTCTTTAATGGTGGTTACGTACCTCTAGTTGCGGTAATCTGTCAAGCGATCCTGTCATCGGAAACATTAGCAGAAGCTCTAACGAAATTGACAGCAGTATCAGATTTGAGGGTAGGAGGAAAAATACTTGAAAAGCTCAAAGATGGAATGGAGACATTGAATGAAAAGTTGTCAAACTTAAAATTACAGAATGACTTAGAATTTGGATGTAAAGACGCAAAAAGTTTAGCCAAATTGTTGAAAACTGAACCGAATATTGGTGGTTGCTTTCCTTTGAAACCTAAATCTGTGTTAGTTTATGTAGTGGGTGGTGTGAACTATGCTGAGATAGCAGCTTGTGACGTCATACAAACTAGTACAGGCAGTAAAATCTACATAGCTAGTGATTGCGTTCACAGTGGAGCTGAAATGATAGCAGCTACTATTTAAAGAATTTAATAATAATTTAATGTAATCATTGTACCTTGATGATTTTCAAAGAGTATCTTGCTTTAATGGTGAAGGAAAATAGCATGAGAAAGTCTGTATCTTAAGTTTTCTAAAGTATAAAAGGCAGAGAAATAAGTTTACTTCTCTAACTTTTCAAAGCTATGTGCGTATTTAACAGTTAATTATCGTTTGTTTAACTGTGAAAGAAAACATCGTGAGCAAATTGTGTATAATGTTTATCTAAGAGTTCTGCATATTGTTCTCTAAGATATGTGAAGTCTGCCAAAACGCACTGGGCCAGTGGTGGACTATGGCCTAACCCTTCTTAGACTGAGAAGAGGCCCGTGCCCAGCAGTAGGTTAGTATGATACAGGGCTGATCTGGCTGATATTATTATTATTATAAAGTATTTTTATAGATCTTACACTTGGTCCCCATGTGCTAAGTACTATGCTGACCAAGTGTACCTTGCTCTATTACTCTAAGAGACAGCCTAGTCCAGAAGCCTAGCAGGCCTATGTTATAGATATATTCTTCAAGAGTTCTCACAAAAGATCTATCTATTTTATCGCTAAAGTGCTAGGTCATTATAATGTCTTTAAGACTGATATATATGTATTTTAGTACAACAATGCTCTCAAAGCTATTAATAAATTTATGTAAATGTTGAACGTATTCGGCTTTAGATCTTATGAAATCATAGTCTGTCTCGGAAGTTAACAATTTTCTTTCTTAAATACTCCGTCAAATATTTGGGCTGACCATCAAACAAATACAATACTACTCAATTAAAATTTGTCGAAAGGGATGGCAGATCGAATATTTATTATTTTAATATATGTTTTGTACATTTACTAGCTTGTACACATAAAATACAATAGGACTATTCGATTCAATTAATGCTTTGAATGGAATAGTCCTATTGGATTCTATCATTTCTTAACATTTTCAATTCCAAGTGTGGAGACCAACAGACTGCAATGCAGAGGGTCTCAGGTTCGAACCCACGTCGCGCACCTCTGACTTTCGGAAGTTATATGACTTTTCGAAATTATGTGCGTATTGATTGACAATTATCGCCTGCTCCGTGCCTCGGAGAGCACGTTAAGCCGTCGGTCCCGGCTGCCATGAAGTGTGTGGAAAGGTGCCAGTCGTTATTGGGAAGTCAGTGCCCTATAATATCCTGACACTGGTCTAGCCTTACGGTATCGTTAGCCTTGGGGTTGCCGAGGTCAGGTGGCAGCCGCTCCGTGTAAAAAACTGATATCCAGTCAAATCCGGTTAGACCAGAAAAAGCCGACAGCATATATATATTGTTGCTGGTTATAAATTTTACCATGTCGAGTCCATGTAATCAACACAATTCAACTTAAAATTGAAACAAATGATCTGCAAAGGGTAGAAATCGGTAAGGATTCGCTTCTGCGATAGGCTAAATATATATCGGTTACGATTTATGAAAGAAATTAATTTTGTAATTAGATTTTATTGGAATTATGTTGTATAACGTAAATATTTAGTATAGAATTAGAAAATCGCTATCTATAAGCTTTAAGATATTAGCTGTTAAGTATAAAGGTATAGGAATAAAAATCTCTTTATAAAAATAACTTTTTTATTACATATGAACACTTATTATACCTAGTATATCACAGTATATTGTCCAACCATTTTCACGAACCAATTTTAAGTAAAAATATTTAATGTAGTGAAAATGGTTATAAAAATATTATATAATGCCATTATATAGGATAAATAATTATAAAAGATTTTTATTAATTATTGTTTTTTTATTCCCTGGTAATATAACTTGTTTTTTTTACTTTCATTTTTCCATTGGAAATAAAACTTTCAATACAACCTCGTTTTTATTTGACTGGCAATACAAAGTTCAAGTCAGGATGGTTACAAAAAGCTATATTTTGAATATATATGTACATGCGTAGGTGAAATGATTATATTTTCATAACAAATATCAATACAATTGAATAACATTTAATTAAATACGTAGAAGTAAAGTAGCATTGGACTAAGATTGGTACTTTCATTGTTATTAAATAAGTAGGGTCGTAAATGACAGTGTGTAACTAAAGAGTGTGGTCATATAACTTATCTATTTGAAAGAACAACATTTATTTCGGATTTTATTTCTCTTGTTTGCCATTGATGTTGTGTTTAATGAATGTACAGCGCATCTCTATCTGTTAGACATTAAACTAAAATTATGCCAATTGTTATGCTCGAAACGCACTAGGACCCAGACTGGTCGGAGAATCCTTGTTGTGCTGGAGGGACAAAATACCACGTTCCTCCAGAGTAATACGTTCCTTACAAAAAAGATTTCGATTACGTCATCATTTCTAGTACATAGGTACTATCAATCAGTAAAAGTTTATGAGAAAACCCTGATTTTCATTATAATATCTTATACATAGACTTATTTTGTTGTTTTTAAAATAAGACAATGCATTAGGCATAATTCCTGTGTCGCGAGGGACTTTACAATCATTCACATCAGGGATGTTGCGAATGCAGGTATTTTGACATCCGCGGATGCGGATGCGGATGTCCAAATCTATGCGGAAGCTCCGCAATTGCGGATGCGGATGTTAATGAAAATTGAGAATCTTATTGAATCTAAAAGTATCTAATATCACTTTAGCAGATTCAAGCCTGTTTTGCAAAAGATTAATAAAATTAGCTATACTATTTTTTGGTGATTTTGTTTCTCATCTTCATTTAAAGAATCATTGCGCCATTCATCGGCCCACCCATTTTCTTTCTTGTCGCAACCTGCGCTATATCTAGATCCGCATAAACATCCGCAATAATTATTGCGGATGCGGATACGGATGCAGATGTCCAAATCGATGCGGAAGCACCGCAATTACGGATGCGGATGCGAATATTCGCAACATCCCTGATTCAAATAACGGATACAAAGAATATCCATGCTCGGAACAACAATTTGTGGTTCGCACAGTTTTGTGCCGTGTGGCGATCGGATCCTCAACTCGGCGCGGCGGCAGTAGCGAGGCGATCCCTTAAACCACTAAGCCATCCGTGCATAAACTAATTAAGCAAGCGTCTACTAACACAGGACCACAGCTTATTGTTACACACTATATTCATCATGCCATTAACTAAAGGTCACAGATCCTTTCAGGATTCAACTATTCCTTTACCCATATGGTATAAGACCAGTCCTAGTTACACGAACAAGAAAAGCTAGAATCGTTTTCGTTCAGCGATGTTGGTATGGGTCTTCAGTTATTTCCTCCAGTACTGCGCGAACTTGTGGAACTGCTCCACAAGAACTGCCATGACTGCTGTCACTGACATGTCCAGTAAGTTCTGGAGGTAGTGGACAGCTTCTTCGTCACCTAAATCTAATCTGGGGAAGGAAATTTTATGTTAAAGATCAGCATTGTATAGGTTATATACATACAAAGATACAGTATTTTATTGCCAAAGCCATAGGCAGGGCAGTATTAGATCTACATTTCGTCAATTATGCTTTTAATTCTCACATAATAAGGAGCGAGTCTTTAGTCATCTACTGGGCAGTTTCAGACTCCATGCTGACACTGAGCATTTCTTGATAAAAAATCTCAATAATACTTTGTTCGACCTGGGTATCGAACTCGAAATTTTATATAAAGCAGGATCTGGTATTACTACTGTGACATCAAGGCAGTCGGGTTACATTCGACCGAGTATAACCCTAACAGATTCGAGACCGCTGTATGCTTCGCTCGCATCTATTATACAGGGTGATTGGTAAAATACTAGACATATTGAAGGAGAGTATTCAATACTCGGTCCTGGACGCGAATATCTAACAAAAATTTGACCTAGTAGACCTAGACACTCTTGCGCATATACCAAAGCTAAACAAAACCTCCGCCGCCGACCCCGCTACCGCACCCATACTCTTCCGAATTTGCACCCCCGCCCGTCCTTTTCTTATCAAAGGTCATCAGCCTCGGTAGCAGCTGTGTGTGCCCGCGCAGTGTCCACATTTTATGGATATTTCATACAAATTTTCATAAAGGTTTTCTTTGCAGGTTACTCAGTTTTTTTTTATACGTTACTACTGACCATAAATTATCATGTCCATGTTATGTACGTACAATGTTTAACCAGTGACCCTGTATAATTATATTCAGCCAGGGCTTACTTACTTAGCCTTACTGACAGCAAAATGTTCCCTTACCTGGAAACATTCTTATTGCGGGCACAAAACTCAATGTTATTTAGCTGCGAACTTTTATATGGTGGACATTATTCCCAATCGGGGTCCACTCAATCAATGCACCTGTTGCAGTCCACTGCTGGACATAAGCGATCGTTTAAGATATACCTACCTTAACTTGTCCTGTACTTTCTTGACAGCCTTGTCAGGTTCAAGGGCGATGTCGGGTACCGATGCATCCACCATTAAGGAGAATAGGTTCAGCATCAGGTTTGCATGCCTGGAATGTATTGTTATTAATATTAGCAGTGTTTATCCGTTTATATATATTAAAAAACTAGCTTTTGCTCGTGGCTTTGTCCACGTTCTTCTATATTTTGTCAATAAATGGTTATCTATCCCTCTGAAACTGTACTTTTTTTAATGAAATCTATCCTATGTCTTTTTTCATTACTTTGTACGCAATTTCAATCAAAAGTCAATTTTATGATGATCAGTCGAGCAGTTAAACTGTGAAAGTGTGACAAACAAACTTACATTCGCATTTATAATATTTGCTAGGATGTTAGGATTACTATTAATAAAACTCTTACCAGAGACAAGTCGATAGTCACTGTTCCCTCACTCTCATAATCACACGCAAATGACAATTACACACGGTCGGAGAGAGATCAGGGACAGGATCCAAAATCTTTAAGTGTTTTTTTTTTATTAGTTGTTACTGCCTCGGTGGCTAATCTCAAGGTTCGAATCCCGGGTCGGGCCAAAAAAAGTTATTGGGTATATTTATTAGGAAATCTCAATAGCACCCCAGAGTTGCGGTGTCTCGGTGCGCACGTGGCGATGGCCCCGCGCCCGACGTGTCCGTGGCCGCGGGGGTTCCCGCCGCATTGAATCATGAAAGTTGTGGAATAAACGAGTGCACTTGTGTTTGCGCACACGCTTGTGCACTATAATATCTCCGGCGCAGATTAGTTAAGTTCGGCCGCTGTGACCGAAATTCAGTCTGGAGGACATATTTAATAATAATAATAATATTCTATCACATACACACAACACCATCTAGCCCAAACTAAGCAGAGCTTGTACTATGGGTACTAGACAATGGATAAACATACATATATACTTTTTTTTCGTAAATATATACATATTATACATAGAAACACCCAGACCAAGACAAACATCCATGTTCATGCACACAAATGTTTGACTTGTGCGGGAATCGAACCCACGACCTCAGGCGTGGCAGTCGGTTACACTAACCACTACGCCATCGAGACGTCAATATAAAAATAAAAAAAATAAATATTACTATAATTACCTGCGCAGATGCAAGAACGCTGTGTAGCACTGTTTCCTGAACTCATGGTAGTGTTCGGAGTGCACTCCCCCCATGGCCTCCACCATCTCCTTGCTGAGCTTCATGGGAGGGGGGAGTGGCTTAGGGTCGCGGCCCAGGATGTAGCCGAAGTCTATGTGGAACAGCGCACCGGACTTTGTGAGCAGCAAGTTGTCTAAGTGACGGTCACCCACACCTGGAAGAAAAACAGGATAAAAATAAATAATCCAAGTATACAATTAAATAAAATTAGGGTGTCAGTTTGTAATGTCAAAATAAAAGCTTTTTATAAAAGGCAAATGGTACCCATATCAAAAATATTTTTAAATATTTTTGTCTTTCTGTCTGTCTGTTTGTTCGGGCTTAATCTCTGAAGGAGCTGGACCGATTTTAACGGGACTTTAACTGGCAGATGGCTGATGTTATAAGGAATAATTAAGGCTAATTTTATTTTAGATATAACATGGGCTTTTCCGAAAATAAAATATTAAAACCTATTGTTAAATTCAACTAGTCACTACATAAACAATATTACCGACTAAAACACGTTTTATTCTAACTAAATATAAAACACCACACACACTACTTAAACACTTTTCCACTGTAACTGCTTCAAACTCTGGTATTTTCGCTTACGTTCGCTCCGATGAACTTGACAGCTTACAATTGTAAAAACTGTCTTGGGGGTGCGCTCCCCTCGTTTTATATGTGGTTAAAAGTGTTTCTGGAATTTTCTAGAATCTCCGGGATGTTCCTCAAAACAATATGTGAAAGCGCTAGCACTATCTCGTATTGTCAAGCTACGTAGTTCAGTAAGACGTCAATAGATGGCGCTGTAATAAATTATTTGAAGGCCAGACGCTTCCCTACAGTGTCGAGAGATGGCACTGGCTGTAACATTATAAAACAAAATCCCCCGCCGCATCTATCTGTCTGTTCGCAATAATCTCAAAACTACTGAACGGATTTTCATTCGGTTTTCACCAATAGATAGAGTGATTCATGTGAAAGGTTTAGGTGTATAATTTGTTACGGTTTTGTAATATACGATCCGAGTATCGTGAGAGCACATTTATGATATTTTCTTTATAAAAAGACACTAGGGATTATTATTATTAAAGATTCCTGTGTCACGAGGGATTTTAACATTACACATTTTTGTCTCGTGTTGGATTCGAACCCACAACACTTGGTGCATTGGCTGTAGCGAAGTGACCATTTAAACTACTACACCATCCGTGACGTCAAATCTCTACTGGAGATAAGATAGATGTGACGTATGCATGTCCTCACCAAGTAAATACGTGATGACGCAGTATCCAGCACAGCTCCTGATGTATGTGTCCATTGTCTCAGGTTTAATCCCGTAAGGCGCCCCTTCGCAAGGGTTGTACTTCCTAAAGAAATTCTGTATGCTGCCCTCCGTAGCCAGGGCTTCGGCCACTGTCACCGATTCTATGAACTGCAAGAAAAAGTAAAATTTAATTAGCGAAAGCTTAGTGGGAGACCATTGGACTGACACGCAGAGGTATCAAGTTCGATCCCAAGGTGTGCATCTCTGACTTTTCGATGTTATGTGCGTATTAAATAGTCAATTATCGCTCGCTTTAACGGTGAAGGAAAATATGGAGGGGAAAGCTGCATGTCTGAGAGTTCTCCATAATGTTCTCGAAGATATGTGAAGTCTGCTAACCCACACTGGGCCAGCGTGGTGGAGTATGGCGTAACCCTGCCTACACTTAGAAGAGGCCCGTGCCCAGCAGTGGGACAGTTTAATACAGGGTTTATCTTTATATATATATAATTCTACTGTACGTGTGTATGCCACTGAACTCCACTTAAACGGCTGGACCGATTTTGATAATTATTTTTGTATGTGGATTCGAGGATGGTTTAGATTTGGAGGTTTTTTTTTGTCGTGTGTACAGGACAACGTCTGTCGGGACAGCTAGTATTAATATATAAAATTACAATTTTGCACGTACCTGTAAAAATCCATGCTTAGAACTGGTGGCTAATACTTTGTACGGAGTCAATTTCAAGTCGAGATTTTCCCTTCGGAGTAACTTGTCCATAAGTGTGATCATTTGTAGGATGAGCTGGTCTTGTCGGAGGTCGTCTCCGTGTTTGAAGATAGCTTCGTACTCCATACCTTAAAAGCAGAAAGAAATGTTGATGCATATTAGTGATTTGTTGTTATTAAATAACATGCAATATCAGAAAAGCTCTTGGATTAGTGCAAGAAAGATGGTCACAACCTATGTTTTTAATTTAGTACTCGGTCGGTTTACTGAATAGAAGGAAAACAATTTAGTTCAGATTAGTTTCTTGATTAGTAAGTTGCTCAATTGTATTTTGTGTCCCACCCACGGCGTCGGCATTTTAACAGTTAGGCATATGCCTAACAAGATAGATAGTAATAAAATCGGTGCAGCGGTATCAAATAATAATAATAATATTCTACCACGTACACACAACACCATCTAGCCCAAACTAAGCAGAGCTTGTACTATGGGTTCTAGACAATGGATAAACATACATATTATTATATGCTTTTTTTTTGTAAATACATACATATTATACATAGAAACACCCAGACCAAGACAAACATCCATGTTCATGCACACAAATGTTTGACTTGTGCGGGAATCGAACCCGCGACCTCAGGCGTGCAATTGGTTACACCAACCACTACGCCATCGAGGCCGTCAATGAGACTCCCGTGCTTATAGGGTCTCAGGTTCGATTTTTGGGTCGGGCAAATGTTCTTGGGTTTATTTGCCTAGAAATTCCCAGGAGCAGCATAGCGTTTGGAAAGTGGCAAGCCCTCTATTATATGAGACCTACGACAACTCTTATTTTATTAACAGTAAAATAAAAATTAATATTGAAGACAGCCTGAAACACAGATCTCCGGCCTAGTTCAGGCAATACCATGTAAAAAAGATATAAATAAGTTTTAGTGTCCAATATTTAAATTGTAAATGTTTTTTTTTTGTATTTGTGAATTTTTTTTTTATCTAATATGCAGCTTGTAATACGATTTTGTAAAGACGCTTTTATATTGAGCATACATTTTTATTAATATTTATTATTAATAGCTGGGCAATACGAATATAATGGGTGGTGGAGGTGAGAGAGTATGTGTACAATACCTTCAGTAGTCAAAAACGTGAGTTTGGACGGCATTAACGCGGACTTGAAGAGACTGGCCTTCTTCGCGACGATACCCTTGATGGTCACATTGGGGTCCAGCGGGAACGGCATCGGCTCGAAGTTGGTGAAGTTGTATTTAAAGGCGTCAGGGTCTGCTAACAGTTGTTGTAGCCGTTCCGCCTTCTTGTTGCGGTTGCCACTCTCGCGGGTCACAGTCTTCACCAGTTTGACCAGCTTGTCGATAAATACTTGCTGCCGGGCCAGGAATGAACGAGTTCGTTGGTGGTCTGAGTTACCTGGATCAAGATCTTGGTGTGAGTAAAATAGTATATGAATTTAGAAGCGATTATTTTTTACTACAGATATATAGGTAGGGATACAAATGGATTTTATCCATGATACTGACAATTCTATACCAAACTGTGGTTATAATTGTGTATCTATTATAGTAAAGAAATTTGAGAATACATCTTTTTATAACTATTCATAAACAAAATAATCGTTTTTTTTTGCTTAAATTTTCAATAATAATAATTTTGTTTATTTAACACCACAAATTTTCCATCGCGATAATCTTTTAGGGTTAGTTGTTGTTATAGACTTATTTATATTTAGGCGATATACTGAGCCCGTGAGATGACTTTATAGGTCACAATGCAATTTAAAAATACTTTTTGACCATAAAATATGACTATTATTACATTGGCCTAACCCTATGGCCTAACCCTTCTTATACCAGAATTCTACCTTCCGCAGTGAGACAGATGACAAACAGTACTGATATGTAGCTAACCCTTGGCCAGACGGTGCGAGAAGGTCCTCATGACAGCGAGGTACATGTGCCTGGGCGCGAGGTCCCGCCCGGCGTCCTGGTCCTCGCACTCGATGAGCAGGTACCAGTACAGGTAGTTGGCCACCACGCTGTTGTTGCACGCGCGAGAGATCAGGAACGACGCCAGGGACAGACGCTCCTCCGTCGGGTCTAATAAGGCATCACTGCGAATATACATTACAAAGATAATGCTGAAGTTTTGTTTATAGTAATTATGTAACGGCTTCAGTTAGTCTAAGAAGTTACGACTTACGACAAGAGATGGCGCTATACTCAAATACACTATTTCATATAATCATGAATTACGCAAGCGAACTTTGCAGTAACAGTTACATCAACTATTAGACCGCGGTTCACTAGACATGACAACCGATTCTGGTCGAAGATTCTCCTTTTGTGTTGGAGAAACACCACCTTTTCAAGTTAAGCTAAAGCCTCGTATCCACTAGGCAACATTTGAGGCGCGACCCGTGACGCTTAACATGTCCGGCAACGTTGCGCAACATCGCCACGTCGCCAGCTGCCGCGCTACATGACGCGCGGCTGGTTGTTTATTTCGGTGCAACATGCAGTTGAGCATCAAATGTTGTCGAGTGGAGACATGACGCGATGTATTTTTTGATAAAATTATAACTACCGGCGCTGAAATCAACTCTAGATTCTCTGACGACATGTTGTCGACGACTGATGCGAGCGAAACCATGAGTAGACAGACAACGTTGCTAAACAAAAGTTCCGCGCTGACTTTCAACACTTTGAGCAACATGTTGTGCATCAAATGTTGCCTAGTGGATAAGAGGCTTAATAGTTTATAAAAACAGGTATGATACAAAGAAACGCTTAAGCCGAAGATTTGGTTTAAAATGGCCTAAAAAGGTATATCGACAAGATCGTAGTCAAACTATTTTTTTATATATAATTTCGTGCATTGTTTACAGTAAGCTTATACACCCATATAGTATTCAGTACAAAAATCTTCTTGTTATCCAAAATTCCTAACACACTATGGCCAACCGTAGAACCATGCCTAGTAGTCGCATTTAACAGATCCTTTATAAGAATATTTTTTAAATTTTTTTATACTACTAATGTGACATTCGGGTTCGATTCCCGCACAAGTCAAACATTTGTGTGCATGAACATGGATGTTTGTCTTGGTCTGGGTGTTCCTATGTATAATATGTATGTATTTACAAAAAAAAAGTATATAAGTATGTTTATCCTTTGTCTAGAACCCATAGTACAAGCTCTGCTTAGTTTGGGCTAGACGGTGTTGTGTGTATGTGGTAGAATATTATTATTATTATTATTCGTGCATACGGCCCACCTGATGGTAAGTGATCACCGTAGCCTATGGCCGCCTGCAACACCAGAGGCATCACTTGCGCGTTGCTGACCCTTAAGGAAAGGAAGAGGAAAGGAGAAGGAGCGGGAAGGGGGAAAGAGGGTAATTGGGCCTCCGGCACTCTCACTCACCGAACGAAACACAACAGTAGGAACACTCTGTGCGAGGGTAGTCCTCCCGGTCGAGCCGGCCCATTCGTGCTGACATCAGCGAGGCTCTACTACTCAAAAGTGTATTGTGCAAGTATCTCTACAAAACTGAGTGAGTTTCGTTCCCGTTCTTCTCATTGGTTCTACGCCCTTGCTTTGCTGAACGTGGCAACAGGTAAACGTGAATTTATATTATAGTCTAGTTAGGGTAACCTTGACGTTCATAAGTGTTACTTTGTATCCTAAATGAATAAAGATGTTTTGATTACATGTACGAGCCAATAACGCTCATACAGCACAATTCGTATTTATGTATAGGCAACCAAACAATTAATTAATTAGTCGTAACTAAAACTCGGTCACGCACTATTGTGTATGTGTCGAATCAATAACATTACGTAAAGTGCGACTCAGATAACTTAACATTAACATTAACAACTATTGTGAACTATACCTAATAAACTCATAAACTTATCTAGTGGTTTGATATATCGTGTGTACTACCTATAACTTAACTACAACCGGGGTACCGTTAACAGCGAGATAACCCCCAACATTACATTTGATTATTAGATTGCATGCTTAGGAGCTACGTTGCCATGGGTCAAATTTTTCAAGAAACGCTATATGAAGTGAATGCGTACCCGTTGTTGTTATCGACAACACTGCTGTTGTTATTGATGACGCTGGTGGAGCTCTCGTCAGCAACAGGGGTCTCCTCCACGGCCACCTCAGCTGACCTTCGGCTTGTTATTGACGATGTCATCTCACTCGCTGTCAGCACTTAAAAACAAATAAACTATATTAAAATATTGCCTTTTATATATTATTAATATACTACCATTTGGTCGCGGCTGAGCTCGCATTAATGTAGATTTTGTCAATAAATTTCTAGCCCTTGAGATAAGTACTCTTCTGGACAAAAGGTACCGTTATGACCTGTTCTGCACTTGATAACGTCTATGCCAAATTTCATGATGATCCATCGAGAAGTTAGGCCAGCTAATTGGTATGCAAGCTATGTTTTTACATTAAATAGTCTGAGTATACCATGTATATATATTTTGGAAACTGCTTTATTTGTAAAAACTAATTTACATATGTTTAAGAATTTGTAAAGTAGAAGAAACAATTTTAAAATTAGTGTGCCATCCTAATGGATGATCATAACAACGAAGAATGAAGAATGAAGAAGAAGAAGAATCATAAAATGAAGATAACAACGTATTTTAATAACAGTGTTTTGTATGGCTCCCAGAATATATAATCATTTACCGAAACTAATAAATACTAAATGAACAAAATGTTAAAATAAGTAAATAGCTATTGTTAGAAAAATGTTATGACGCTGAAGGTGAATATTTATGTGATAAACTATAAAAACTAATATTATAAAGAGGAAACATTTGTGTTTTTGTATGTATGTTTGTAATGTTTTCACACAAAAACTACTGAAGCGATTTAAAAAATTCTTTCACCATTAGAAAGCTGCATCTTCACTGAGTGACATAGGCCAAATTAAATTTAAAAAAAAAGTTGGGTTCCTTAATTAAAATGCAATAATATAACCCAAGGTGTGAAAAAATTTGTCATAAAAATCTGTCATCACGTGCGCTGCGGAAACTATAGATTATAGAACAAAAAAATGTTCTACAGTATTATAGAACGTATCAATATCTACAAAAAAGTCCATGATACTATATGTATTTTTTGAATATATAGCTAACTCCACCTATATAGGTGTAGTTAGACTTACTAATTTCTTTAGTTGTAGTTTTATATATTAAAATTAGATAACAAATTAAAAGTAGGTATTGGGTAATAAATTAAAGTCCATGCGGACGAAGTCGCGGGCAACAGCTAGTAAACTATAATTATAATTAGTATAGGTATTTAATAGAATACAGTTTGTTTGTTATTATTAGAATAAGTAGTTTTAATTATTATGTGTAATTGCATGCCGCAAGGCAAAATACAGCGTTGCCTATCTATATCAGTACTTAACAACTCATGTATATTTGCAACCCCACCTGTATAAGCGTTGCCTATCTATATCAGTACTTAACAACTCATGTATATTTGCAACCCCACCTGTATATGCCATTGGAATAATAAATAAATATTAATTTACATGAGTATTGGTATACCTGATGCAGACAGCAGGCTAGCCTGGCTTCCTCGGTGTCCACTCTGCATCAGTCGATTGTCCCGTGACTCTAGTTCTGACGCCGTGGAGTCTTTGCCGCATACGCGAGCGTACTCTGAAAAGAAATTATATGTATTAATTAATTATCGTGATTGAAAATATTTAGCAAAAAGGCCTGGATAAGAGTAGCAATGTGCAAGATTGTATTAGAATTATGTAGAAACAATGTCATTAAAGAAATGGCAGATAGAACGCAAAGACGTATAAATAGGGTCTGGAAATAACAGCGCGACAATTTATATATTTAGTTATTTATTTTAATGATTACTGTTTAATACTTTAATAGACAGTAATCAATAAAAAAAAAGTTGATTCTTTATTTAAATAACTATTTATATTATTAATTATTGTATTTATATAAGTATCTCATGTATGGATAGGAGTCTGAACTAAAATACATATTTATTATTATATGTATTCAAATCTGTTGATAGCAAGGCACTTATTTATGTATAGTATTATACATAAATAAGTGCGTTACTTTCTGGCCTATTTAGACTAATTACCGCGTTGTGTATTCGAATGTTATTCGAATAAAATTATGCATATCAGGCTTTAAGAGTATTTTAAAGCGACGACTGACCGGAGAATGTTATGATATTAATATCAGCCCTGTATTAAACTGTCCCACTGCTGGGCACGGGCCTCTTCTCAGAGTGAGAAGGGTTCGGCCATAGTCCACCACGCTGGCCCAGTGCGGGTTGGCAGACTTCACATATTTTAATGAACATTATGCAGAAATTAAACTACTATATACGGATTTTATCGCGATAAAATGCGTATATAGTAGTTTAATTTCAATGAATAACATTCGCGTAAACAGAAGACAATATAACATTATGCAGAACTCTTAGACATGCAGGTTTTCCACAATGTTTTCCTTCACCGTTAAAACGAGCGATAATGAACTATTTAATACGCACATAACTTTGAAAAGTCAGAGATGCGCGCCTTGGGATCCAACTCGAGACCCTTGCGTGGCAGTCCAACGATCTCCCATAAGGCTATCGCTGTGTGTTTGCTGTTATGATTATATTAAATGAAACAAAACATATGCCAGGATCGTAACAAGTAGTGTCAAGTCGTGGGCACGTGTGTATGCAAATATCGTTACAGCAGACCTAAGGGCTTAGATCTGAACCTCAGGTTAAGACCTGTGGAAGTCAATTTGAAAGGGCGCGAGGGGTACATCTCGGCACGAGTCGGCTCATTTGTATCATATATCTTATAACCCGCAGGCTTAGCCTAGTGTAAGGAGTTCCATCGATAATATTTTCAAATTGAAATTGTGGTTTTAAAGTTTTGTACTATTTATAATTTATTTTATGACAAAAAAAAATTATTTTGTCTTTCTCTGTATCAGGTTTAGAAGGGCTTTCTTCTGTAGCCGCTTAGCAATGTATAACGAGGAAAGGATTTCAAAGTAATAATTATGATGTTACACACCATCATGTATTTCTATGAAGTCCTCATATTTCAGGGCCTGGACTAACTGTAGGAGGTACAGTAATAGATCATCATCAGGTGCTTGCTTCAGTCGTGAGATTGCGTACCTGAAATCGAATTTGTATACCTGTTAAATAAATCAGCGGACAGTAAGTGATTGCAGATTGGATCATCTGCTACAAATGACAATACAAATTACATACATAGGTAGTCTTACAGTAATTTATTTATTTAAAAAAGACAGCGCCTGCACTGAGTACAGCCTTATCTAACAGGCATGTTTAATTAACTTTTTTATTTTGACTTTAACGCCTGCTCTGGATATAATGCCTGGATCGCGGCGACTTTACAAATATTCAAATATCGGCCACGACAAAGAAGACCCAGTCAACATATTGCCAGAGTAGGTGTTGCAACAAAAAAATCTTGACAGCAAAACTACTTTTATCCGACCCCGGTATCGAACCCGAGATGTCATGGGCAGCAGTTAAATTCTAGCGCTGTGCTACCGGTATGATAAATAGGTTGTGATGCTTACTTCCTGACGGCAGGGTGCGTGAACTTGGGCGTGAGCAGTTCGAGCGCGTCTTCCACGTCCATCGGCGCCCACTGCTTCATCATCGCCAGTGCCTGTCGCACCTCGCCTGCACACACATTTAACACCTCAATATTTAAATATAATACTAGCTTATACGCGCGGCTCCGCCCGCGTGGTGTATCAATAAAAAGCAATAGCCTATGTCCTTCCACAGGTTTTAAACTGTCTCTGTACCAAATTTCATTTAAATCGGTTGAATGGTTTAGCCGTAACAGACAGACAGACAGAGTTACTTTCGAATTTATAATATTATATGTACCTATCTATAGTAAAAATAATATCATAGAGCGAATATCGCTTTGTTACTATCCGGGCGTGTCGGATTGCCGTCCCAACGGGTCATGAGAGCAAGAGAACAGAGAGTGCGATTGTGTTTGCGCACACGCTTGTGCACTATAATATCTCCTGCACAGATGGCCACTCTTCGTTAAGATTAGCCGCCGTGACCGAAATTCCCACTGCTGGGCACGGGCGTCTTCTCAGTCTGCGAAGGATTATAGGTAAGGCCATATTCCATCACGCTGGTCTGCGAGTTGACAGACTACACATATCTTCAGGAACATTGCAGGCCCTTGACCAGCAGTGGGCATTTTATATACAGGGCTGATATTATATCATTATTATATTATATTATAATTATTGATGCCTAGTCATTTATGTTTCGTATTAGGTTTACGCGAATATATAATTTATATAATGTATGACTACATTGGAATTAAATACTTTATACGGATTTTATCGCGATGTTTACATAATTTTAAAAATATTGTCTTCTGTTTACGCGAATATTATTCATTGAAATTAAACTACTATATACGGATTTTATCGCGTTATTTATTTTACACTTTATTACATAATTTTGAAAACTGTTACACTACTACTACTATTAAACTTTACTAATTTTAAGCTAATTGAATTATTGTTAAAACTATTTAGATTTAATTTAATTTTACACTTTCCCCGACGTTCCAGTTGCTTTTCAGCAGCCATGCTTACGGGAAGACAAAAAGGGTGTTAAAATAATATATTAAAAAAAAATTGCATTGTGTTTTTTAAACACTATTTAACAAACACAAGGCGATTTTTTTTTATTGGCGTCGTACCAGCTGATTTATCGCCTGGTGGTAAGCGATTACCACCGCCCATAGACACCCGCAACACCAGAGGAGACGCAAGTGAGTTGCCAGTCTTTTAAATTTCCCTCTCCTCCCCAGAGGGGGTAGGAGAGTTGGGCTTCTGGTACCCTAACTCACTCGACGAAACACAACGCAAGCGCTATTTCACGCCGGTTTTCTGTGACGCCGTGGTGTCACTGCGGTCGAGCCGGCCCATTCATGCCGAAGCGTGGCTCTCCCACGAAGTATACTTATTGAAGTTTAATTTCAAAATCCGTCTTGTTCCCTCTTTTTTGTTGAATATTATATCAGTGAGCTAAGTTGTATCCAGAAACGTTCAAACGAATCATATTGCATCGAACCCGCCTCCAGCATAAATAGGTACAATATTTGTGCTACATTTCAGTTACAAAGTAATACCTATAAACGTCGATATTTAGTTTTTAGAGTTCGAAAAAGCTCTTATACAACAGCTTTGTCCATCCGTCCGTCCGTCTGTTATAAAACTTTCAACTTAAGAACCAGGCGATAATTGTCAATCAATACACACATAATTTCGAAGTCATATAACTTCCGAAAGTCAGAGGTGCGCGACGTGGGTTCGAACCTGAGACCCTCTGCATTGCAATTTGTTGGTCTCCCCACTGACTAATCAATTATCTTTCTAAACGTTTTTAGATATTCGCGATTTGTACACATACCTACTTAATACAATAATACACTGAGCAGCGATAGCTCAGTGGGAGACCAACAGTCTGCAATGCAGAGGGTCTCAGGTTCGAGCCCACGTCGCGCACCTCGGACTTTCGGAAGTTATATGACTTTTCGAAATTATGTGTGCATTGATTGACAATTATCGCCTGCTCCGTGCCTCAGAGAGCACGTTAAGCCGTCGGTCCCGGCTGCCATGAACATCTATGGCAGTCGTTATTGGGAGAGTGTCGACACAAAAGATCCCACTGGGTCGAAGTGTCGCCGGTCTGCACTGACTGGCCCCCACATAAGATACATACATAATACAATACAAGGTAACGGGTCTTACCCGCGATAGAGTATTTAAAAGGTAATAAATACCTATTGATTGCCCGACGTTTCGACCGACTTGCATCGATCGTGGTCACGGGTTGACTGATGTGAGCTCAGCGGCGCCTTCGTGAAGTGCGGATTTCGGCAACTACCCTCACTTGGTCATTATCACAACATTATTATATTATTAAACAAAGTCCCGCGCCGCGTCTGTACGCGATAAACTAAAAACTACTGAACGGATTTTCATGCAGTTTTCACCAATAGACAGAGTGATTCATGAGGAAGGTTTAGGTATTGTTAAGGTTTAGTACTACCTTTGCGAAGCCGGGGCGGGTCGCTAGTCTATACTTATATTATAAAGAGGAACAGTTGGATTTTTTTTGTTTGTTTGTATGTTAGTAAGGATTTCACCCAAAAACTACTTAACTGATATAAAAAATTCTTTCGTCAAGAGAAAACTATATTATCACCGAGTAACATATGCGATATTTTATTTAAAATACAAGGTAATTATAATAATAATCATCCTCCAGGCCGAATTTCGGTCACGGCGGCCAATCTTAACGGAGACTGGCCATCTGCGCAGGAGATATTATAGTGCACAAGCGTGTGCGCAAACACAAGCGCACTCTCTGTTCCCTCACTCTCGTGAACCGGTGGGACGGTAATCCGACACGATCGGAGAGAGATCAAGCGCAGGACCAACGGCTTTACGTGCTTTCCGAGGCACGGGGGTGTCTAACACCGCCAACTTCCTAACTCCGGGCTGCTAAGCTTGAGATTTCTCAACCTAATAACTTTTTGTTACCCCGACCCGGGATTCGAACCCGATACCTCATGCACAGCAGCCACATTCAATACCGCTGCGTCACGGAGGCAGTTAAAAAAAGGTACTATTGGTAATACAACCGCGCATAATTTTACGTGTGTAAAGCTGCGGGCGAAATCTATCTATTTATATTTTTGCACTGTCGGTATTTCGACACTCAACACTAATTATTTATTTCTTACCTGTATTAATGTCAAGTAACACAGAGCGGTAGTCACAAAAACACTGCGACGAGTGGGTTATTTGTATTATTTAGTTTAGTCTTAGCCACGGCTATTAAGATAACGGCAAGGACACATTACAACACACACATAGGTACACATATTAATCCTAAATTAAAACTATATCAGTTAACAAGCGGTGCCGATACACAATCTGGTAATACCGTGGAGTCTTAGGTTCAATTCTCGAGGTAATTTGCTTTATTCTATGACGGTATGTATGAATGTATCTTATATGGGGGCCAGTCAGTGCAGACCGGCGACACTTAGACCCAGTGGGATGTTTCGTGTCGACACTCTCCCAATAACGACTGCCATAGATGTTCATGGCAGCCGGGACCGACGGCTTAACGTGCTCTCCGAGGCACGGAGCAGGCGATAATTGTCAATCAATACGCACATAATTTCGAAAAGTCATATAACTTCCGAAAGTCAGAGGTGCGCGACGTGGGTTCGAACCTGAGACCCCCTGCATTGCAATTTGTTGGTTTCCCCACTGAGCTATCACTGCTCAATAATTAAATTTACCATACAAGTTAAGGTCGCAGCGCACGCACCCATGTAAAGTATATTTAAAGCATTTTTGCCTCTGTTGTAATTTCTATTCGAATACATACCGGGTCTATTCCAGTTGACGCATTCCAAGAACTTTGTGAGTGCTCTGCGATGTGAAGACAAGTAAAATCTGCAACAAAATAATTATAATAATATCAGCTGTCTAATGCTCTATTTTTATTGTTATTTATAATTTTGCCAGATGGTCCAAGAGCTGTGGCCTTCACACCATCCTCATAGCAGCTGAGGCGATGTTGAGGTCCCTACTTTGACTGCCTGAGAAGGTGCTTACAAATGTTATAAGGCAAATGGAGAAAGCAGACATTTTGTATAGATTTCTGATAGAACTTGTTATTGAATTAGCGAGTAAGGTCCTATCAATCCTGTTACAGCTGACGTCAAAGGCAGTATTTGACGGTAATCATTATTGGGTTCTATGGTTATGTTGCAGTGACCATAGAGTATGACCTTGGCTTTACCATCTACTAGTACCTCTAACAGTCAACGCGCTCATGGTTCATGCTCCAGTTTTCAAAGACGTGGTCTGCACACTAGTGTGACTATTCCTAGGAGTAGTCCACCGTGAGGGTCCCAGTTACCTGAACTTCCACAGCAGGTCCTGGTCGGTAGCGATGAGCGGCCTGGCAGGCGGCGCGGCCACGAGTGCGGATAGTTGGTCCCGTTCAGCCGCCGTGGGCTTGGCGTCGCGTCCTGATACTCCCGAGCGGAGGGAGCGAGCCAGCCGGTGCTGCTTGCTCTCTACCAGGTTCTCCTACAACAAAACCTTACTTTACTTGCTTCCAGGATTCTTCACAACGGCCCATTCTCGTTTTTCTTGTTTTAGAAAGACAATTCCTGCACAAGGAATGAAGTGAAGGCTGTGTTGCGGGGGACGTTTTAACCTTTTGATCACCAACCTATGCCGAACGCGATGTGTCTTCCAGCGCCAAGCTATAAATCTATACCAGTTGAAAATTGTAGGCTACTTGAATATTGCTGTTTTTTAAATAAACCAAGACCCCTATTGAAATAAAAACGTACAAGTAGAGTTTTAGGCAATAGTAAATAAAATAAAACAAATCGTTTTTTATGTACTTTTTTAATGAATGTTACGATTAGACATTGCCTTCTAATAAAGACGTGGCGCGGGGAACGGCAAGGGCACGGGAACGGTTGTCTTCTATACAAGACCGTGGCTCAAAAGGATTAACATTTAAACAACGGACACGAAGAACACCCAGACAAGAATCAACAATTTGTGGATCACACAAAATTTTGCCCCGTCTGGGGTTCGAACCCACGACACTCGGCGCAGTGGCAGTGACGAGACGACTACTTATACTACTACGCCATCCGTGCAGCTTTGCCTGAACCCATAACTTATAAAACTCACTAATCTATATACATATACTAGCTGTCCCGAAAGACGTTGTCATGTAAAAACGAAAAAACAAAAACAAATCTAAACCATTCTCGAATCCACTTGAACACACAGAAAAAGTTTCATCTAAATCGGTCCAGCCGTTTAGAAGGAGTTTAATTACAAACATACACACAGAAGATTTATATAATATACTAGCTGTCCCGACAGACGTGGTCCTGCACACAAGGAGAAAAAAAATATCCAAATTTAAACCATCCTCGAATCCACATGAGCACACACATTTTTTTTTATCAAAATCGGTCCAGCCGTTTAGGAGGAGTTTAGTGACATACACACGTACAGTAGAATTATATACATAAAGATAAAGATTGACGTTCATAAATGTTAGCATGAACTAAAAATAAATAATAAATAAATGATTTTTGACTTTGACTTATACTGCGTAAAATATAGCTTCTGTAATGTGACACTAATGTCATAGGACCCAAGCGTAGGGATGCGACGATGTTGATCACATTCGATTATAATTATCGATTAATGTTATTATTCTCATTGACATTTGTATTACTGTAATAGAATACATTATAATAAATCAAATAGATGAATATAAAACAATGCATATTGAATTCTATTTTAACTAATATAATAAATGCGAATAAGCTAAAAATTGCTATATCAGACGATTTGCGACATTACCGCAACCTTGACGGAGAACCGGCTACCTAAAAATAAAACCTTAATTCATATTTTATTTCTAGTTAACATATTTGAATACATATCTATATTTTTAGCGTTTATAGCCATATATCTCGGATGTCATATATCGCCTCGCCTTCGCTCGAAAGTTCAACCAGCTTGTCTAACATAAAGATATCGTTTAAATACATTTAAATTATATGCATAAAAATATTATAGAAATAGATATTTAGAAAACAATGCATATGGATGGTTGTTTGTTGCCCTTTCACGCAAAAACTACTGAACGGATTTTGATGAAACTTTACAGTATTACTGTTTATAAAAAACATATATGCTGTCAGGCGGACCGGTCGTGCTCAGCGGCTGCGTTCGTGCGGGAGTGGTGGCGCTCCCTCTCTCGATTCCTCCTTCCGAGCGGTGGCTTACCGATATATAAGCCGACGGCGCCCTGGTGACACCCCGCTCTTCTGTCGCAGCCGTGTTAAGTGGTCTTTGGAGCTATCCAGACCACGTAGCGAGCCTTTCTAGAACCACGCCCTATTCTTTTGTTTAACGTATAGTTAATATTTATTTTATAAAATTACTGTTCTATCTGTACAAGTTTTGTATCCAGAATTACAAACCTTTTAATCGTGTAGTATATCTTTTAATTATCTCCATTAAATAGATTTCCTAGTCAACCACGTCCCTAAAGCGTGATTGACTAAACATAACATTACAACGCTACTAAAAAATCAACTTTAACATACCTAAATCTACATTAACGCGAGCGAAGCTGCGGGCAAAATCTAGTCCTAATTAATATTATAAACGCGAACGTGAGTTTGCTTGTTTGTTACGCTTTCACGCCTTAACTACTGGACCGATCATCATGAAGTTACGCGTACCTACACGTTGTTAGGGGACAGAAAAGGACTTAGGGTACCTTTTATCAGTAAAAAAGTACTGTAACTAACCTAACTAATCCGAAACTTTTTTTTTATCTGGATTATTGCATTCACGCATAACTCTCGGCGGGGCGATGGAGAGGTTATGTCGGACTCACCGGGGAAAGATGGTGAGAGACATCCTGGTAATACCGACTAAACCTACCACCGTGTTCCTCGACATAATCGCAATCGGCGGGGCCGCGCGAATCGCTTTCACATGCAATCGCGACCTCGCCGAGGTTTCGGCTCGCCGGATAAAACGGCAGGCCACTACACAAATAGATCTACCCTTTGGGCAACACTAATTTTATCCCACGACACGCACGCCGCCTCTCGGACCTGGTGTTGATCGGGTGGCAGGCAGACCCACAAAGCCCACCAACCCCAGGTCAAACCTCAGGGTGGCTGGAGGTCATCTCGCGCCCTCCGGCGCCCGGCTTTGCGGTTGGGAAGAGGGTTTAAGCGTTCCCTCTCCCACTCCGCCGCCTCCTTGATGGTAATATTAATTAGGATGATAGAGCACTTTTCAATGTCGAAAACGTTCATCGAGTTATATCTCTGAATAAACGCAATATATGTTAACTTGATGCTTATAAATAGTTTATTTTTGTTGCAGATTCTACTAACCTTGACTTTACAACTGACTCAGTTTAGCAAAACATTTACCTAATATATACATATTATATCCAGCCCCTGTCTAATCCGACGTGCTGTACATAAAATTTATTTCGGCAAATTTTCACTTATATAATGCATTATTGAACATGTTGTAACCTGACCGCCTGTATGCGCCACCACTATATTGAGCTTGACGTGTTGTAGTTCAAATATAATCTTATTACTTTCATCAGAGCAGCGATAGCTCAGTGGGGAGACCAACAGACTGCAATGCAGAGGGTCTCGGGTTTGACCTCACGTCGCGCACCTCTGACTTTCGGAAGTTATATGACTTTTCGAAATTAGGTGCGTATTGATAGACAATTGTCGCCTGCTCCGTGCGTCGGAGAGCACGTTAAGCTGTCGGTCCCGACTGCCATGAACATCTATGGCAGTCGTTATTGGGAGAGTGTCGACACAAAAGATCCCACTGGGTCGAAGTGTCGCCGGTCTGCACTGACTGGCCTCCACATAAGATACATACATAGGTTGTCTATTTATAATAGGTATAAACAAACAAAATATGTATTTTTTTTTAAATATACGTTCACTTCTAAGTGGCTTGGCCACAAATTTTTGTTCCGTGTGGGATTCGAACCCACAACACTGAGCCTAAGACTGAGTTCTTTGTGTCCGCTGTTTATTTGTTCCTAATGTACCGGGCTATACCTAGGAATAACTTCTAGTGCGATAGTTGCCTTTTTAAAATTCGAAAAAACTCTTATACAACAGCTTTGTTCGTCCGTCTGTCTGTTACACAACTTTCAACTCAAAAACCGTAAGAGCTAGAGACTCGCGGTCAACGCCATTCGACTCAGCATAGTCGATATACCCCGAAATGACTATGACCTTTGACCTGTCACCTCAAGGTCACGTGGTATCACGTGACCTTTGCATATTACTTGAACCATTTTTTCGAACTCTAAGATTTACGGCAATTCATTGCCGATTCTCACTTCAACAATGATAATAATAAAATATTTTATAATACATAAGAATTTAGTATAAGACATCATTTGTGAATCACACCAATATTTGTCGCGTGTGGGATTCGAACCCATAACTCGGCGTAGTGGCAGTGGCGAGACGACCACTTATTTATTTATTGATTTATTTATGGAGGTCCAACAGCTTATCCTAGTTTGACAAAATAAGTACTTAAACCAATACGCCAATCGTGCAGTCGCTGTTTGCACGTAAAACATATTATCTTGATGCTTAGAAATTGTTTATTCTGACGCAGATTCTATTAACCTTGACTTTAGCACTCATTGTCGGATAATTTTCGTGTATTTTATTAAGTAGGTGTCAAATTAATAATACAATTCAATTCTATCCGTAAATACATCGTTTTTGAGATTCAGGAAGAGATTGTATTTCCCTAAGCTTCAAAAGAGTTATGTAAATATACCAATTTTGAAGTATTACTGGTTTTCCAAATATGAGATAATTATATGTGAAGTAAGTTATGGACTACCTGTCTGGGTTCCTAGTATAAGATCATGCTTATGTTTGCACGTGTTTGTTACTTATTGGTTGTTTTTTTAAATGTCAAATCTCTGTGCACGTTTTCAAATATTGAAACCGCAGACACAAAGGATTCCCAGACTTGGGACAACTATTGCGGATTTAAAAGAACGGACAAAAATAACAGTTAAATCAATTATTTGTGGATTATAAAAAATTTGTGCCATCTTTTGTCTCATAGGCGTGAGTCTAAATATATATGATACATAGTCTCTCTCCACTCCACATAAGATACATATGTATCTTATGTGGAGGCCAGTCAGTGCAGACCGACGACACTTTCCCAATAACGACTGCCATAGATGTTCATGGCAGCCGGGACCGACGACGTAACGTGCTCTCCGAGGCACGGAGCAGGCGATAATTGTCAATCAATACGCACATAATTTCGAAGTCATATAACTTCCGAAAGTCAGAGGTGCGCGACGTGGGTTCGAACCCGAGACCCTCGGCATTGCAGCCTGTTGATCTCCCTACTTAGCTATCGCTGCTCAGTGGGGAAATATGATGCTATATGATACATAGTAAGAAAGAAAGAAATAAAAATTGTTTATTTGACTCATACTACAAATACATAATAACAAGTATAATAATATAATAATAATAATTGTTTATTAAGTTTAAGTTGGCACAAATATGAATAACAATAGGCCTTAAAAATACTTAAAATAGGATACATTACTTTGGTCGCCTGTACTAGGTTATACCTGTATCACAGGCGATGATTATGTGCTATTATAGTGTAATACTATAATAACACATTCTTATGATTAGATTCTTAACAATTTTTAACAAATATAGACTGTTCTATAATAAGTTACTATTACAATGAAAATAATATAACTTATTTATATAATTTTGTAATTAACATATATAATTATTAGTTAACATATGTATCTAATGTTTATGAAAAAGTATAAATTAAAAAGAAATAGGTATACACAAATATAAAGCGAAACGAAACCAAATCAAAAATGCCTATAAAGTAGGTATCTCATAGTAGTGTCAATATAGGGCCCAGTTCAGCACGAGTTAGACGAAAGCCTGAGCATGTGTCAGTGGCGCAGCGCGGGTGTCAACAGCCCGGAGCGGACGAAACTTTTGCCTCCTTTTTATTTAGCTCTATTCCATTAAGTTAAGTTAACATTTTAACTAGTTCAACTAACTGGAAAAAATATTCCAATTAGTTAAACTTTCTAAACATATTGTTCAAGTTGAAACAATAGGAATATTTTACCAAATAGTTTAACTAGTTGAAATTAAGTATTTCAATTTAAAAGACTATAAGTGTATATGCCATATGTATACGGTCATTCTAAAGAAGCTTTCGGCAAGAGCAATCATGATTATTGTGATTACAGTTCAAATATCTTAAGATATTAATATTATTTATTGTTCAATTTTGCCGCCCTCTGAAAGTGCTGCCCGGGGCGGGCTGCCACTACCGCCCTCACTACGCTACGCCACTAGCATGTGTCAGATGAAAGCCTGAGAATAGTCTTTCGTCTCCATCCCCAAAAAGTAGGTGTTCACCAACATCATCATAGGTATCACCAACTATGTTTTAGGTACGGTCTCTTAGACCAAGAGGGTCTTGTAGGCACAGTTCCAGATTCCAACCTGCTTATGAGAATTCTTTGAGAGATAAACCCAATAGCACATTGCCTGACTGAACCAGAGATTGCATACACAACAGTCGTATTCAATACCACACAGAGGTGATATTTCATCCCACGCGAGAACAATATTGTCGAATCCACAACTCTAGGCACTTTGTTAATAATAAGGCTTTCACTTAAACCACTACACACTTGCAGTTAAACCTTAATAATATGAAGGAGCGCACTTTTACAACAAGATGGGTATCTTGTATAAAAAATATTAACTCGTATATAAAAAATGTTAACTCGTATAAATACCTTTAAAAAGAGACTTTCTTTTTTTATTATATCAAATAAATCATTATTTTAATTCAATTATCTATTATAAATTAATTTTATCTATTGAAATATTATTTATTTAAGTTCAGCATTGTAATTGTATTTCATTGTTATTTTTGCGACGACGAACACTCCTATATTTATTAATCATAATATTGTCTTCTATTTACGCGAATATTATTCATTGAAATTAAACTGCTATAAACGTATTTATTAATCATGTTCTCATGGAAGTGATGTAAATCTTATATGAGAATAAATGCCTTAATACTAAATCTAATTTTAAAATGTGGCAGATGGCAATATTAGTCAACATGCCATTAAAACACGACAGATAAAAATATGCCTATCGTTATTCAACGAAATGAAACTTACTTATGTATTTAGGTAACGAAACATAGTGTAGGCGTACGTACTTGTAATATCTCATAGTCGGGCACTGTGACGATCTCTGCTTGAGCTTTAAACTGGTACATTTCGTCTCCATCCTGCTCATAGTACACCACAGCATGCTATGGTAACAAAATAATGTAATAAGTAACAAAAACATATCATTATATTGATTTTGAAAATACATCTTTCGCCTTAAGACTGCGCCGAGCGTAAGACGCGGTTGAAAAAAAATCGGCGCGCGGCCGCCATAGTAAAATTGTATGGAGGATTTGAAGTGCTTTTTTGATAAATATGTATCTTTATTTCCAACCAATAACTTAAATATTTGGGACGGAAAATTGTAATATAACAATTTATGTTTCGTTTAAGCTGTAAAATAGGATAGATTTCTACTGTTATAATCTAAAAATCACGTAACACGAGTCGTTTATGCATTTTTCGTGCAAATTTACATAATTTCGTAGGCGAAAATATTAATTACTTTAAGTTTTTTACACGGAGTAATTGTAAACACATTTATTGTTATGGTAAATGTATATTTTGTATTTGTATTAAACAAAAAGTGTTAATTTTATCAACTTATTATTTTGCAACAAATTTTGATACAGTTTGCATTTTTTTTATTGCTGTTTGCTTTTGTATGTAAAATAATGAACAAAATCAAAGAGACTACGGATTTAAATCAGTTACATTAGTAAGTATTTAAAGGGTTAAGATCCGCCAGCTAGAGAATATTGCATTAGGTATACCAATCTGGAGAGATTTATAACGTACATATAGAAGTACATATGTACGTGTAGATTTTACTTACATTAATGCTATCTATCTGCACGGTCGGGAACTCCACCATGAGGTACATGTAGTCTGAACTTCTTTTCTCTTTCTCATTTATCATCTCTATTTCTCTGAACGTCAGCCTGTCTAACCAGTCCACCTGTCAGCAAAATTCGACTTTATAGAAACGGATTTAAAGAACAATTTGAATGGATCAAGTAATGGCACCATAATATAATGCCACCTTGCCGTTCGATAAGCGCACGTGCTTTTTCGTCGCCCGCCGTAAGTATCTTCAGCCCTGTGTGTGTGTGTGTGTGTGTGTGTGTGTGTGTGTGTGTGTGTGTGTGTGTGTGTGTGTGTGTGTGTGTGTGTCGCAGAAGAAATTTAGTCTTCACCTAGTGTTAGAACAATAACTTCTGAATCACACATATAATAAACCAGCGAGGGATTCGAACCCATAACACTCAGCGGGAAGGCAGCGGCGAGGCGACCCCATGTAAATTTATGTTTCATCAATAATTTTCCTATTTACCTGTCAATTGTTGGAATGTCAGACATAATTGGCAACTTATTGTGTATGGCCGCCGGTGTGCCGCTGCCACTAAATAGCTTAAAATATATGTAGGTACGTAACTTTTATCATCAAGGATTATACGAAATCCATTTAATTCTGGACTGCCTTATTGGTTCTGTACCTACTGTAGAATAAGATTGCTTATACTTTTGCAGACGATGGTGACGTTCCAGCACATGTTCCCGGGTCGGGTAAGACAATTTGTTTTAAAGAATTTTCAATAGGAGGTAGGCCAGCAATAGGCCCTCCTATTGAAATTTTAAACCCTTGTTATAGGTGACTGGTGAAGTATGGGTGTAAAGCTACACCTTCACAATACAACCTCCAAAGGGGCAGGTAACCTACCCCTAATTCAAATTTTACCCTTCCGGAATATACAGCCGTAAGTCTACGTATGTATGAGTAAGCACCTACCCCAAACAAAAGATTAGTGAAATCGTACTTTCATTTTTGTTTATGTATGTCAACAACACCGAAAACTAATAAACCTATCACAATACAATTATTATTGTTTTAAAGCTGATTAAAATACACAATAACAGAAAATGTAATAAATTTTGGCAATAGAATGTCTTCTTTTTCAACTTTCGCTTATCGAAATCCAAATATAGCCACGTAACTTATTCTGAAAACGTTACTATTTCTAAGATTATTTTTTAATTTAATGCGGCTGTTTATTTATATCCGTTGCTAAAAAAAGATTTTATTAAGTATGACAACTTTGTATTAATTATCATAAACTACAGACGCGTATGTAAATAAGTTGTTGTGTCTAATAAGTCGTCACCCGCTAGTGCTACTAATGTCGTGATAAGATACTTGGGCAGTTTACATACACTCTATGATATACAAGATATAGACGAAGGGTAGGCAGAGGTACGTATATTACGCAACTTGTAATTTTTCTAAAAGGTTACTGCAGCTCTATAAATTAATCCTGTCTCGCGTGGGACTTTACAAACATTCAAACAACGGACACAAAGAACAGCCAGACTCGGGACAACCATTTGTGGATCACACAAAGTTTAGTCCCGTGTAGGTTTCGGACCCACAACACTCGGCGCAGCAGCGAGAAGATCAATTTTCCGATGCGCCATCCGTGTATTTATTAAATACTAGCTGCGCCGCGCGGTTTTACCCGCGTAAGGCCGGATACCGTGGGAATATCGTTATATAAAGTAGCCTATGTGTTAATCCAGGTCTCCAGTTATCTACATAGTAGTTTCATCGCAATCGGTTCAGTAGTTTTTGCGTTGAAGAGTAACAAACATCCATATATCCTCACAAATTTTTACATTTATAATATTAGTATTGTTAGGGAGCGAAGCTGTGGCCATCTACTGGTCACATTCCCATACTCTGAGCAACAGAAAATTTCTTAACCAAAAAAAATGCCTGATAGGAGCTTCGAACCTGGGACGATTGGCAGCATGATCTAAAAACGTATGCTAGAAGACCAAAGAGGTACGCTTTCGTAATGGAAACTTCGACTTGAAGAACGGACCACGTGGAAGACCACCCACACAGGTGAATAATGCTGAATTGAAGGAGATGGTGGAAGCCGATCCGAGACATACTACCCAGGAATTAGCGGCATCGTTCAACATCTACACACCACACCCTATCTACAATATTGGATCACTCACACACTCATTTGCATCAAATTAATAAGATAAAAAAAATATGATAAATGGGTGCCTTATGATTTGACTGATCTGCAGAAAGAAATGCTTGTTGAAACTTGTGTTACCTTGTTGAATCGGTACTGAAATGAAGGAATATTGGATCGAATTGTGATGTGATGAATATTTGATTCTTTACGATAGCCGTAAACAAAAAATGCAATGGCTGACCCCAGGTGAAACGCCGCAACAGTGCCCTAAAGCAAAGCTTACCAATAAAAAGGTAATGGTAACTGTTTGGTGGTCTCTTCATGGTGTTATTCACTATAGCTTTCTCAGGTCTGGTCAAGCAATAACAGCAGATGTTCACTGTGCCGAACTTCGAACAATGATGGCGAAACTGGCAGTGAAACAGCCTCGACTCGTGAATCGATTTTCACCATTATTGCTCCATGATAACGCAAGACCTCACACTGCACGAGAAACCGTTGTAACTCTACAGGAGCTGCAGTTAGAAACCATATGTCATCCTCCGTACTCGCCAGACCTTGCTCCAACGGACTAATATTTTTTTTTGTGATTTGGACAATTTCTATGTGATAATTCTTTTTTTCCAGTCGTCTGTACAAAATGCTTTCACACAGTTTGTCGAATCTAGATCCCAGATAAAGGCATAAATTAACTTCTTTTTAGATGGTAGCGATGTATAGATAATGAGGGTAAATATTTCGATTAAATAAATATGGTACATCTTAGGAAAAAACGTGTTTAAATTTTTCTGTACAAATCGGCAATTTCATACTTTAAACCCTAATATTGTGTGGGTTGACTAAACAACTGCGATATTTTTCATGTTTTTATATTACTGAGAGGTGTATTGCAGGCTTAGCACCATATCTATTATTTAGATAATAGGGATATCCTTATATACTTAGGGACTAGCTAAAATATTAGGGGGCTTAGCCCCCTCCCTGATTATACGACTGGGAAGGAGTCGGCGCTAGTGGACTCAAAGAACACATATTAATTGGGCCCTATAGATGGCAATTTTCGTTTCCATAGTGACCACCGTTGAACTTGGCTACACAGTTGTGCCCAAAAAGACGGATATAAGGCATTATTAAGTAAATACTAGCGACCCGCCTCGACTTCGTCTGCGATAAACATAACATCATAATATATCCTAAGTTCATCTGCAATTATGTACCTATCAAATAGTAAAAAATTATTTAAATCGGATGAGTAGCTTCGGAGATTACCGCCTACATCCAAACTTGCAAAATTTACCTTGTTATAATATTAGCACTGCTCTAAACATGGCAGAGCGTGGGTTTCAAACACCTTAGCTTAACCGTTTAGGGATATACAGGTGTCAGTTTATTTAATAATAAGTGTGAATACCTTTGGGATATGTCCATTGCGATGTTTCTTCGCCAGCTTGGCAAGCCTCTGCATCTGTTCCTTGCCTCTGTCAGGAGCTTTTCCCGGAGTCTGCTCACTGCCCTCCACACCCGGCCACACGCGAAGATCAAACATGCCCTTTTTGCAACCAAAACACAGGTTTTTGAAATACTGCACTAAGTTATTATAGAACCGTTTGCACAAATTCAGTGTACTTATTGAAGCACCCATGGCTAGCTTTTAAATTAAACTCTCACAAACCAAACTCATATTAAAAATTTGTGGACACACTCGCTCTTCGTTATTCATATTCATATTTAATTTTTGTTTGATTTACATGTTATTTTTATATTTCTTGTTTAACACTTTAATATGTATATATTATTTTAAGATGCCGTCATAAATTTATTTATTCGATTAATATTTGGTTCGCCAATTAATATTTTAGTAAGCGCAAATCGTAAATTAGCAGTTCACATTATGAATGTGACGCGCGCGCGGCTCACTCGCCTCGGAGTGAATGCACTAAGCGGTGTTGTGGCAATTTCCATATGACTATACGCCTCCATCTCAGACTATAAGCATAAATATTTATTATATTACATAGTATGCTGTGATAAGTATGCATAAATAAAAAACAAAGATATGTGTCAATAAATATGATTTGAATGTGTAAGTTAAGAGTCGATCGAACCCTTTTATTGAAATTAAACTACGTACAATTTTATCGGGGTATATTATAAAAATATAGAATATTTATGAAGCGCGGTAATTAGATTGGTATGAGCTTTAGGTAAAGTAAAAAATAAATAAACAATATTTGAAAAATATTAGATATAAGGCCCTTTCGGCCCAAATACTGCAGGACAATGGTATTAATAAAATATACCTTAGAACCTTAAAAGCATAATAAACGATTTAAGGGGATCTTAAAGCTGGATATATAAAATCACAGACAGGTAAGTCTTAAATTACAATCTACCTAATTTGAGCTTAAAATATTCGCGATTTGGACATGAACGAGGAAATAACATATTAGTTACGTCGTCGATGTCAACCGAGAATACTTTAGAATATAAAGTATGAAAATTTGTTTTATATAAACGTGTCTGGTAAAGCCACAGCTTTTCCCTGAGCAAAACAAAGACTTAATAGCAAAAGGCAATTGTCATTGTAGCCTTTGATCGCATACAAGGTTAAGAGTATTCACGCATGCCTTTCAAAAGGAGAGTCGTTGTACTGTCAGTGCTAGTGATATAGAAAATATATTTGTTTTAAATCTTTTAAAAGTTACCTCTCGCTCTACGAATAATTTCTGTATCGCGGGGAACCTTACAAACATTCAAAGAACATCCAGACTCGGAACTACACAACTACCTAAACGTGACAAAAAATTGTGTGATACACAAAGTATCACACAATTTTTTGTCACGTTTAGGATTCGCACCCACAACACTCGGCGCAGTGGCAGCGGCGAGGCAACCTTTAAACCACTACGCGAACCGTGCACTCAAGTCTGGTCATCCTACTAACAAAACGCCTCCTTAATAAAACCTGTCCCTTCGAAAACCCGTCTCACTATAGAATGACATCATCATAACCAGCCTGCGGTAGTTCACTGATACAAAAAACTTGAACTTGGAACTGAGTATGTTCTCTTGGATAAAAATAGCCTACATCACTCTCAAGCTCAGATACGCAAAAGGATAGTAAGAATATGTAAACGGATAGTAAGGATGTAAGGATAAGCGTAAGGGTAGAAGGGATGTAAGTATAAGCATAAGGGTAGGAAGGATGTCAGAATACGCATAAGGATAGTAAGGAGGTAAGGCAACGCAATAGGATAATAATAATAATAATTTTTATTGCCCAGAAAAGTACATAGTTTAAAAAAACAGCAAAGTTAACACAATATTAGGTGAAAACAATATTTGTTCGAACACTGGTACCCAAAGTAAGATTTAACTTGTGTCATGGGTACCAGGCCCCTCTCAATTTATTTATTTAATATCATCATGATATTTTTATAATTGTTGCAATATACAAAATAGAAATAGAAGATGATTAGGGTGTATGTGTCATGTGTTTGATGTTGGGTGCATGTAAGTGTGTGCGTGTGTGTATGTATGGATGTATGCTTTGTGCGTGCCTGACATTTTGATTACAGAGTGGTAATTTTAATTAGATTTTCGGTCTCTTCATAGTTTTTGCCCTAAAGCCATTCATCAAGGATGGTAAGGATGCAAGGATATGTTTAAGAATAGTAAGGGTGTAAGCATACACATAGGGATATTGAAGATGTAGGGATACGCATAGGGATAGTAAAGATGTAATGATAAACATAAGGGTAGATAGAATGCAAAGGTATATAGGCATATAGGGAAAATAAGGAGTTGTATTTTCTATAGAATAGAGGTATTTTCCAAGCCAAGCTTTAGATATAAGCGTAAACCGCTGTAACACTTCCTTAAAATTACCTCGAGCATTTCCAATGTGCCGTGCCTTTAATGACGTAAGCAGAGAGAATCATCTTTCTTTATATAAAGAACGTCACACTGACAAGTTTCCTTGTCATGTCATTAATACGAAGTGGGTTAATAACATTCTACATAGGTACATTGATAACAGTAAGAAAGCAAAGTGCATTTACATGAGATATGAGTGTTTTATATAGTTATTGTTACAATTTTTACATTTATATTTCATGGAAATCGCGGTATAAAAATCTCTGATCATCTATGGTTTATTTACTGTCATTAATCAGATGATTACTTAACATCGCAAATGTCGTTCGTTTAATGCAAGCTCTTTATTGCAAGCAGCTGTAAAGGGAAGCCGAAGAGAAGCTGTAAGCGTAGGTGCAAAGTTAGGTTCATTCTCATATATCGCATATTATAATAGTTTAGTTACACACCTTGACGTTCATGAGTGTTATTTTATGACCTAAATGAATAAATATATTTTTATTTTATAGACTAGCTAGCTTCTGCCAGCGGTTCCGTCCACGTGAAACCGTAGACCACGATCACCGTGATAAATTTTGCGTAAGTTAGGTCTTTGTCTGATGATTGTCTATCTCTGTAGCACGTAAATTTGCTACACAGGTAGACAATAATTTAAACATCTTTGAAAAGCTTCTAATATTCTTAGGATAGTTCCGTTAGCAGTGCTTTTACAGGTATCGAGGATATTTTGTATTTCACCCTAAAATCTTTTCCGAATTTGCGACTAAAGGAAAATGTCTTAGCACAACATTCAAATAAAATGCTAACGGAACTATTAACTAACAGGACGGCCTAAGCTTAATGTAATTACATAAATAATTTAATTACCAATTACTCGCAATCATTGATAACCCAGAGGCCCTAAGGCTCTTCCGACATTGCAAATCACGTCAAGGATTGGATCTACATTTATATAATTATAAGCATTTATTATATAAATAATTTCAAAATTGCTGCCTTACTCTCAAGATAATTATGTAAATCATTTTATCATGTTTGCGTAACTTAAACTCTAACATAGACATTTTATGAGATGTGTTCGCCACCCACACATTGCGTAGGCAGAGGCTTGGTTGTGTTTCCTTGGAACTGCTTTTATAATACCAAGAAAGTACAGACATGTTTGTGAGAGGCGCACTTGCTGGTAGCAATAAAAAAAGATCGTAGCTAGAACTTCGTAGTCTTATCCAACGCGATAATTTCTAGCCTTTTTGTCTTTCAGTCTATCTATTTGTTTGTTCCAGTACTATGGAAAATCATGAAACATTTTGATCAGTAAAAATCCAAGCTGCATTTCATAAATTTTCGGTTAGCAGAGTCTTAGTATCATAACAGATTCAGACAAGATAACAGAAGATAACAGATTCACAGAGATTCCGATTGCAAAAGAACACATCTTCAATTTATAAATAGACTAGCGACCCGCCCCGGCTTCGCACGGGTAGTACAAAACCTTAACAAATTATACACCTAAGCCTTCCTCATGAATCACTCTGTCTATTGGTCAAAACCGCATGAAAATCCGGTCAGTAGTTTTTGAGTTTATCGCGGACAGACAGTCACGGTGCGGAGGACTTTGTTTTATAATATGTAGTGATATCGGATAGATCAAAGATGTGTTCTTTTGAAATCTTATCTTAAATAGGTATTTAATGTCCTAAATCAAGTGGCCTTAAAAACACGCGAGCGTAGGTAGTAAACAAATGGTGTGCCTCTAATAGTAACTGGTTTTATTTTTCATACAAGTACCGGTTACGTTGCTCCGTGACCTGCCCCACTTAGCGCAGATATAAACAATATTCAATGTCGATACATAACTATAGGCTCTGCATTGAATCGTTGGCCATGAGTTGCGTGTGGTTTAACAGTTTGGTGTTCGATTCCGAATACTTTGTTGTATCTACACGAAGAGAAGCGATTTTATAAATATACATGCTATATAAATCGGACGCTTTGCTGTGCTTCAGATATGCTTTTTAGAGTTCGAAAAAACTCTTATACAACAGCTTTGTCCGTTCGTCCGTCTGTCTGTTACACAACTTTCAACTCAAGAACCGTTAGAGCTAGAGACTCGCGGTCAACGCCATTCGACTCAGCATAGTCGATATATCCCAAAATGACTATGACCTTTGACCTCTGACCTTAAGTTCACGTGGTATCACTCTTACGGTTCTTGAGATGAAAATTGTATAAAAGACAAACGGACGGACGGACAAAGCTGTTGTATAAGAGGTTTTCGAACTCTAAAAGTATATAAAAACTTTCTTATACAGAAATGCAATGTTATATACAAATTTTAAGTCGATCCATCAACTACTTTTCGAGTTTTGTGTACCTACACAAACATACGGCAACTGAATTTTTATTTAGGGAAAATATTTTTTTTGTGCGTTCTATAGCTTGTAATAGTAGGCAGGCATAATAGGCGGTGTTCAGATGAATGATTAAATAACGCCCATAGCAATTTTACGATTCGGTTCAATGGCCCGTCCATAGCGCGGTTTTTTTACTACTAAGATTGAAACTGGACGATAACACGTATTAAAAGAAGGATTCTCTTTCACAGAAGACGAGCTAGTCTAACTAGAAGTTGCAGAATTTTCTGGCGACGAAAACATATACATAGGTACTTCTTAAAAGTTAAGAGAGGGACCATGAGTGCTTTTAAATTTTTTTGCTTGGTCGGCAACCTGTCTTTTATACCCTTGCACAAATAAGTAAAGGTCACAGTCAACGTCTATCATTAGTTAGGTTGCGGGCGTATGCAAGCAAATAAAATAAAAATCATTAATGTCTAACTAACACAAAATAAAATAGACCTAACGATTGAGATCGTTGTAATGTTTAATATTATTTATTAATATTAGGTACTATGAGTCAATCGTAACTAATATTATAAATGAGAATGTGAGTGTGTTTATTTGTTACGCTTTCACACCTTAACTGCTCGACTGATCATCATGAAATTTTGCATACACGTTGTCAGGGGAATAAAAAAGGACATAGGGTACCTTTCATTCAGAAAAAGTATTGTTACTGACTTTTTTTTTTGTTTCACCTTAGGGGAATGCGTTTACGCACCGCCCGGATAGGGCGCGGGTGTGTGGGACTCGAGCCAGTGAAGCCGGCCCCATACCCACTAAACCCCTGACGACGTTCCCCACGTACCGGTGTCGGTGCCGCGGGATTCACGCTAGTATTCACCGCGACACCAACAGGTCTTGGCCCGCCACGTAGCGAGGCGAGCCCCAGCTGTTTGGGGGAGGACTAGATGGTACAGCCCTCCCCTCCACTGAGGGGGGCGCGCGGGGTGCTTACGCCCCTCCCTCGGGCCTGTGCTGCTCGGGCGGCAGACTGCCCAAGTCCACCGCCCGCAGGCCGCCCCCTAGGGTGGCTGGAGGTCTGTGCGCGCCCTACGGCGGCGCCCTGGACGTCTCCTGCGGTTTGGGTGGGGAGAGATCAGCTCCCTCTCCCGTTCCGCCGCCTCCTTCGCGGACATCACTGACTCGCAGAAGGCGACGGCGGCCTCCCATGCACCCTCGCTCCGGACCATGGACAAAACCATTTCCGGCAGCGAGATGACCTGGACACCGAGTGCCCGAGTGTGTGCAGCACCGTATCCTCGGGATTGTTACTGACCTAACCTAACCTACATTTAGGCGAGCGAAGCCGCAGGCAACATCTAGTATAATATAACAATGTTTAAAAATAGTAATTTGTTAATTCATTATAAAGTTATTACCTACCAACCAAGACAAACTCGCCAGGTCCGTAGCTAAAATTAGATTGATATTAAGAGGTTTTATACATATTATTAACAACACTGTAAAAATCGATAATTTTGTTTTATTTTATTACTTGGGTGTGTCTCATATCTGACATTTTCGAGCAATAAATTGTGATGGCACAAATTACATTGGTACAGGTGGCCGGTTCAACACAACACGTAAAAAGAAACGCACACATAGGTATTTGCATGTGTTGGTAATAAGTCTGTCGATTGCTAAACTCAATTAAGTACTTTTATTTATTTAATCAAGGATTTACGATAATCTAAATAAAAACACAATCCTTGTGTTTAACTCGTAAATAAATAAGTTAAGATTCTTTTCAAATCTGGTAGGAAGGATACGCCTTAGACCAGATTTGCCTATCCTAAGTAGTCGATTGACAGAAAAAGGATGCATGTTGCAGGTTGTGACAACCACCATTTTAAACGTGCCGTGTGAGGGAGTGTAACCTGCTAATACTTTAAAAAATATATCAGTTACAGTTTTCACAAAAATCTTTCATTTGAATACTGACGCGTATAAAATAACATACAGAATCAAACATACGCTTGCACCCTATCGGCCGAGTTCATCTGAAATGTGTGTACGTCTATTTTCTTGCATGGTGTTTAGGTCTTCTATACATATTTTTTTTGTGGTAATCGATTCAACTTTTTACTTGCAGATGTATCTGCAAGGTTCCAAGGTATAACGTATACCCTAAAAACCACTGCCAAGATATAGGGTGTGCCCAAAAATAGCACTAAAGTCAAACAGTTAGTGATTAAAAGCCGTGTAACACAGTAGGGTTTTCTTTAAATATTAGTAACACTGCGGGTTACAAATTACTAGTATTCTTCGTAACCCGTCCAGCTAAGCTAGAATGCTTGTATTCCACGTACCTGTCTAAGCATGCCGTGCTTTCCGAAAAGCGATATGGTGGTGCCACCCACCACCATCACCTTGCCAGGTCCAGCACAGTCGTATATCGACATGGCGAGGGTCGCGTTCCGTGGTAAATCGCTGAAGTACACCGGCAGAGTCACCCATTCGTTCCAGCTGAAGATGAGATATAGCAGGTTAGGTGAAGGTTTATGTTACCACTCAAACCTAACAAGGTTTTATAGATAGCTAGTAGAATCCCTACTCAAACATGGGATGACTGAGGATGTACCTCCACCCTACAGAAAAACGCAGCCCAGCCTTGTGTTGTGTTCCCGTAGTGTGGAGAGTTTCTAAAGCTGATTATGGGACATGTGCTGCGTGTAGGTAAAAAGGTCATATTTAAACGCAAACAAATGTAATAAAACGAACGACGTCCTCAAGTATCTTTTGGGCACCTTTTCTATAAACACTGTGCAAGGTTTTATGAGAGCGTTAGTATTCTTTGCACAGTTGACGATGATTGAACTGGCAATATCGCTTATGGTGTCTAAAATAAAATCAAAAGGCAGTATTTTTTGTGTCAAGTTGTCCAGCCTTTTACATCCTTTACTCGGTATTTATAACAAAATTGTTAAACCTCTTTTTTATTGCCACGCACAATAATGCGCATGCAATAAACGATAAGTTATTGTAGATCACCACAATAACTTATCTTTTAAAGAAGAAGGTCAGACATTTGGCTCTTTTTCTTCCAATAACTGCCAAACTTCTATTGGTATACCATCCAGCACCATAGATTTAACGATTGCATGTTGATGTTTGTAATCTATTTTAACACTAATGTATACTTACTTCCATCTATTAGTAAAGGCCTTATACGAGGTCGTGACTGGTAGTGCCAGCGGCGCTCCATCGCTAAGGATCTGACACGTCACGTACAAGTCAGAGCACCCTTCCTGGTACAGGCCAGAGAACTTCAGCATCGGGTCCGAGAGTAGCTTGTCATATTCAGGCTTAGCTCGCTTGCCTTCTAGGGTGCCGCTGAAATATGTGTACGATTAAAACAATGCCTCACACCCCAGTTTAGGCAGAGTATGTAACTGTTGCGTGTGAGTACTTGGTTTTGATTGCCGGGTCTGGCAAAGTGTTTTTGGGTTTTTCAGTCAAGACATTTTCTGTGGCAGCACAGAGTCTGAAAGTTTGGTTCGCCCCCGATTATATGGGACCTAAAACCATAGCTGGCGTAACTTGTTTTTAATACACCCTTGCTTTCCCTTTGGTATAAAGTTGTGGGACTATCTATGTATGTATTTACCTACAGAAGCAGAATCCTCGAGGCCTGAGTCAGTCAAGTGACTCGCATTCGCTACGACACATCTTTCTTTTGTTTCGTAGAAATAGGTCTTAATACACACGTTTTAGATTCACAATCATCAGATGATAACATTGTCAAAGTTAAGACGCCTACTACTAGTTGAGTGGAAGAGTCCACTGTTGCCAATTATTTCGTGCCGAATATGCTCAACTGGTCAAGTATTACATAATCTGGCGTATGCATTTGTAAGTCATGACTTAAAGTGTGATCTTAATCGTACTCTATTAACTAGCAATTTGAAACATAGCTAGCAAAATGTAGGTGAAATAGGTCCCTTACTAAGATATAGAAGCGTAAACCTAAGCATATATTAAATACTATGTATGCCATGTTTGCTGGGGATCCATTATTGTGATAAACTTTACAGATAGCCCTTTCGCTCGTATGTGACCTTATTGATTTCGACGCCGCAGTCCCAGTAAACATAATATATAGGTATGGAAAGTACCACATGAACATAATTTAGATACTATATTACTTTGTGCTGTGGTTTAAACGTAAAATCGTTTTATTAAGAGTTTCCATGTTCACACTTAAATTTGTTTTTGGTTTGATCTATCTTCTCAAAATGTTCCCAGTTAAGAGCAGAAGCATATTTACGTAGCTTGTCCACGTTCATTCGCCCAAAACAACGCCTGTGCAGAATTTTGGGACAGGGTTTGGGTGGTTTAAGATTATAGGAAATTAATATGAGGTCATGATGGGCAAATCCGGGAGCCAGGTGTTGGCCATGACTGCGGACTAAGGTAGGAGCAGAGGTGACGATAAGATCCAGCTAGGTATCAATCCCATTAATGTTGTGGTGGGTTGCATTTAAAGGTAAAAGGTGAAGACTGGCGGATTCTATGATTTGAAGAGTTTACGGGAACGAAAGGAATGATGTGTTAGGAGGTCAGTGTTAAAATAGCCCATGATGATATGATGTGAGTACTCTTACCCTAAAGATTTCAGATTCGATTTGAAACTGGAGAAGTAGTCAACTGTAGGGAGACAATATACTATCTCTAGGACGGTTTTAGTTCCTTTAACACAAACCTCAAGAAAAAGAAATTCCGCAGACGAAGTGTAGTTAGAAGGAGATGAAGCAAATTACCTCACAGATAAATAGCCACTCCACCCTTTGCCAGGCACCCCTATCATTCCTAATAAGAGTGTAGCTGGTTAAAGGGTATGAGGTTGAGAGAAGATGAGGTTTGAGCCAACTCTCCAAAATCAGGATGGCATGAATGTTGGTGTTAGTAAAAGTCTCAAGAAAGTCACTATAATGACTGGGAATACTTTGAGCATATTATTAAAACAAAAGACACTTTGAAATAGTTTACAATATTTTATTTTAAGATATTTCAAACATATACTTAGAATGTATAATTATATGTATGTATATCTGATTATAGTTACTTAACCTGTCAATTGCTGGAATACCAGACATAATTGAAAATCTTGTTTGTCAGCGGGATGGGCCGTTTAATAGGTTAAACCTATGTTTGCTAGTATCTTCTCTGTCAGTTCACAGTAAGAACATGTGGATCATACTTTATCCCAAAACAGCTCAAATCCTCAGGAATATCCATGATTTCGACTGTCAAGTCTATCAATCAATTTTGAGATGAGTTGACAATGAGACAATCAACTTTAGTGACATAGGCCAAATGATGATAATATTATTTAATTTGTGAAAATATACTTAACATTTTGTGTATCCAGTAGTCAAAAATCATTTACTCATTAAGGTCACAAAGTTACACTTATCGACATCAAAGGTTGTCGGTTAGTGAGTTTACTAAGTCAACAGAATTTACATTTATGTTACTATACTCCATTTGGTTAGGTACTTAACTAAAGGTAAACAATCTTGATGTGACTTTTTATACAAACACATATTAAACAAATAAACTACTGGTTAAACTAATGGTTCAATTGATTTAGTAATCTTTATTGTTGTATTTACATTGATCTTTAGCACCATTTTATTTTTAAACTGGTTTTTAGATAAAAAGTTACATCAAGATTGTTTACCTTTAGTTAAGTACCTAACCAAATGGAGTATAGGTTCAGACATGAGGTTTAACCTATAACAAGATACCTCCAAGAATATCACTGCCACTTTTTAAAATAGTTACATTGTAATAACAAATATCTTATTTGTGATTTCCAATATATGAGATTTTATTGAATTTAACACAGATTATTAACAATTTGTATTAGATGTGGTTACCAACATGTAATTGAATGGTTAGCTGGCAGCATTGGTTATTTTTTATTCATATTTCAGATTTGTAAATGAGTTGTTAGTGATCCAAATAAATTATGGCATTTGATGTGATGTTTTTATCTATAAATTATTGTGCTAATGTACAAATCACTACAATTTTAGTCGCTGTTTATCGTTTAAATTTAGGTCGCTGGAGTGTTGAAATTCATGAAACATTTCGAAACATGATTACAGAAAGTAAATGTAAAATACGTAATATATTCATAAAATAAAATCTCATGCCTACTTACATTTTTATTTCCACTTTATGATCCAATGAGGAACTGTACACGTAGTAGAACTTATCGTCAATTTCGTTCATATTGATTTTAATAAACTTTAAACAAAGAAATTAATTTCATGTAATACTGTAACATCAGCTGTTGGTGTTGTTATGTTATTAACGTAATGTCAAATTGTTTTTTTTTGGTGTTGCTTGTTATCTGACTTATAGTAGATTTTTCAGATCCATAAACATTATGCTTTATATCAACATAATATAATTCATGACTGTGTTTATATTCAAGTTGTATTTGAAATAAACTGCAAGCAATGTGGTATTATTTATCATCTTATTTAATAAAATCATGTATCAAGTACGATCAAATATAATATTGTTTTCTGAACGTTAAAAGTTATAATTTACTTGATGTCAAAAGAAACGTAATTAACTTCATTCATTCGCCACTAGTGTCATGTCAATGTCAAACACGTTTCTTGGAGATGCTAAAATATTTTGCCGACAAAATTATATTTTATTTATATACTCAGAATTACTGGTCCATTCTTGAACTTTCAAAGTAATACTTTTCGCACTTTCAAGTTCAACTATACCATACAGGTAATTACATAAATACGTACTTTATGTTCGATAACATTGTAGTTCCATCGATGATGTTTATTTTGTGCTTATTACTATGATATCTTGATTTCAGAACCATGACTAAGCTGTTAGAGTGGGTTTCGGTGTTCTCCGCAATGTTTGCAGTATGGTATTCCCTAATCGGAGGCTATGTTAAACATCCATTGATCGAGAAGAACATGACGTTAGTACTTGTGTCGCCGCTTATATTTGTAGCTTTGTTTGGATTGTACGCAGTGACAGTAGTACTATACCGTGTATTTACGTTCAATAATTGCGAAGAAGCTGCCAAAGAGTTGCAAGAAGAAATAAAAGAGGCTAAAAAAGACTTACACGAGAAAGGACTGAGGTGGTGAAACAATGCATTCCAGTTTAAGTAATTGTATCTATTTTAAGTATAGCTTTTATACAAATTATATATAGTTTGTTTAAATGGGTATATTATTTAAAACGTCATCCCCATGAAATGATATCATTCATTAATTCATTTGAAGTAAAGCTTGTTGATATGGGTTCAAGAGAAAATCATGTAATACCTGAACTTGTAGCTCAAGCACTTCTTTTTGCTAACTGTGCCTTCGCCTTTTCTACATTTTCTTACTTTGGCCTTATTTGTTTCGGTGTGTCTGTGTGTCTGTGTGTGATGCGTGTGTCTGCACGCGTGTGTGTGTGTGTGTGTGTGTTTGAACAGTGCTGGCAAGACCTTATCTAGAAACGTTGAGCAATTGTTCGGTAGTATCATAATCAAGTTGTTGAAGCCAATTAAATAAATTTATTTTCAATTTACCCTAGGCTGAGATTATACGGATAGTGCCTTGTTAGCTTTATTATATAGATAGTCTCCAATGTGGCTAGATTGACATTGGGAGAAAGTTGTGTGGACTGTGGTTATAGTACAAGCTGCATGTTTTCGTCTTTTATAATTGACAATTGTAGGATTATAGTGAAGGAGTGAATGTTGTCGTGGAATAATGTTATGTATAAATAAATAGCTGACGCACAGTTAGCACCCTAGCTTTTGTAAAGCTCTGTGGTAGGATGCAGATGTGGTAAGAAATTACCTGCTTTTAAAACTGCTCTTTGAGCCCGTTCTAGTTTTATGAAATGTGTTTTCGTTGCTCCGCCCCAAATTGTTATGCCGTACGATAGGATTGATTGGCAAATTGAAAGATACACCATTTTAATAATTTAAGAATCTGCTACATGCTGTAGGTTTTAAAAAATATAAATTAGTTTTCGAGTTCAAGCACCGAGAAGATCTATGTGGGTATGAAAGCTAAGGTTGTTGTCAAGTACAATTCCTAGATATTTGATTGTGTTGGTGCTCAGAAGAGTAGGACGTATATAGGAGGTAGAACATGAGTGTGAGTGGGCAGCTATGTTTAATGGTTCAACTGGATATGAAGGACTTTTTATAAAGAATTTCATATATTTAGTCTTGTTGACATTGAGTGCTAGTTTATTATTATTTAGCCATGACAGGACTAAGTCCAAGCCCGACTGTGCATGACTGAACACCTATTGCCATGTATTGGCTTCAAATAAAAGAATTCTGTCATCAGCAAAGGTAATAATCTTTCCACTAGACATTTTGAGTTCACAGAGTTCATATTAAGTCAAGAATAATGTCGGACCAAGAATACTACCCTGCGGAACACCATGTGCTATGGGAAGATCCTGACTGACCTAATCACTCTTCCTCAAAAGTAGTTTTATGGAGACTGTGTCGAATGCTTTTGCTAGGTTCAAAAAGATCGCGATAACTTTTTAATTTTATCTAAATTGCTAGCCACAAACGCCGTTAGTCCATGTAAAGCGTCGCTGGTGGATCCTTTTGACCGAAAACCATATTGAGAGGGAGAAAGTAAGACGTTACTTAGATAATTGATTAAGCGCTTGTTCATAATTCTCTCTAGTATTTTTGACAGAGCTGGTAGTATTATTAATGGAAAAAGATATCACACATATTTTTAAAATGAACATTTAGGTTTTAACTGTCTTTGGCTACTAATTACAAAGCTGTCTAATAACCTCTGGTCATGAACAATAATCTATTATTGTAGGTATTCTGCTGTTAGTGTCACTTACATTTTGAAGCTAGTGTTTAGATGACTCATAGCTTTGCTTACAATTTCTCTGCATCTTTGACTAGAGTTATAAGCATTGCAGATGATTGTCACATATAACATGCATATTCTCAAGCCTCTATGTCTGACCCTGATGGATCAGTAAGTATTACACCTACAGGTCCAGATATACCTATTATGTTAGGTGCTCTCAAATAATTGGATGATGAAATTGCCCTTTACAAGGCATATTTAAAAAAATCTGATGAAGACTGATGAGTGAGATTTTGATCATGATAAATACAAGCATATTTACCCTGCTTTCTCATCCACTAAAATCTATAAGTATGTGTATTGAAATTGTAGTGGGGTGAGGTCTTGTAGTTCACTTCTTGGGCTTCTTAAATAAGACGAGGTACAACAGTGTCATGGTTTACTTAAAAAGTCACATGCTATATACAAATAATATTTACAGATGTAGTATGGTGCCTACAGCGCACTAACTCGGCTTTAGCCAATCGGCGAGCGCCTGACCGTGGCACGTGTAAGTCTCGCGTTGACGTCACGCCATCGTCCGATCGCAAGTACCACTGAACTTATAAATATAGGGCGCGTCGTGTGGCTCGTCCATTCCGTCGAGGCGCGCAGCAACAACACGTCGGCGTCGTGGAGAAAACTTGTGTCGTCGTGAATCGTGAAGTCCGTCGCGAAGATTCTTAGACTTGCTGCGCTTCTTGTTTCTATGTAGCTGAACGAAAGTCACCAACCGTCGTTTTCACGGCGACGTCTTGGCTGTGTAGCCGTATGTTTCTATGATGAACGTATGAAGTCCAACTGCCGTTATCACGGCAATGTTCGCGGCCGTTGCCGCATGTGTTTCTTGAAACATTGCAAAAGTCTTGAACGAATAAATGTTGGTGTGTAGTTGCTGTTTTCTTGGTAATGGTTTTTTTAGGTATCTGTGAGGTATGTGGTTTTGAGGTATCTGTAAGGTATGTGGTTTTGAGGTACGGTGATGTAGGTACACTCATAGTACTCCCCCTCTAGCGAAGCGTACATTTGGCTTGCATACTCTGCCGGTGCGCGTCACATAAGGCTGTGGCTGAGCGAGAGGAGTAGGTGCGGTGTCCATACTGCGCGATGTCCTCTTCGCCTCGTTGCTTGATGAATTTGTAGAACTGTCGTTATCTGTACAGATGTAAGCGGGCTTGAGTCTGTCCAATGATACAACTGTAACGCGATTTGGCAGTTGTATTTTGAAGTACTTGTCATATCTCTGCAACACTGGGTACGGTCCGTCATACGGCGGTGTGAGTGGCGCTCGCACGGTATCATTCCGCACAAAGACGTGCGCGCATTTGGCGAGATCTTCATGAATGAAAGGCCGGACAGATGTTTTGTACTCGCGGCGTGTCGGTGCAAGCGTCGTCATTGTGTGTGTGAGGCGTCGAACGTATTCTTCGTCAGTGATGTTACTCGTTGCGGGCGTTGACATAAAGAAATCAGATGGCACACGCAATGTAGCGCCGTATGTCATAAGCGCTGGACTTATATTGTTTTCTTCACGCAGCGCTGTCCGGAGGCCTAGCAGTACTGTAGGTAGCTCGTCACTCCAATTGTTCGTCGCGCCTCTTGCCATTAGTGCAGCCTTTAATGTGCGATGCCAGCGTTCGACTTGACCGTTTGACTGCGGGTGATATGCAGTTGTGCGCAGTCGCGTGATACCGAGCCTTTTCATTAGAGCGTTGAACAATGATGATTCAAATTGTCTGCCTTGATCGGTTGATATGCGAAGCGGGCAGCCAAACCTTGCAATCCAGTTTTCATACATTGCCTTCGCGACGATCTCAGCTGTTATTTCTCTCACAGGTACGGCTTCTGGCCACTTCGTACATCTGTCTATCATAGTTATACAGTATCGATAGTCATTCGATATTTTTAATGGTCCGACTATATCGATGTGTACGTGTTCGAATCGTTGCGATGGCGGGAAACTTCCTAACGGAGTAATAACATGTCGATATATTTTCGAACGTTGACAGTTGATGCAGCTTCTAGCCCAATGTGTGACGTCCTTGTTCATTGATGCCCAGAAAAACTTCGATGTAATTAGCTTTCTAGTAGCCTTGATTCCGGGATGGCAGAGGTCGTGTTGCGCTTTGTATGCTGCATAACGATGTGCCACTGGTAGGTATGGGCGAAGTGTTGTTGTCGAATACTCGCATGTGATTGGTTGTTGCGTGTCTGGCATATTAACATCGACAAATTTCAAATTCGGCTGAAGTTTCAATTGCTTCAATTCTTCGTCTTGCTGTTGATCTTTGGCTAGCTTGTTGTAGTCAATGTTTGAAGGGCACTCAATTTCTTCGATGCGAGATAGTGCGTCAGCAACCGGGTTGTTTTCACCTTTCATGTACACGATATTTGTGCAGAACTGGCTAATGAAATGCAATTGGCGTTCCCGCCGTGGCGTGTCGCTGTCACTAGGAGGTCGTGTCAATGCGTAAGACAGAGGCTTGTGATCGGTGTATATGGTGACGTCACAGCCTTCGATGAGTCGTCGAAAGTGTTTCACAGCCGTGTAGATCGCTAGTAGCTCGCGATCATACACGCTGTATCTTTTTTGTGTTGCACTCATTGCTTTCGAGAAGAATGCAAGTGGCTTCCAGGCTTCCTTATCACGCTGTTGGAGTACTGCACCGAGACTGTGGTCTGAAGCGTCACACATGATGGACAGGGGGGCGCCGGCGATGGGATGTGTAAGCGTCGTAGCGTTCAGAATGCTTTGGCGGCAGTTCTGAAATGCTTCTTCTGCAACTGGGGTCCATACTATCGGTGTCTTGTCATTCTTCTTCACATTATGTAGATATTCGTTGAGACTTCTCTGCATGTCGGCTTGATTAGGTAAACAATCTCGGTAGAAATTTATCATGCCGAGAAAACGACGTAGTTCCATGACTGTCTTTGGTTTCGGGTAATTTGCGATAACGTTCATGTGTTCTTCTGTGGGTTTGATTCCGTTCTGTGAGACTTCGTACCCAAGAAAATTAATTTGCGCCTTCCCAAACTCGCATTTGTCGACGTTGAGCGTGAGACCGTAATCGTTCAGGCGCTGGAGAACTTGATGAAGAAGCTCTTTATGGCTGCATTCATCCTCAGTCATCAGAAGAATGTCGTCTATGTATGTGAAACATCCTTCAATGCCTCGTAGAACCTCGTGCATGAAGCGTTGAAACGTCTGGCTTGCATTACGTAGGCCAAACGTCATACAATTGAACTGAAATAAGCCAAACGGCGTGATGATGGCAGTCTTCTCGGCATCTTCTTTATGTATGGGGATTCTGTAGTAGGCCATTCTTACGTCTAATTTCGAGTATATCTTCTTATTATTCAGTTGGTACGTAAAGTCTTGTATTCGCGGTATCGGATATTTGTCTGGTAATGTTGCTGCATTCAGACGCCTGTAGTCACCACAGATTCGCAGACTGCCGTCTTTCTTCTTGACGACGTGAAGTGGGCTGGCCCATGGGCTCTTAGAAGGTTGACAAATGCCCATTTCCATCATTCTCGCGAACTCATCTTTTGCCGCTTTGTATTTGTCAGGCGCTAGCGGGCGTGCACGTGCGTAGAGGGGTGCACCGCTAGTTTCTATGTGATGCACGACGTCATGTTTCGCTGGTGACTTCAAGGACATCGGGCGTAAAACATCTGGGTACTGTTTCAGGATATCTTGGTAGACTTGATTGCTGCTGAGAACGTATACGGGTTCCTGTGTTGATGATATTTCTACGGCGTTGATAGACAGTTCAGTAATCTTGTCTATAAGTTTCTTATTGTGTAGATCGACCATCAATTTGTAATGCTTCAGGAAATCAGCGCCGAGGATCGAAGTTTTCACGTCAGCGATTATAAACCTCCATGAAAAACTGCGCCGTAGTCCGAGATTGAGCCTGATTGTTTTCTCTCCGTACGTGTGAATTGCAGTGTTATTCGCAGCATATAAGTTGTAGGCGCTTGTAGTATTCCTCGCTTTTTCTTTGTTCGTAGCAGCCAGTACAGATATCTCTGCGCCCGTGTCGACGAGGAAACGTTCTCGTGAGTCGCGATCGACGACACAAAGGCGGTTGGTGGCGCTTAGGACATCGACGTCCGCCGCCGTCGATGTCGTAGCTAGTTTCCCGTATGTTGATTCTTCTGCCTGCGACAACACGGTGATTCACAGCGCCTAGCCTTGTCGCCGTACCGAAAATGATATTTGCATTGCCACGTAGGATCGCCAGGTTTGACAGACGTCGTGGATTTTTGCCGCGACCTGGAATGTGAATGTGAGTTGTACGGGCTTCGGTATCTTTGTCTTGACCGTCCGCGTAATTCGGCTACTTCAAGGGACAGTTTCTCCAATTGCTTCGATATGACTTGTAGTTGGGCACTCATCACCGGTTCTGTTGATGTTGACGGGTTCGATGTAGCTATAGCAGCGACCGTGGGGGGCTCGGAGTACTCAACCATCTTGTCCGCCATCGCAGCAAGTGTGTCCAATGATGACTCAGTGTTCACCGACAATACGACACGTACCTGTGCGGGCAGGTGATTCAACCACTCGATCTTCAGTCCTTCGTCTGTGATCATGCCGCTTCCGAGTTCTCTCATCTTCCGTAACAGCTGTGACGGCTTCTGGTCACCCAATTCTAGACCGCTGATCAGCTTTTGAAAGTTCTTGACGTCGGATTTGTCGTATACTGTCAACAACCGGTTCTTCACTGTCCCATACTTGTCCGTAGCTGGCGGATTGTACAATATATCAGTGATATGTTGTAAGTCAGTCGCTTGCAGTTGTTGTAGCAAGTAACGAAACTTCGTATCGTCCGCTGTCTTCAAGGGGTCTACGATGGCTTCAAATTGTATGAACCACGCTCGTGGAATCTCGCGCCAAAAAGGTAGCAATCTTGATTGTATGGAAACCGCAACCAAATCGACTTCATTCTTCACAGACTTGCAGAGTTCTTCGCCGTGGTTATCTTCCGTCATGATGTGTTCTTTCTTCGGGGTCACCAGATGTAGTGGGGTGAGGTCTTGTAGTTCACTTCTTGGGCTTCTTAAATAAGACGAGGTACAACAGTGTCATGGTTTACTTAAAAAGTCACATGCTATATACAAATAATATTTACAGATGTAGTATGGTGCCTACAGCGCACTAACTCGGCTTTAGCCAATCGGCGAGCGCCTGACCGTGGCACGTGTAAGTCTCGCGTTGACGTCACGCCATCGTCCGATCGCAAGTACCACTGAACTTATAAATATAGGGCGCGTCGTGTGGCTCGTCCATTCCGTCGAGGCGCGCAGCAACAACACGTCGGCGTCGTGGAGAAAACTTGTGTCGTCGTGAATCGTGAAGTCCGTCGCGAAGATTCTTAGACTTGCTGCGCTTCTTGTTTCTATGTAGCTGAACGAAAGTCACCAACCGTCGTTTTCACGGCGACGTCTTGGCTGTGTAGCCGTATGTTTCTATGATGAACGTATGAAGTCCAACTGCCGTTATCACGGCAATGTTCGCGGCCGTTGCCGCATGTGTTTCTTGAAACATTGCAAAAGTCTTGAACGAATAAATGTTGGTGTGTAGTTGCTGTTTTCTTGGTAATGGTTTTTTTAGGTATCTGTGAGGTATGTGGTTTTGAGGTATCTGTAAGGTATGTGGTTTTGAGGTACGGTGATGTAGGTACACTCATAAAATCTTTATATTTACATAATTTAACAGGATGAGCATTTTTATTTGTGTATTATTCCAAATCATTCTTAGATTATATTACTTAGTCTGTGATTTGGCTGACAGAAAAATCATAACTTCCTGCATCAGATTGAACCTGGAAATTTGTGTTCAGCTGAAACTCTAGCCCATAACTAACAATCAATTCTTTAAAACAGATTTCAAAATGGACTGATTTTTGTTTTATCCAATGCATCCTTGGGCAGTTCTATATAGAAGGATTTTATTAAAATACAGTTTTTGCACTAGTAATGATTCCTGCATCGCGGGCAACTTCTGACATTCAAACAACAAACATAAAGAATTCCCAAAGTCAGGACAAGTATTTCTGGATCCCACAAATTTATGTGTTGTGTGGTGATCGAACCCATAACACTCGGCACGACGGCAGTGACGAACCGCCGCCAAAGTAGTGCAGGATTAAAAGTGCTTAAAGAGAAATAAAACAAAATTCTTCAATTTTTATTGGGTATCTTTATTAAGCTAATCAATTAAAATTTTATTTGCATACAATATTTACAATTGATTAATTTAATACTACAGTAATACCTGACTGGAAAACATGAAATCATATTACCATAAAGTAATTAAACTTGACAATTCATAAATAAAAAATATAAACATCAAATACAGATACAAACTCCATAGTTATATTTTTCAATAATATTATTAAATTATAACTTCCAAGTTGCTGATGAAATAATCAATTGTTTTTCAACAAATTAAAGTGTCTTATTACCTATATTTTAAAGCTGTCATTCTTAATAATTAAGTTTGCAAAATATACAACCAGCAAAATATCACATACCTTATTATTTTTCATATTTTTATGTGTACATTTAAATATTGTAGATAGTGCAAATCAGAGAAAACTTGTCCCTTTGAAGAAATTATATAAACTGGAATAATGTGTCATAAATTTACTTATGTTTTAGTAAAAAGTAAAGCCAAATTCACAGCAATTTTATTATTTTTAATTACACTATTATTATTGTGTAAAATTTCAAATGGTGCAGTGTTTTTGCAATACTTTAAATATACAAGTTGTCTAATTTATGGCACACTTCTATAATGGAATCACAAGCAAATTGGACATTTCTTTTTTTGTAGATTTATTTTTCTATTAACTTTGCAATCTTACTGTTTGTCATAGTTTCCATTCTTAGCTATCTGACATTAAAACTTAAATGCATTTTTAGGTTCTAATTTCAAAAAGGCATGCATCGGGTTAGCCAATAGTGAACTATTGAAAGACAACTTCAATATTTTAATATATGGTTGAAATTTGTTAAATACTCCTTGCAGTGTTTTCAGCCTTCTGATTTTATCATTATGATATTGCTATATTAATATATTATTAGCTGAAGTTTTACCATTGTCAGCCACAGTGATGAACATTGGAGTAAAGTAAAATAATTCACAGCTTGACTTGTCACTAGTCTGTCCTTCTGCACTAACCCTTACTGTCTTATTTGAGATAGTTGAAGGATAAGGCTTATATAATTTTACAAGCTACATAAAACGGTTTAATGTTCATTGTCAGATCTTTGGTAATGGCGTTTATGATAAATAATAAGCCTGCAATGCTTACATATATTTCTGAGAAGGGACATCAAAATAGTTTTTATTGTTATTACAGAAGTAAGAAGTCTTGTAGTTTGGCTGAAGCAATCATATATTATTTATACTGGAGGTATTATCTTGCAGATTGTGGGAGAATTTTTTTCTAATTAATATTCTAAAAGGTGTTCCCAACTTCATTGCCATATTACCCATAAGTAAATATTTTATTTTATAAATATTAATCTACCTAAATTTATACTAGGTAGGTATAATTAAATTCATAATATAATTTTATTTTAGCATTAAACCATATCATCAGCGTGTCTAGAATTGATAACTTTGCTATTATTTTCACAACATATTTATAAAACTTATGTAGATAAATAAATAGAACATGGATGACTTGCTAGTCTTTCTACAATATTACCGTTTCCCATTTCTTGAGCTATATATGTATATTCTACAAGTTTCTCTAATTCTGTTCCCTCACTTTCGTGGACTACCCCATATTTTAATTACTATCTAGTTCTTACCTACCTACTAAATGTGTGACTATAATTATTTTTATGAATTTCAATTCCTTTTTAACAATAATGTCAAAGATACAAGTTCATAATATGGCAACATAATACTGGTATTATTTGGTATGGCGATACTTATACAAATACCCATTTCCATTCAAGGGCATTTTGTGGATTCTTGGATGCAGTTCTAAACATATAATGTGTGATAATGTAAATATATATTTAAGTTATTACATAATAAAAATATGTAGACATATAACAATAACCTTCAAAATATTAGGCGATACAGTTAGTGAGCGGAGATAGGTACTCTCTGTACCTATTTCCGCTCTGACAGTACACACAGGAATATAAAAAAAATTGTTTACTATTTTTTAAGCACAAATTGCGGTATGTTGTTTGATATAATATATAGGTAGGTACTTAAACTAATTAATATTTTTGAACAATGTTTTGATAATCCATATAATGCTCTTGTACCCATATTTGACAGTGGATTTCGTTTATAAGGCTCTAAGTCAAGCCTACGGTTAAGTGGCAGTATCATAAGGTCATACACGGCAACGTATTAACCTGTTGTGTTTTAAGCTATCATTAATCGTTCTACTAATACATGTTCTGACTAAACGAAGTATATAATAATAATAATGTCCTCCAGACCGAATTTCGGTCACGGCGGCCAATCTTAAAACATTAACAGACGATCAAAAATATGGTGCGGTCCGCACCGCGAACTTGGTGCGCTCCGAACCATATTCGATGGTATGTTCAGCGGTCCGCCGCACATTATTATTATTATTATTGACGGTGCGGTCGGTTCGATGGTTTTCCATTGGATTTGGTGCGGTCCGCACCAAGTTCGCTCGTGTGGCCGAACCACCGCACCGTTCGGCGCTTCAGTCGTAATTCTACCTCCGAGCTAGACACATACGTTTCAATGTCATCCGACTACGAAGCCGGCAATATTACGAAAAAAACATTAATTGTGGAAGTCTTAGAACTTTATAAAAATTTCCCGTGTTTGTGGGATACGTCTCACAATTTATATTGTAACAAAGATTTAGTGCCGCAATCAAGCGTTGGAAGTCATTTTAGAAAAATATTTAAAAAATGCCCATTCTTTTCGAGAGGTGTACTAGCTACAATGGTTGCCGCAACTAACGCAATTTTAGCCTGTTTTGATAATATTGGAGGCATGTCGACGTGATCACGGTGTCGTAGCATGGAAAGCACTGGACCGTCTGTGTTGCGGTGCGATGGGGCGTGTCGAGCGCACCGTACTAATCCATTGGATCGGTCGCACAAGTTCGACCGTCTATTAATAGCTTTAATGGAGACTGGCCATCTGCGCAGGAGATGTTATAGTGCACAAGCGCAAACACAAGTACACTCTCTGTTCCCTAACTCTCATGATCCGATGGGACGGCAATCCGATACGACCGGGGAGAGCCCAGGCGCAAGACCAACGGCTTTACTTGCTTTCCGAGACACGGGTGTCAAAAGAGCTGACAAGCAGGCTTCTAAACGCAATGTCTGTTTTAATGCTATAGTTTGGCTGCAATGGTTTTACTGAGAGCCCGACCAGCTTCAAAACATGTTAATGCAATCCCCATTCCCAACATGAATCTTTGCATAGCTCAATGCAAAATATGGACGTGTTTATAGTATGGATGTTATTATTGGTCAGTATATTGCCGTCACACAATGTAGTAAAACAATGACCATTTAGAAGCTTCGAAATGTACTTATTCAAAACATCACTTTAAACATTTTAAACTAGGTAGGTACGTAATAAAATTCATTAGTTCAACCTAGTTGCAGTTCATTTAAGTTTTTAGGACAAAGGCAATACTAACAAATGTACAATGACTAAATAACCCTGTATTATGAGCTATAAAATTTTATCGGTTCAACAAAATAACTATAAGTAAATTCTATTAGATAGGTAGGTAAGTACACTCAATTTGTTACGCAAGGTTAAATCGAGCAGAAAAAGTTATTGAAATGTCTATCTAACGATAATTTTGCTTCGGTTTAAAATGTACATTTCCTTTGACCTTTATTATTGCAAACATAATAATAATATATTGATTCACGCCTGTATACCTTTTGGATAGCATGCGGGATAGGCTGAGATTTATTTATGTGTTTGCCATATACTTGACCATACTAATATTATAAAGAAGAAAGATTAGATTTTTTCTTTGTTTGTTTGTAAGGATTGAACTCAAAAATTACTCAACTGATTTAAAAAATTCTTTCACCATTAGAAAGCTATAATATCATCGAGTAACATAGGTTATATTGAACTACTTTTACGCGAGCGAAACCGCGGGTAAGATTTTGCATTAAGATGCAAAGTATTTAAGTTTCTTTTTCTTTTTTACTCGTAGTGGCAGATGAGGCACTGGTCTAAGAAACGAAGTGGTAATCGCGCGCCGATCATAGATATCAGTAATGCCACGGAAGCAACCAAGCCGCTCTCGCAAGGGAAAGAGCTAAAACTGGCGTATTATACATGAAGTTATTTCTTTTATACATCAGTATTGTTATAGTTTAGCTCTCTCAAAGACTAATTAGGTACCTAACGTCTTTTATTAAAGCGTAACCTAAAGCTTTTGTCCTTTGTGATTTACTTTGCGGCGGAAGAAAAAACGGTGGGTTTAACGTTTGCCTTGACTTTTTTGTCTACCAATGTGAAATGAACAATTAAATAAAAGACCAAAGGACGTATAGTTCCTAGTTATTGTACGTCATATTCTACACTGGACTTCGCGTAAATTGAAAAAATTTGCGAGTTTTCTGGAGTAAGTATTCCTGCAACTGCGCTCGGGTTTTGGCGTAGCGCATCAAAATTAAAGCTTCTCTTTCGCCATAAAGCTAATTTATATACAACTACACAACATATTTGATGTTCTGTAAATCTGTAATTCAATATTCTGTTTACTTATGCAATTGCCTGAAACTACTGGTGCGCATAATTGGATTCGAATCGTATTCGAATACAGGTGGGCTCGATACGATGCATACATGGTTTAGGAGGCAGCGTATGCATTTATAATAGGTATAGTGTTTTCAATACATTCGAATGCACTTTTGCATATAGTCTCCATGAGTGTCTATACCTGCCAGCACACATATGACCTTATGAATGCTGCTAAGAACGATGATACCGTGTCCTCTTGACTATAAACGAAGATGACCAGTTCGAAAAATCGATCGTAGTTTGCCAACATCTCGGATATACCTTCCACAATTTAGATCTGAAACCTTATAATCGTAATCCACTTTATGCAAATTGTAATCGAAATTAGTTAAGGAGTTTTATTGTCAAGATTTAAAAGCCGAGGTAAACGTTAATTTGTATAATTTCTATTACTCACAATATCTACTAGAAAAAAGTCGCTTAACACGCAAGGGACGTTATAGTCATTAATGTAATATTTAAAAAGGATTATGGACTCTCTTTTGGGTGGAATAAAGTCTTTATTTAGCTAACAAGTTATGGTGCTAGATAAATTGCCGTGTGGTGTATTATAATGCATGATAATGACGGCAACTAATCTGCCGTTGCAATGATTACGTGGAAAACAATTTTGTTTTAATAATGCAGAGTGCAGCTTTTACTGTGTGACTCAACATAGGCTTGTCCGTACAGTACTGGTTGAATGAATTTGTATAGCTCTCGTCTACGATATCGCCATTTTTTATTAAACGTTGTGTGACTTGAATTCGAAATTTGAAAAAAGCTTTCTCTCAAAATTTGATAGGACGCACATTCGAAATATGAAATGGCACAGATACCTATATTTAAAATGGTCTGTCGCGTACATTCGACATTTGAAATTATTCAAGAAACAACGACCGAATATAATGTACTTGCCAGTAGGTACTTATGTCAATAACATTAAACGACTCCCACTCTCGAAGATAACTCGTCTTTGTAAATAGGAACGGAAACAATCAAATGAACAATGTGGCCCACAGTCAATACAAAACTAACCAGTCTTTAATAGGTGTTCAGACGTTTATTGCTACCCAAACGTACGAGCGCAAAGGGTTACGGGCTTCGAGAAAATTAAACTTAATTGCGTTAGTTTCAGTTTATTATACTTAGTAATCTTCACAGGGAAATATTATGAATAGGTAAACTGGCATACATATTTAAGACCTTCACGAGCTTTCGAAGTTTGTCTAATTACACCATCAAATAAAAGATTTTAGTTATAAATAACGATATTTGTTGTGAAATTTGGAATCGCTCAATTTAGTAACAGCAATGTAGAATCGAACCTCAGATTGGATCTGGCGGTTGATTTAGAATTCATATTCAGAATTGGAATAATTAACGTTGGATATGAAATATTGCAACGCATGTTTGAATTCGCCGATTGAGTGTTTTGTGCGTGTGTGTGTATATCTGATAATACATACGCAGAACGATATTCGAATTCTAAAATTAAATATTTTAATGTTTGTATCCCCGTCAATTCTTTATTTAGTGGTTTAATATTATACCTATATAACAAATGAGTAGGCACATGGCAAGGATTCATGCTCAGGTGAACAAAGTTTACACAACCATTGTATGTTAACGTGAACAAATAGAGTAGTTCGACATAACATCGCTCACGGCGAACATTAATCATAACTATTTTTCATTCACGCGACGTTTATTTTTTATCTGTCGGCCATGGAAGGACAAATAAAAACTGAGACGTGTTTCATTCCCTTGTCACTTTACGTAAAAGGCTTTTTAAAAGGTTTATTTGAACAAGATGAGGTCTTTTTTATCTTGGATGTGATTCTTATAAAGAATACCCTATATACTCGTAAGAATAGCATTGAATTTTTGAAATATAAACATTATTTATGGCGTGGGTTTAAATAATTGGTACAGCAGAAAATTATGGGTTTAATACTAACAGGGAATATATTTTAAAAGCAGTTAGCATGTGGTTAAGTCTGCATAAAGTAGGGCATGTCCTGGCCTCGTAAAGTTGCCCTAAGTTAGTACACGAACACTAATTCAATGCCTAAGTCGGTGAACTCCTCAACTATTCACGAATACAAGTATTGTAAATTCACGTTTACTATATTACTGCACTAGTTTATTTTTTAATACTAAATAGCTTGGGCACGATTCTGTAAACATTTCGCGTCATAGTTAAAGTGTTGCCAATTAAAAATATTCAACGCGACAAATTGCCAAAGTAAAAATCTTAATCTAAGAATTTAATTCCACGTTCTTAGTAAGCTCTAAGCTTGTAATTACATTTGCCTCGAATCTCAAGGCACTTTGCTTTTATTTCAAAGCAGTTTTATTAAAATTACTATTCGCTTCATAAATATCATGGGTTTAAGTAGCTTATTTATAAAAGTCGCGCCGAATAATTAGTTATTTTACAAGATGTGACACAATACTTAGATAGGTATATTTTATAGCACAAAGGTAATTTAATCGATATAACTGATTCGCGATTGCATGACTGCTATGTGACATGGTCACGAACACATCGACGTCAAAATCAATCAAGTTCAAAACTTGCGGCACAGAATAAATTTTCATTAGCCATGAACGTAGCTTGATTAACATTTGATTCGTTTTCGACTACGGCATGATTTGATGCATAGCATATGGGCACGTTGGAAATTTCGAATCGTACTATACTATGCCTAAAACTAAACCTACTTATACTTTACCATATGTTTGTTTGTCGGCGAATGGGATTGGCTTGCATGCGTAACTACAACATTTTACGCACTTTATTTTGGTAGCCTCACATTGACGTGAATAGTTTGAGACTGGCGTTCTAAAATGTTACTATCCTAAGCTTAAAAGTCAACTATGTTTTTTTACAACGACGTAGCAATGTGTAGGTACTATAGCATATTTACCTAATAGAGTAAATCTTACAGATATTATAGTTGATAAATCTCTAGTCTTGTTTAAAGCCGCGGTACCTATTTGTCGGATGGCGCTTGCGGATTGTCGAGCGGCAAATCGGCTATAAACTATTTAGTATCATAAAGACACCAATAAAAATTCAAAGCGCAGCGGTTATAAAATGATTTATAGAACCGTAGCCCGATGATATGAAATTTAAAGCTACAATTTCGAAATGTGTCTAGCTAAGTGAAATATTTTAAGAAGTGAAGAAATACGCATGCTTTTAGAATGCGTGATGCCTAGAACGGAGTTTCATTTTCGTATTATTCCTATTTTTGTTGAATAATGGACTTATCGACGAGAAAATAAATATACCTATTATCTGTCGTGTGATGTGAGCTACTTAAGTCGTATATTATATATTAAATTCTCGACTACAGTGGCACCATTATTGTAAGTTTTTATATTCTGCAGGCAGAATATAAATGAGCTTCTTTAAGAGTTTTCTCTTCTTTGGTGTTTTCTACCAAAACGTAAACAAAATTCCTACTTATATAATCATATTTTGAAATCTATATGACGTAATATAAAGAACGCTACGTTACATTTCACATTCAACATTCAAATTAAAAAATAAATAAAATGACACGTCGCTACTCGGTTACATAAAATTGGTCCGAATTTATTCATTTTGTTGTAAAACCAATATAATGTAAATATATGAAGTGTCTATTTGAAGAAGAATCAAGGCTCATAGAAATAAGGTCCCGCTCACACGTTTTTAAGGACTTCGTTAGACAAAAAACTTCCATAGGCAGAATGAGTGGCTTTGGCATACAATTGGTGGACAAACGAATTGCCGTTGCCTGAGGAAGATCACATTTTTTTAAAGTATTCCTTTTTTATATCTCAATTGGTTAATGTCTACGTGATCCGTGTTTCATACGAATCGTGCGACTGCGACGGCTAGCAACGATATTCCCGCTTTGAGTTCTAAGGATGGTCCGGGGTGGGTAGCCGAAGAGTTGCCAGCCAGGATGAGGGCTCGCAGACGCTGTCGCTCCCTGTACCTGGTGTCTTCACCCGGGGGGTCGAGGCACTCAAACTCGCAGCATCGCTCGCCGACGCGGAAGTTTTTGCAGAACTGTGGAACGATAAGAAAATAGATTAAATAGAGGCTTTTCAATTGCTACTTGTAGCAAATAGAAATTGATAATTCCCACTAGAAATCATACCATTTTTCAGATTTGAGGTTATGTCAAACATAACCATCAAATATCAGCAAACACAACAAAAATTTATGGATAAATTATAACCGTCATGCTTATTGTCAGGTGGATCGTTTGCTGGTTGAGCAATGTAACTAAATGTCTCGAGACAGGCTCTTCTTTATGGGCTATGCTTTGTCTTTAAAACTTCAGCCACCGGGACTATGCTCCATACTTTTACCAGAAAATACCTATTTAATATTATTTTGAGTGGCAATACAACAAGAATAAAGTAGGCTGATCCCCCTTCCTAAGTAAACCTATATCGAAGCGGTTTCTAAAATACTGGTTAAGCTGTCATCAGTAGGAACCAATTTGAAATATCAGACTTGACTTTTCTGTTTAAGGTAACTGGAAATCTTTAGTTATTAATTGATCAAAGAACAGCTAGTAAGTACATGACATGTGGTGTCTTCACGAGCTTTAAGCATTACGGTAATAACTTTAATATCATGAGCGATTGAACGGTGGGGATACAATTAGACAGCCTTGTCAAGGTTCTAGAGTTCATGTCGAGATTATCGCACAGCAGTACGTCCCGCGCACACAAATTGGCTAGAAACATATATTGAGCCTAAAACGACCAACCAACAAGTTCTCTGTGATGTTGTGAAAATAAAAGATTGTCTTATGGAAATTGCCAGCGTTGTAGACATACTCTCTTTAACTTTAAAGGGTGATTCGTGCTCATACTGAAATAGGTACATATTATTTTTATAGTTGCAACACACTTATTCTCCTAAGATATTTCGTGAACACTGCCTATGCTTAATTTGTTTATAAAGAGACGAGGGTCTAGTGATGCAGATCGGTCGATGCCCGAAGTTAAACAACATTTCCACAGTCTGCTCAAAGATGGGTGACATTCCCTATAGCTACAGCCTTGTGAAATGAGTATTATTTCTTAGTCAAGATGATAAATTATGTAGAAGCTATGCTATTTAGATGACCATCTAGTTCTAAGTCTACCCACCTATCAAACTTCATAAAAACGGTTTAGTAATTAGGTATTATTAAGTACTCAGATTATTTGCGTGGGTCTCGTGGTTATATTCCAGGGGTAACCTTTAAGTAGCGATGGCCTTTATATGTGCCTACAACCTAATGTTAATGTTGAGTTAAAACTTGACATTCTAAGGCGGGCACCAGATAATTCTGGAGTGAGTACGGCTTACCCTGCCCTCCCTTATATACACCTATGACTTAGATATACATTGATATTTTTACATTTGTAGTATATATTTGTAGGTTTATACAGATTTATTTCCTAAGTATGCAATCCTTGGCATTTGACATTACATTTCATGAAAGAATTATGAAAATGAAACTGAAAAAGCTACTGTAATTAAATCAACCTTGATTATGAAAACTGATCACGCAATCTAATAATGGTACCAAGCATGGAACAAGGGCCTACTTGCTTTTGCTTATAGTATCTACCTACCTACACATGCAATAGGGGTTTAAATGTTTCCGCTTTGTATGAAGACAAGGTAACTTGGTGGAACTATTCCATAAATATTTTTTGATTGGCCTATTCGAATACTATTGAAATGAAAGTCATAAAACAAAGCTAGCCGAACGGCACTTACGAATTCTTAGTAATCTTATTTAAAACTTCTTAAACAAAGAATGTAATATCTATATCGAAACCAGATATGACTGCAAGAAAAAAGTAAGTAGCTGGTTAATGCCACTTGGCTATGAGGAGATAGAAAGACTACCTCTTCAGTTATAAATGTTCTTATAGCACACACACGCACACACACACACACACGCACGCACACACACACACACACACACACACACACACACACACACACACACGCACACACAGACACACACACACGCACATACACACAAACACACACACACACACACTCGGCACAACTACTTGTAGATAACACAATTTTTGTTCCATGTGGAATTCAAACCCATAACACCGGACGTAGTGATCACTCAAATTACTACGCCATCCGTGCAGTGGCCGTTCTAGTTCTACTATATTGGACATTCAATTGCTCGACAATACTTACATAAGGCGGATCGCAATAAATGGCCTTGCACCACATCGGCTGGGAGTGGTAGCACACGCACAGCGAGCAGACCCCGGGCCCTGGCACGTACAGCAGCCCGTGTGGCACGGACTTTCCCTCCCAGTCGTTACATTCTTCTTCTACGCACGCTGTGGACAAAGAGCTTTTATTAATATATAAAGTACATATTGGAGAAAGGCCGTGACGTAAATCAATCGATTTGTGACGCTTACCAACTCAACCATTGCATCACTAATAACTAGAGGTGTGACTTGCAAAAAACTGACACCTCGGAGTATGTATGTACATTATGGTTTGTAGCGATGTTTGGCTTTATGCTTTGCTCTATACATTGTTCAGTTCGACAATTTTAAAACGGCGAAGGCTAGATGTTCTATAACAAGTGAATGCTCAAGTCTATCAGCACCTTTAGAGGTCATGGGGAACCGTCAAAACTAGCGTGTGTACCATAGCCCGTTATTACAATTTGTATATTTTTCTTTTGATAATGTCATTAAGTTAACCTTAGCTATACTCAGTATTGCTTTTGTTCTATTTTCCTTTGCTACTTTTAGTTAACTCGCAATGACAGCTATTCTGCTTACAGATTTAAATTTTTCTTTCACAGGTAATCTGTGGCAAATGTTGTAAGTAGTACCTATATTTGTAAAGTTTAGTGTTAAGTAGGTACAGATCGCGCAATCTATGATGGCTGGATTGAACATAGCGTTTTCGAATTGTTGCGCATGTACAGTCTGTCAGTCAGTACGGATTGCATCCCGCCCCCGCCACCTGTCACCAAAGAGACCTAAAACTTACAACTGCGACGCCACTCGCGCAATGTTCAGACCGGCCATCATACAGTGCGCGATCTGTACTCAATGTGTACTACTAATATACTAGTATTTGTTTTGCCATGTTCAATAAATGAATAAATAAGACTCAGTACCTACCGTCAAACTGATATTTGGTATAGATTATATTAACCTTTTGGGTTGCGGAAATCAAGTGGTATTCGCTTACTAAAAACAATCAATCATTTATTGCGGAGAAAGCCAACAGGCTAGTTACTTCATATAAGAAACCTAGGAATATCAACTAGAAACATTAGGTATTCTAAGTAATTCAATTAAGAATAACTAGAATGTCAATCAACTATGTACATCGAGATTTGACATTCTCGTTTAACCGATCGGCCATTTTGGCGTCTCTGAGTTAACAAGCAATGTCACTAACTGAATTCAATCAGGCGACCTATTCAAATTGGTTCGGCTTCTTACGGAGACATGTTTATAATGTGGGTAGATACTGATTGGATACAGCAGCATAAGTAACTACAAATTTTTATTGGCTACAATCCTGACATCTCGCAATAGGTTATGGTTTAATGTGTTGTTTTTATAGAGTGGTTATTTCTTTAAAATTTGCCTAAAAAGACTCGGATTTATATTGTTTTTATTAGTGGCGAAACATGATATTTGAAAAAATATGGTGTCACAATAGCGTGGTGAAAGGCAATCAAGCGGTATACACCTATTTGATTGCAATCGATTCAAATATGCAGCTCAGCGAGCATTTTAGTGCCGACCACTTGTAAACTGACCAGAAGTTAATAAGTGCACTTATGTGGACGATTGAAACCTTTTTGATATTATTAGCGTGGTATTTGAATTTGGAAAACTGTTATTGTGATTTTTAATAAAAAGTTTTTGTATGCATTTAGAATCTGTTCCCTTGTATGATCTACAACAAAAATAATTAAAATATATGATTGATTCGTCATTATTCAAATTACTTTATACTTGCTTAGGTGTAATCTAGTTTGATTCATTATTGTTTAAACGTTTCTAGGAGGTTTCTCATTGGGCTATATATTTTGAAAGTCGAAGGAACTGAAAATCATAGATACGCGGTAGGCAACTCTAGGATCTCAATAGTCATTAAAAATCGTAGATAAAATAAAATATATAAATACAGTGTTAAGGAAAAGTAATTAATTAAGTAAATGTATGACAAGGTTAACTTAACACGTTATAATCAAATATACCTACTCTTCACTTAGCTGACGCTAAATAAAAATAGCGTGCATGTATAATTCCTTTGTCATCTTCTTCTCCCTAGCCTTTATTATTCCCAAGTCACTTGGGGTCCTTTGTCATATCAATACCATATATGGTTAAAACAACAAAGAGGACGTAAGCAAACAGATTATTCTGTTCTGCAATATAAGACAACAGACCCTAATTTAGTAACGCTCAGGCGAGTTAGCCCGCGCTCAGCAGACCTTAACAAACCAGATTTTCATGTAATTCCTTCACGAAATGCTATTTTCCTCACGTACGAGTCAAATAACAATTTTATTTGTAACGCGTTTTGACAGAATATGAAAGAGTTTTTATTAGACTGTAGCATGGTACGAGTATCTAATAATTATATTATAATCGGTTTTCCAACGAAATGACAGCTGTTAATTTTCGCTTCAAAATATATTTCTTTGATTTTTAATTTTTCTTTGGTGTTTTACTCTAAGTGATTTTGCCGCATTCGTCTTTTAATATTTTTAGGGCTGTCCTTTTCCAGTTCACCGAATAAAAACTATCCTCCCTATTGTGTTGATGTCATGTGTATTGTAGTTGATATTTTTTTAATATTTATCTTTTCTTTATTGTGTGATTCTGTGTAATGCACGTCACAAAAAAAGTAAATGAAAATATTTGGCATAAAAACAAGGAATGATAAATTGATTTACCAATTTATCCTCCAATAAATCTGAGGTCACCTCATTCGTAAAACTAATAGTTTGATGAAGTACGTATGACAGTTTGTTACCTTGGACAGCAAGTGACAAATTATCATACATACCTAAGTATAGTGAGCCCTATATATAGCGTTATACAGAAGTATAGCCACTGAGACCTTTCCTGTCGTAGTAATGCGGTTTTTCTGAGTTCAAGTAATGAAAGTAGGTTAATGGGTGAGAGTTACCTTCGGTAATAGATTATTCAAGTGGCTGTCACCGGTATGTGTGACGTGTGATCTTTGAAGGCAACAAGTTACTTACACGTACTTTATTGTTTATTCTGGGTCGAATCTTAATGTTACACTTTGAACTTTCTTACCTGTGCAATATGTTACAACGTCTCAGTCGTCTGAGCCGTCACTCGGCCGTTGTTGACTTTTAATATTTTTTCTCTTTGGATTACGTACCTAAAAGCTTACAACAACGGATACCTTAATAAACCTCTAATGAATGGGTTATTTAGTGCATTTTGAATTGTAGTAATTGAAATTTTTAACACTAGCTACCCAGTACTATCAACGGCTACAAATCCCTAGTGAGCTTGTTAAACTAACCAGATAAACTATAATTCTTAAGTTAGGAGAATATTTATGTAGGTCGGTAGTGCAATGGGTGGGATTCAAACCTAGGATGTTCCGATGGCAAGTTTAATGATTATTGGGCTACCGTTGCAACTTAAAGTAATGAACAAGCCTTAATACTTCTTATACCCTTTTTTTACAAAGTACGGCAACGTCGATGCACGTTTTTGATGCGCACTTGGTCTGATGTATATACGCTACGGGTACGATACGCCGTACCTTTCGACAATGATGACAAGGGGACAATCTCAATACATAAAACATAATCCAAGTCAGAGTGTTTTAAGTCCCATGTAGCGTAGCCAAGCACATTATCAAACTCTGCCCTTCTAGTAAGAGTTTTTAACAGACAAAACTTACAACACTTTAACTGACCGGAGATTGGAATCACGAACTGAAATTTAAGCGTGGACTTACGCCACGTATCCGTTGAGGCAGTCACAATAAATAGTACTACTTCGTGTAAAAGTAATATAGGAATCTAGACCGTGTATTGAACTAGTTATTTATAAGTCTGCTAGACATCGCGACAGACGATCAAGCAGTTGGATCGCGTGGCACGCTCGTTTAATTTCTATTTCGGAGGGACATTCTAGTGACGGACGGTTTTTACTTCTTATTACGGGTGGACATCTGTCTTCTTAGTCAGATTTAGGCCTGTAGTCTGTTCTTCAGTGGTTAAATTTTTATTATTTAGATATAGGTATAGAAATTGTTGGATCGTAGATTTATTAGGAGTTGCGAATAGGTCATACCTACAAACTAACACTATTTTTGTTTTAAACGTCGCTTATAGCAATGGTTCATAGGTATCTAATTTAATAAGTTTTTAAGGCGGTTCTTTCATTGCCATACTGTCCTCAGGATGTCTCGCTCTGATGCGAAACACGTGTCAACGCATATTTTCTGTTCGAATCGTGATGTTGCAAGTTGGAAAATGCCCGGATAACATCACACGGTTGTCCATTGGAGTCCAGAGGAGTTTGCTATTGCCAACCTTTTTGTATTGCGATAGTTGAAAAGGGCAAACCGAGTCTGCGTAATGAGTTCCTTGCTTCGATAAATTATTTACCATCAATATCAGACGCATATTTTTTTACAAAAAGAGTAATTTATTTATATGAATTTATTCTTTTAGGTTGTATAATACAATCTTAATGTTTCAGGCACTCAAAACCCCTCAAAACGAGAATTTGATGATTAGAAAATAATACTGTACTAAAACGTCTGCAGAAACGCAAGTCATAAAATGTAAACAAGGCTCTACATTTTACTACTGAAAGTTATCGCGGGAAATATAGTTAGAGATGGCGTGGCACAGGCATTCGGCCATTCGTCCCAGCTTGCCGCTTAAATAAAACGATAGGTATGATTTGCATAATATGCTTACATCGCCTAAACACATATCTGCTACTTGTAGTGTGTACTCACTGATATTAGGTCACGATATATTTTTTCTAATCTGTAATCGCCTCTTCGGGTTTCAGAACAAATGAGCCGTTTCTATTCATATCTAGTTGTGAATTATAAATGTGTTCGCTGCTGAATAAAATTGTATATAAAATCAGTCCGGGGATTTAGTGTGTGAAGTTGTAAAAGTGTACTTTGGATAAGAAATGGGAAAGCCTACTTATATTTTAGTGTTACATAAAATATATATTTGCTTGTATATAAAGAGATTGGCAGAGGTGTATCATATTCACATTTTGCCTTCTATGTTCTCAGATTCCACACAAAAAAGAGCCTATTTCCGTAAGTATATCGGATACATTACTAGACCGTGCTGTTACGGAGAATTTCCTAACAGACAATCCAATACCTGATGATGATGCAAACCATCAACCGACCACAAACAGACTTTCTCGGCTTTTAATGATAGGAATTTTCTTGGATACTTGAAGTCTACCAGTCTATAATTACGAATTTAGGCTCACACTTTTGTGTTTAGCATCTCAAATACAATTATAATTCAGTATAATTGATTTATTTCTTTTCACAAAAAAGGTACATACAAATTTCATAATACAAGGATTTAACACAATGTTCTGTGAGAGACTGGTGCCTGTGATAGGTATTTTAACAGCTGTGTTACGGGTCACCAGGTCCTCACTTTACTGAACATTATTATTTAAATTAATCAGTCGTAGAAAACCCTTCGAGAAGTTTAAAATACATACATAAATTAATAGAAAAAAACAATCATACATTTTAAGGGATAAGTACATACATTACTATAATTTATAATTAGGTAGCATAGACAAATGGCAAACTCCTTACAATTTCTTAAAATTTTAATGTTTATGGGACGAGTGTTGGTGAATGTTCAGGTTGTTTGTGTAATATGTGGGTTTTGTGAACGTTTATAATAATAATATAATATTCTATCACATACACACAACACCATCTAGCTCAAACTAAGCAGAGCTTCCACTATGGGTACTATACAATGGATAAACATACATATATACTTTTTTATTTGTAAATATATACATATTATACATAGAAACACCCAGACCAAGACATACATCCATGTTCATGCACATAACGTAGAATACTATATAATCTACCATTTAATAGTAAATATATCTATATACTTTGCGTCGATTGTGATTCCGGGGTACGTTTACTAGGCCACGTATTTGGCTTTAATGTGAAGACATTTTTATAAATAGCAACATAATTTGTCCTCTATTTCACTAGCGTTACCTTTCACATTCTTTAGAAAAGCGAGACGAAGCAAAAAAAAACATAATAAGGCATTTCGTTCTTTTTTACAATCTAGTACCGACTGCGCCATATTGTGACGTTGGCGCGGGAAAGGCGCGGCAATATCCAACATGGCCGGAGTTGCCAAATATAAAAAAAGGAAAATAATTTAATTTAGAAGCCTCAGGTGAGCGTATTTGTCTGTCGCGAAAGCATGTAATATTCAATTCATATTATTTATTATGACAACAAAAATGTCATGATCTAGAAAAAATTTTGTCTACTATATTTTCGTGTTTTATTCTTATGCATGACGCGTGCGTGTAGTGAACACCTGTCTTTCGAAATTCGTTCGATATTTTTATGAATGAATTATGAGATGGCATGTGTATTGTATCTATATCTATGTTTATAATAATTAATGACGTCGATTTTGTTTTTAACCATATCATCGACTGACTGGGTTCTGCACACAAAACTTGGCAGTGAAAATCTATAGACACCAGGATATTACCACCACCTATTTATAACCATTTTTTTTTTTTTTTTTTACGTCTGGGAATGCATGACGCATACCCCTCCGCTGGGGCGGGCGGAGGGGTTATGTCGGACTCGCCGGGGTAAAAGAAAGATGGTAAAGATGTTAAAGTACCGACTAAACCTACCACGGTGTTCCTCAACAAAACCACTATCGACGGGGCCGCGCGAATCACTTTCGCATGCGGTCGCGACCCACCTATTTATAACCATTGAATTTAACAGTCGATTTGCTATCAACATATCTTGTAAATCTATAGGTACTAGGTAATATTATAAAAAGGAAAGATTTGTTTGTTTGTTTGTAAGGATTTAAATCAAAAACTTCTCAACCGATTTTAAAAATTCTTTCCCCATAAGATAGCTATATTATCACCAAGTTACATAGGCTATTTATTTAAAAGGAAAAGTACTGTTATTAACATACTCTAACGTAAGCTACCGTTACACGAGCGTAGACGCAGGCAAAAGCTAGTCTTTTCTAATGCAATATGACCGTCGCCTTAATATTCAATTTGTTATGGCGGAACAATAAAGGTGTCGAATGTCACTAAGGAGCCTCCTCTTGTCTCTCTCTTGTTGCCTTAAGAGGCGGGTCTAAGTCCTTCACGGGAGACAAACATCAATTCTTTCCATACAAACGGAGTGGCACCTTTATGAAACATTGGAATAGAATCTTATCATATATTCATAACACAACTCACCGCAAGCACAACAGAGGGTTTTGTTTGCAATATTTTATCGCATATTGCTACAAGTTTCTAAGAAAGATCTCGGGATATTGTGATAAATAAACAAAATAAAGACATTAGAAAACTGTGATCTAAATCCTAATCCAAACTAATATTATAAAAGCTAAAGTGAGTTTGTTTGTTTGGTACGCTTTTACGCTTTAACTAGTCAACCGATCATCATGATGTTTTGCATACACATTATCAGGGGTACAGAAAAGGATATAGGGTAGCTTACATCCAATAAAAAATACACTAAAATTACTGGTCTCTAGGGATAGCCAGTGAGTTATATGACAATATTATATTACGCTAATACTATTCGCTTGTAATATCCTTTAATGTGTCACGAGTCCAAACAAATCCGCCATTAGAGGGTTAGCGACCCGACATGATGGACGGGACAATAACCCTGACAAAGAGGATAGCCGTTTGAATATACTCCACCAAACGTTTACATAATCTCTTTAACTTGGTCGGTATATATTCGAGGATCTTCAAATACGGTCTTAAGCTCTGAATTTATGTTTTGGCTAAATTTGCTATCCAGATATTTGAAATTCTATGATGTTCTAGGATCCTTATGATTTATATATACCCTTCAGATAATTCGCACTCTTAATAATCTCTAAACTCTTACTTAAACACTATTAGAGTTCAAATTGCCTAAGTTCTAAATTTCGAGATAAATCGTTGTTTTATTAAGAGTGCGAATTGCTTAGTAACTACAGACATAGATAGCTAACTATCTATAAGCTATATCAAAGTATTGGTATTGAGTTTTAATCGGGCGTGAGTCAGATAGAAGAAAAGGTAAGTGTGTGAATGCCATCTAAAGTGTAAAAACAATTTGTGTTATTTGTGTTATTTGTGTGTGTCTTTAAAAAATAATTTCCTAAAGACAGAATCTTTCTAAATTGTACGCACAACCACATTTAGGTGGTCATGGACTGCCGTTGCATTGTCACAAAGTGTGAGTACGCCTTCATGCCATCCTACTGTTGTACACGCAGTGTACATATTTAGATTAATATTAAAAAAATTCTACGACTCCTAATTATTTCATTTCCTTAATACTATTATGTAGTTATTGTTATTATTCTGAAATTTTTTATAGTCAATAATATATGCTATAATAGCTGCAATACCTTGATGATTTATTTTTAATTGGCGTATTAAAAGAGTGGCCGTGAATGTCTTGCAAGTTTCTTCTCATAAGGTCAACCGTTTGCCTGAACCTAACAACTAACCTAAAGGTAGCTTAGTAAACTAACTAACCTATATATTTTGACGTTCATAAGGGTCACTATTATTGGCGGTAAGGCACGGCTCAAATTAGTTTGAGCCGTGCCATGTACATTAGTGTCACGAGACTGTCATAATATATAAAACCTATTTTATTATTTTATATACCTATGTAGTTTATGGTTTAACTGTTATTAATGTTGTTACAGTTAAAATATATTTTATTGCTGTTAGTGACAAACGAGGCAGCGTCACATGAATCACGTTAAATATCGGTAACCGCCGATGCATGTGGTTACACTAGCACGTTCAGGAACGGCGGTTTAAGTTAAAGCCTATACAGCCAGGCCAAACAAACGTAGCAAACAAGCCGTTGTCTACCGTAAAGGAAGCTGAGCAGCTTTCAGAACTTCAATCAAATCTACTGGTCCAAGAAAACTATATTGCGCTCATAGATTTGCTATAGTAAAGCTTATGTGGAAAAGGAATGTCAATAGATAAAATTTATAAAAAATAAATCGGTCGTATTTCGACACCAGAGATTGATATAGATTTTTCATGTATTTCAATCTTTTAATCTGCCTGTCTGCTTCATAGATTTGTTATAGAAAACTTATATGTTAAAGGCAAAATGAATGTAGTCAGGAAAAAAATATTGCGGTTGAATGTTGATCGATGCTCTGTAATAATATCAGCCCTGTAATAAACTGTTCCACTGCTAGGCACAGGGCTCTTCTCGGAGTGAAAAGTGTTAGGCCATAGTCCACCACGCTGGGTGTGCGGATGTCTCGAAGATATTTGAAGTCTGCCACTTCAAGTATCTTCGAGAACATCATGAAGAGCTCTCACATATGCTTAAAGAAAACTCCTTACGATGTTTTCCTTCACCGATGCCCCATACCAGAGACTAAAATACATAAAAAAGCCTGCTACAGACAACAGTTCTAAATTCATTATCTAATAATGAAGATCGTAGTTTTCAGGATGTGTTCTGTAAATTTAACATTCTCACTGAATAGAATTCAAGTAATATATTACTTTTGTTCATTACACCCGGCGTATGTCACTGGGCCAATGTTACCCTGTGTTATAAAGATGGAGTTAAATAGATTAGAAAATTACTTGCACGCAAAGATGTTATAAATGACGCACGAGGAATGTTGTTATTTAACTTTGAAGATATTTGTTACAAAATTATTTTCATCGAATGTTTTTTACGTAAAGGCATAATTTTGAATTTGGAGCAGGTATGCTAACTTACCTGCTGTCAATGAAATTTGTCAAAAATCAATTTATTTGTTCATTCACAAGTTTGTGAGTATGTATGTTTGTTACTCTTTCACGTAAAATCTACTGAACCGATTGCGATGAAACTTGGTATGTAGATAGCTGGAAACCTGGATTCATACATAGGCTACTTTTGATCCCGATATTCCCAAGGCAACGGGACTTACGTGGGTGAAACCGCGGGGAAAAACCAATATACATATTATAAATGCGAATGTGAGTTTGTTTGTTACGCATTCATGTCTTAACTACTCAACCGATCATCATGAAATTTCGCATACCCGTGACTACGTGTATAAGAAATTTACAGAATAGGATATGTCCTATTCTGTTAATTTCACGTGTATGGGTACCTTTAGAGCAGCGATAGCTCAGTGGGGAGACCAACAGACTGCAGAGGGTCTCGGGTTCGAACCCACGTCGCGCACCTCGGACTTTCGGAAGTTATATGACTTTTCGAAATGATGTGCGTATTGATTGACAATTATCGCCTGCTCCGTGCCTCGGAGAGCACGTTAAGCCGTCGGTCCCGGCTGCCATGAACATCTATGGCAGTCGTCATTGGGAGAGTGTCGACCCAAAAGATCCCACTGGGTCGAAGTGTCGCCGGTCTGCACTGACTGGCCCCCACATAAGATACAGTTATTCATCTAACCTAACCTACATTTACGCCTGCGAAACCGCGGACACAATCTAATAGGATCATAAATAAATTAGTATTGTTATTTTGTCATTCCGTTTAATTTCTGTGACTTTTACTAACTTGTTTTTCTCTAAACTGAGCTTTGCTGGGTAAAACTGGTTTCCGTTATTCAGAGTCAAACAGTTAAGTGTAAGCTTCTATATAGTGTCAATTTTCGGTATTACTAGAAATACAATACTTGTATTGGCACACGTTATTGTTAGTGAGATTTTATGTAAGGATATTTGCAATAGCAACATGGACCCTGGAACTTACCCCAATTAACTAATAATAATAATAATAACGTTTATTGGCATTAAAAGATACAGTCATTTGAACACATAAAAGTAAACAAATAATTTTACAGTCCACTTGTTAAACACTGGTACCCAAGCTAAGACTGAACTTGTGGTATGGGTACCAGGGCTCTCGTACTTAATACATTTTATTTTATTTATCAATATAGTGTATCTTATATTGGCAACATGGATAGATGACAGCTGTATGTCATTGTGTGTGCGTGCGTGCGTGCGTGCCTGCGTGCGTGCGTGCGTGGGTGCGTGCGTGCGTGCGTGCGTGCGTGCGTGCGTGCGTGCGTGCGTGTGCGTGTGTGCGTGTGCGTGTGTGTGTGCGCGTGTGCGCGTGTGTGCGCGCGTGTGTGTGTGCGTGTGTGTGTGCGTGTGTGTGTGTGCGTGTGTGCGTGCGTGTGTGCGTGCGTGTGTGCGTGCGTGTGTGCGTGAGTGTGTGCGTGCGTGTGTGCGTGCGTGTGTGCGTGCGTGTGTGCGTGCTTGTGTGCGTGCTTGTGTGCGTGCGTGTGTGCGTGCGTGTGTGCGTGCGTGTGTGCGTGCGTGTGTTCGTGCGTGTGTGCGTGAGTGTGTGCGTGCGTGTGTGCGTGCGTGTGTGGGTGCGTGTGTGCGTGCGTGTGCGCGTGCGTGTGTGCGTGCGTGTGCGTGCGTGTGCGTGCGTGTGTGTGCGTGCGTGTGCGTGCGTGTGAGTGCGTGTGCGAGCGTGTGCGTGTGTGTGTGTGTGTGTGTGTGTAACTGTAATTGCAACTATCTAGGCCTCTGTTACGATGAATATAAAAAGTGCGAAATGTATTTGTGTTCGTATATTTACATTTATGCATAGTTTTCGGATATATAGCCAAAATTCTATTCTACGTTTAAATATTATGTTCTAATATCCTTACTAATATTTTAAATGCGAATGTGACACGCCTTAACTATTATTCGACCGACCATCATAAAATTTTGTATGTACATTGTTAGGGTAACAGAAAAGGACACAGGGTACCCTTTATCCAGGATAAAGTACTGTTTCTGACCTAATCTAACCTTCATATACGCAAGCGAAATCGCTTTCAAAATCTAGAATATTAAAATTCAATTTTTTGCGCTGTTGATCCAACCAGACAAGAAATATCAGAGAGACCATTATAGTATTGATAGATATCTATGGATATTTCGAAATTATGTTTAAACATTAATAATCAAAGACTTTTACGTACTAAAAATATAATAACAATAAAATTATTTATTTTCTCTTCACAATAGTTTCTTATAATTACTTATGTACAGCCAACAGTGTAAATAGCACATTGTAAACTAATTCGTGAGAGACTGGTGCCGGAAGAAGGTTTAAAAAAAAATGACGCAATAAGCCACCTTTGATATACATTTCCTGGTTATACGATGTTTATGTTAGGTAAAAGCAAATTACATAGAGAGTTAACAACACACTGTTCATACATTTAAGTACGTCCAGTCATCCAGTGCACAAGTACTATCATTTTATCAAAAACAACCTTCCTCATGAATCACTCTGTCTCTCGGTGAACCGCTTGAAAATCCGTTCAGTAGTATTTGAGTTTATCGCGAACAGACATCCAGATGTGGCGGAGGTCTTTGTTTTATAATATGTAGTAAAGGTGTTTTAAAATAAACTACGCGACAGAATCCTTATATAAGTAATTATCTAAGTGTTTTTTACTTATGTCAGTTTACGATAAAGTATTTATCAAATAAATAGTCAATTTAACATCATCGCTCGCCTCTAATTCGAACGTTTCACGTCCCTTCTCAATGTTGAGACGTAAACATCAACATGTTGACTATGTGTCCGTTAAATGTGTCACTCAATATCGTCCGATACTCCACACTTTACGACATACGACAGTTTTTATTACTACGTCTTTAGTATAGAATATGCTTACGAAACTTTTTCTTATCATTTTGTCTGGTAAAAATCTTATGGCGGTTTTACGTTTGCCTGTTTGTCTATCCTAACTAATATTATAAATGCGAAAGTAAGTTTGTTTGTTTGTTACGCTTTCACGCCTTAACTACTCGACTGATCATCATGAAATTTTGCATACACGTTGTCAGGGGAACAGAAAAGGATATACCTTTCATCCAGAAAACAGTACTGTTCCTAACCTAAACTACATTTACTTGCGCGAAACCGCAGGCAAAACGAGTATTTTATTTAAAAATGATGATAAACTTGCTGCACCCGCAACTTCGTTCTCGCGGATTTTTGATTGGTACAGACGCTGTATTGCTTACTACAGAAATTTATTGGTTAACGTCATAGAGCTACTGTATCTCAGGATGTACTCAATCGATTGAGATAAAACAAGCCTCAGCTTTTAAGTCAGACTAAGGTTTAGTTTTCCGAAACAAATAAAAGTTATATCGACCTTGCTCTTTTATCTAGATTTTTAAACTACTTTTCATAAAAACCTATTAAATGGACAGACTTTTTGATCTCTAAATTATACTTAGTATAAATAGATACATTATAATACCTAATTTTATGAGTAGTAGAGCCTCGCTGATTTCAGCATGAATAGGCCGGCTCGACCGGGGAAGGAATACCACAGAATATCGACGTGAAATAGAACTATTCCTATTGTTGTGTTTCGTTCAGTGAGTGAGAGTGCCGGAGGCCCAATAACCCTCTTCCCCCTTCCCACTCCTTCTCCTTCCCACTTCTTTTTTTAACAACGGTCAGCAACGCGCAAGTGATGCGTCTGGTGTTGCAGGCGTCCATAGGCTACGGTGACCACTTACCATCAGGTGGGCCGTATGCTTGCTTGTCAGTAGTTCCTATGGCCTCCTTCTGGCTTAATGAGCTCAAACGCGTTAGGGTTATGTTGTGTATATAAGTAGTTCCTATAGTCATCTAGGTAGATGGCTATAGAAACTCAACTAGCTCGTCTGATAATGGAATATGACCTCCATCATCTGACTATGTTCTTGGTACCATATTATTTGGTTACGTTTTTTATATTTATACCGACGTTACTTCAGAATGCAACATTTTTATAAAAAAAACTGTTTAAAATAGAGTGCCAATAAAGCTTGCGTCATAAATTTCAGAAATAGTATTTTTTCTAAAATTTTAATTGACCCAGAATATGAAAATAAATTGCATTTCAGTACATATTTGACGTTTATTAGACTAAATTGGAGCCCTTTCTCAACAAATGTTATTATGAGAATTTAGTCTTGCGATATGGCGCTAAGTGCTTAAAAAAGGATTAACAGTGTTGAATCGCAAAGACAGACATCATCCGCACAAAGAAAGTTAAATAAAACTTGTGCAATCTCGCGACTGCTGGCTGTCTTTTTAAAACCTCGTTTTGTGCCACAGTTTTGTTTATTTTTGTTTATTTGTACTTATTCGCGGGAGGTGGACGGCTTATTAGTTAATAATCTTAAAACGCTAAACCGACTCTTATAAAAATTGTTCTAAACCATAATAAATCTAAATTTTTAAAATTATGTTTCATCTTGTGTTGTGGATCACAAATCTTGGAAAGTACCTTAAGATTGAAGTAATCATAATCTTAAATTAATACCATTGAACCAGTGAGTCAATGTAACATTTTAATAGGAAACCATTAAATTTAATAACTTCCATGAATAAAGAAATCCTTGCGATAAATTCAATTTACAACATCAGTATAAGATTTTAAAAGCTTAGACGTCGAATAATTATTTCGCGCCGTTTCGCTAAGCGTTCGCATTAAGTAAAATGTCGGACATTAAACAAAACACGGGATTGAGCTAAGTGCTGTGACGATCGCTGCGTAATGGGAGTGAATGTTTGTTTGTATGTATGATATCTTTATGTGAAATCTTGTAAACTGCCTGTAAGATACCTTATCTTATTTTGGGTGAAAAGAAACAACCATTCAATTATTTTTTCAATCGTGGCAAGCAATTATACTGGTAAGCGGTACAGTAGGTACCCTGTGGTCGTTTGTAATACCAGAGGTATCATCCGAACGTTACCGACCTATGGGAAAAGAAGCTAAAGATATGATGAATGGAATGGCAGAGGTATTTATGTGAGCTTTCGGAATTATTTACATAAATTTACTTGCCCTCGGTGCGCCTACCATGACACGTAAATGCCGTTTAGCTGATTGCATGTACCGCAAAACACATTTATTCCGAAATTGGTGTTGAATTATGGTACATAATATCTTAATTGACCTAAACCCTTTCATAAAATAGTCAATCATCTAAAAATCCGAAGCAATTTTATTTTATGTCGTTTGACCAAAGTTTTGGTTAGACATTGTCACGGTAGACCTTCAGACCACAGTAAGGTTACCTTCTATTAGTTGGTACCTCAAATATAGCTGATGCAATATGGGGCTGTTATCTACCTCTGCCCTACAGGTGTGTTCTGTTCTTACTAGTTTTTGGATTGACTTATCATAAAAACCATTGCACAAATTAAATGTCGTTCACCCCGTTTTGTATATTAGCTGATGATAATATCAGCACGTGACACATCTCTGTCTTTCTGAGATATATATACATGCGTAAACACCATGTTGTATTTATTTAAATAAATTAATTATAATTAGTACGAGCTTTTTAATTCCATATATTCCATATATATGTTATTTACATTTGCCTTAACCCAACGTCCTAGATATTTTCACCTACTTTTCTTGCTAGCAGAATAAACGGCGATAATGGCCGTAAAAGAAAGTTTAATTTGAGCTGATAGCTGTTTAATGTATTTTAGACGAGCTGCTTTTACCTTGTACCTCAAGCCGTATTGTTGCAAATTCTGTAAATAACTATAATTTGTTGGATATATGAGGCGTTATGCTATACAACCAAGGTTGCAAATAAGTACACGACACGTCTGATGGTAAGCAATTCCAGTCGTCTATGAATACATGCAAAGTTGGTTCTTGTGCGTTGCTAGAGACAGCTCTTTAGGCAAGAACCCGTTGTGCTAAAATAGCTGTGTGTTGTTTTGTACGGTTCGGTTACCAGAAATGTTTGAGCAATTACTCCACTGTTAACAGGGTAAGCAGTAGTTCTAATTCAGTGAATGTTACAGAAATAGTGCTAAAAGCATGTATGTATAGGCTACTATAATGTTTATTCTTTGGCGAGCCATATTTGCCACCTTAAAAGTATAAAAATACACATTTTACACCCTTGTGGACAAAAGCCGCTAGTGTCAGGCCTCCGGTAGTAGTGCGACTAGCCTTTTAAATCACAGAGCTGTGTTCAGTAACTAATCATCCTTAAGAGTATGCCGGCAATATTGACTAATTATGCGGATCTCTTGGCCTGCGCCATCGCCACTGCGCCACGTCAAAATATCATAATAAGCATAAATGACAACCATACAAATTCAGACATTAAACTATCCATTTTATTTAAATGTTTATACAGGAAACGTTAGCATGTTCTATTCTGAGTTACGGTAATATCTTTAAATAAAAATCATTTAATATGTCTGCTGGAATATTACGCGACTAACAGAAAAAGCATTTAATTAGGTTGATATGACACGGCCTTTGTGGCGTCCATGTTGCGTCACTAGACGCTATTAAATAAGCGGTTTTTATTTTTAATATTATAAAGGCGATGCGTGCCAAACGACATTAAAGTGATATACACGCTCGTGCCGGTTGTACCAAGTGAACTGGTAAAATAACACATTGTTCGCGAGGTTTGTGTTTCGAACGATACCGGCTAACCGTTTTGTGGAACATAATATATTTGAATCTCAACCATTTATTTTTAAAATGGCGTCTTTAATTTCTTTTATATGTACAGTTGTGTCTATGTGGTAGATTATTATTGTTATTATTATATTTACGTTTCTATATCCACGATAGTGTAGGCTGATATAAAATACATCCATTAAAATTAAACTACTATATACGGATTTTATCGCGTTGTTTATTTGACACTTTATTACATAATTTTAAAAACTGTTACACTACTACTACTATTAAATTTACTCATTTTTAAGCTAATTAAATTATTATTAAAACTATTTCGATTTAATTAAATTTTACACTTTCCCCGACGTTTCGGTTGCTTTTCAGCAGCCATGGTCACGGGGAGACTAAGATGTCCATCTTATCCACAATGAATAATATTCGCGTAAACAGAAGACAATATTATAAAATACATCTATTGGAAAGTTAGTAATAGGCACAGGTTCTGTGCTGACCGGGTATATATCCGAATACAGTCCTAAAGGCTTTTAACTGAAAAATCCAATAACGCTTTGACCGACCCGGAAAATGAATCCGGGATTACGCTTATATATCTTTATACTCTAATAACATTATACAGCATCTATTAGAAAGTTGAATTCAGTCATTTTATAATATTAAGAAGGACAGATCATTGCCTTCTTCGACATCCAAAAACCTACGACGCTTACCGTTTTTAATATAAATAAAACAAGAACTTTAAAACGAATATTAAAATTAGTCCGTACTATCGTTTCTGAAACAAGCGCAATTACACAATTTCACAGAAATTTGTTACCCCGAAAACTGGGAGTTCTATTTATTAATTAAAACTACAAACTTTACATGAAACCTACATTTTGACATTTATTTCGCTAACCTAAACTAACTTTCTACAAACCTAGCATTATTTCCGAAAGCAATATTATTAAAATCATGTTAAATTAAGTTATATAATATATATACATATAATAATATCAGCCCTGTATTAAACTGTCTTACTGCTGGGCACGGGCCTCTTCCCAGTGTGAGAAGGCTTAGGCCATAGTCCACCGCGCTGGCCCAGTGGGGGTTGGCAGACTTCACAAATCTTTGAGAAAATTAAGTAGAACTCTGTGACATGTAGTCTCCTCACGATGTTTTCCTTCACCGTTAAAGCGAGCGATAATTAACTATTTAATAACTTCGAAAAGTCAGAGATGTGTGGCTTGGGATCGAACCCGAGACCTCTGCTTGGTAGTCCAACAGTCTCCCACTAGGCTAAATTAAATTAATTTGTATAAAAAATAATTTAACTACGTCCGTCTAAGTTAGTTAAGCGAAATATGCGAGTCACGTTCGGCACTCGAGGCAGGCATCCGTTATTTAGTCTCGGAATTATCAGTAGCCGCATGAAGCCCAGTAGACTAATGATGCGTCTAATTGCATTCGAGTAATATTGGACTACAGTTGTACACAATGCAGGACCTAATTTTAACAACGAAGCAGCGCACGTGCTCCTCAAGCACGTGTCGTATTATAATACAATCGAACATTGATATAGATAGGCAGTGAAGAATTTTTCCATGGAGAGAGTGCGTGTTTCTATTGATAACAGGCGACCTCGACGTTTAAAGGACTGTATTCAAGCCAATGGAGATCATTTTGAATGAGCTTCATATATTTTAATGTTTTTATATTAATGTATAAACTAACACACATTACAGTAATAAATGTTTTATGCAATAGAAAAAAGAAAGACTTTTCCTTGTAACAATATTTATGGCCAGACTAAGTATACCATGATTCAAAAAACTAATTGAAAATAGAGTCTTTAAACCCTTTGGCGTCTCTAATAGTAACACTTTAATAGATGTTAATATTAGAATTCAATTTTTTTTATATTTTCTTTCGTTGCCTTTTATATCTATTGTTATTAACTTCTATTAAATATTAATAATTAAGCAGTGTCATGTCATATTAGTATATAAGCTGGTTGGTTAGCTTAACATGGGTAAATGTATACATAAACTCATTTTGTGTCATGTATATTACTCCAATGTCTTTTCTTTCTCCCTAGCCTTTATTATTCCCAAGTCACTTGGGGTCGGTTTTTCTGGCCTAATCGGATTTGACTGGATATCAGTTTTTACACGGAGCGGCTGCCACCTGACCTCCGCAACTCGAAAGCTAACGGTACCCTAAGGCTAGACCAGTGTCAGGATATTATAGGGCACTGACTTTCCCAATAACGACTGCCATAGATGTTTATAGCAGCCGGGACCGATGGTTTAACTTGCTCTCCAAGGCACGGAGCAGGCGATAATTGTCAATCAATATTACTCCAGTGTATTATATATTTATTGATGGCAAACCAAATAAAATCACTACATATTATGAAATAAAGTCCCACGCCGCGTCTGTCTGTTCGCGATAAACTCAAAAACTAGTGAACGGATTTTCATGCGGTTTTCACTAATAGACAGAGTGATTTATGAGGAAAGTTTAGGAGTATAATTTGTTAAGGTATACTAAGGTATACTAAGGCTACTAAGGTAGCCGGGGCGGTTCGCTAGTAAAATGTAATTCGAATAATGCAAACCTGAAACAGGATATATGTACATATCTGCTTTTAAACTTTGGTGATATTAAGAAATGACGTTATGTATATATGACAAGAATAAAGTAATCAGTGTCTCCTATAGAGGAATTCATTCGAAAGAACACAATACAAACTTCTTCGACTGCAATTTGTAGGGTGGTATTACTTCCCCAGTAGGCAAAGTAGTGCTTCAAGTTTGACCGGAGATTAGGTTGTGCCCTACATCGCACTTGTTTGTAATTCAGCCCTTCATAATAGTTCTCGCATAGGTAAAAGACACAAGATTCTATTAAACCAAAAGTACGTCTATTTTAAAGCCCCCAAGGTTCATTTTTGATGGCCTCGTGAGCTGAATGAACCCTGCTTATGACAGCCTACTTTTAGATGATCTTTTAGGTCGTCCATCGTGTCAATTTTCTTTCAATAGGGATTCTGGGGATAGTGTAAAGGCCTGAGAGTGTCTTTTACAGTGTGTAACGCACGATCTATCGTCAGAAGTATACTTTAAGCACTCGTTTCACCGCCAACGAGGACGCGACTTATGATAGATTGTTTTTGCGCTTAAGTAACATATAAATAAATAGCTTTTGCTTAAGGCTTCGCTTGCATAAAAGTAGGTTAGGTTATGTCAGTAACAGTACATTTCATATAATAATGTCGCCTATGTTACTGGCTAATAATAAAGCTATCTAATGGTGAAAGAATTTTTAAAATCGATCTTGTAGTTTTTGAGTTAAACCCTGACAAGCAAACGAACAAAAAATCTAATCTTGCCTCTTTATAATATTAGTATAGATATAAAAAGCCGGGGCGGTTCGCTAGTAAAATATAAAAGCAGCGATAGCTCAGTGGGGAGACCAACAGACTGCAATGCAGAGGGTCTCGGGTTCGAACCCACGTCGCCCACCTCTGACTTTCGGAAGTTATATGACTTTTCGAAATTATGTGCGTATTGATTGCGGAGAGCACGTTAAGCCGTCGGTCCCGGTTGCCATGAACATCTATGGCAGTCGTTATTGGGAGAGTGTCGACACAAAAGATCCCACTGGGTCGAAGTGTCGCCGGTCGGCACTGACTGGCCCCCCACATAAGATACATAGATATAAAATATCGCATAATTCAAAGAGATACATACATTATATAGTCGAGACTGTTTTCATTTCTTGCAATTACTCTTTCTTTTTGCTAGTTTGTCGCAGTAAAAAGTCCGCTTGACGATGCCTGTTTTGGTGGTCATAACATGTGCTTAATACAGTACACATACTATACAAATTGTTAGTGCAGTGGACAAACGATACACACATACACATATTACCATTCATATTTAGTTCAGTGACATTCGTATCTGAATCATATGTTCATAACACTCGTGGTGTGCCAATTCTTTAATAGTTTCTAGTTCTACTTGAGCCACCCTAGTTGCCGAAACACATGTGTTAAACCACGTAAATTAATAATGAAACAGAAGTTAAGCTTGTACCGCAATGATTTGTATGTAATTAGCGACCCAGTTTTGTAAGTCATGTCACGCAAACAACTTAGTATTTTAGTTGAAAAGTAATGTTAAATATTTATCTAAGTACAAACTAAATACAGAGTTAGATGTTTCATAGGGAAAATGGTCTCTTATTTCTAATTTGCACATAGTAATAGCACTTGCATAGGTAATTATGTTCCCACACTGCCTGTATCGCGGCATCCGAATTACCGAGGTGTACAATAGTGTTAAGCTTGTCCCGTGTACATTTAAATATCAAAATGAAATTAGAGGTAGTCAAATTAAACTAAAAATGATACCATCTAATTAAGGCATAACTATAAGTGCGGTTCGTTGTTTTCATATAGAGACATCTTCTAAGGTATTTATTTAAATTATAATATGTAGAGACCCATTTTATAAATTAAATTAATACCTTAGAAGATGCTGCAAGATTTATAATCTACGTTTAATGTCCAAAGTCTTTACCTAATATGTTATACGCCTTCGATGAAATTCACTAAATCCTAACTAATATTATAAATGCGAATGTGGATGTGTTTCTTTGTTTGCTTTTATTTGTTCGCATACAAGTTGTCAGGGTACAGAAAAGGAGATAGGGTACCTTTCACCCAGAAAAAGTACTGTTGATAAAACCAATATCCGTAGCGTAGCTTAGAAACACTAAGCGGACATACAGACAGATGTGAATAGCGATTTCGATTTATATTATTTAGAGATATTTAATAATGCAGCGATAGCTCAGTGGGGAGACCAACAGACTGCAATGCAGAAGGTCTCTAACCCACGTGCACACCTCTAACTTTCAGAAGTTATATGACTTTTTGAAATTATGTGCGTATTGATTGACAATTATCGCCTGCTCCGTGCCTCGGAGAGTACGTTAAGCTGTCGGTCCCGGCTGCCATGAACATATATGGCAGTCGTTACTGGGAAGTCAGTACCCTCTAATATCCTGACACTAGTCTAGCTTTAGAGTATCGTTAGCCTTCGGGTTGCGGAGGTCAGGTGGCAGCCGCTCCGTGTAAAAACTGATATCCAGTCAATTCCGGTTAGACTAGAAAAGCCGACCCCAAGTGACTTGGAAATAATAAAGGCTAAGGAGAAGAGATATTTAATAACGGTTAAACAACTAGAAAAATCGTGATCGAAATGCTTAATAATACTAAGCTCACGCCGGGTGTTACCTAATTTGCAATATAGCTCTTTGGAAACAAATAATAATATGCTTCCGTACTTTCTTCACAATCTCGCGACGACTTGGCACCGATGACCTCATTTCGTTCTAAGTAGTCCTGAAGGTTTTTCAGGAATTGTAGTTAAATATTCCTTCTTTTAACATACGGGTAATACATACATACGTACATAGATTCACGCCTGTTTCCCAAAGGGGTAGGCAGAGACTACGGATTTCCATTTGCTACGATCCTGACACACTTCTCTGGCTTCATTCACTTTATTATTTTTTTTTATTTTTTATTTTTTATTTGGCTCACCAACAATTGATTACACCCATACAATTACAAAAAATACATATAAAGATCTTATGTTCTAGTGTAACAATCTATTACAGGCAAACACAACATGCTCAAAAAGTGTGATTAAACATAAATACAAAAGTTCTACAGATTACGAGACAAACACATATACAAGTCAAATACTAACTGCTTATGTTTATTAGGTACAAATAAAAATAAAGTAAAGATAAACAATTAAAAAAAAAACAATACAAATAACAATACATTCAAAAAATAAGAAATGAAAGAAAAAAAAACTATCATAATGCGGGTCGATTACTTGCACATTCTTTTTTGAGCTTGCACATTGAGTCCACATTCACATCAACAAGATCACTAATGCCATTCAATAATTTACACAGTCGGGGTATAGGAGAGTTTGCGCCTAAGACCGTTCTGCGAAGTGGTGGATATAAGAGAGTTATGGGAGTACGAGGAAGTCTTGCGGGGACACGAAATTTAATGTTAGAGAGCAATTCGGGACAGTCAATTTTATTTTGTAAAAGCTTGCCTAAGAAAACCGTGTCAAGGATGTCTCTTCTATTCTGCAAAGATACCATCATGAAATGTGACAGTCTTTCTTTATAAGATGGTTTCTTCCTTGCTATCCCGGAGGAGTAAGCTAGGTGCCACAAGAAACGTTTTTGAACCCTCTCTAGTCTTAATGTGTGAGTAGCGTAATGCGGTCTCCAAACAGTACTACAGTATTCTAAGGAGCTTCGTACGTAACTTTCATCACATTCCTCATACACGCCCGTCGGTTCAAGGTGCTCTTAACCTGGCCTTTGTCCAGAATGCCTCCGATCTGATCAAGAAACGTTCGCCTAGAAAGAAGTACTATGTACGGGTAATAGAAAACAAAATGTGTATTTGGCGTACAATGTCCGACATTTTGGCTTATTACTTAATTTAATATATTAGCTGTTATTACTTAGGTAATATTCGCAGTATAAGGACGTACAAAATTAAATTGATAATTGCTTTGGTTTAAGTTTTTACGTGGGAACTAGTCCTATACAAAAAAATCTTTCTTAATCAGAAAACGATCCTCGCTGATTACGATCAACTTATGCTACGAAGTTCACGCTTATGTTTTCGTGTGATTATCAGAGCGTGGCTAAGATGCCCGGATCTATGCCAATTCGAAGTCTGGCAATGTGTATAGTAGGCAGCTATATTGCGTGTGATCTAAAAAGATAACTGGTGAAATGTGCTTACCTACTTTGGTGACATAAAGGCGTGAAGTTACGTAAGTATAAATTATACGTTACATTGTATACACTTTCAATAACAAAAAACGACTACCGGGCGTTTCAGCATCGGTGAAATTGTTTCGCAGTCTAACCCTAGATACCTATACATTCCTACACCGATGTGTATACATATAGCGAGTCCCTGTCCCTATGTACTGTTTGTATAGACCCTCGCAGTCAATACGAACGGAATGAATATCCCAAACATGTAGCTACTATTCAATTTTCAGGAGGTAAGGTATTACCTACACTATCGTTACGTGAATAAAACAATGAACGACGTACAGACCATCAAAACAAATAGACATGGAATTGGTATCATTTTCTTTTATTTTGCCAACGTTCGCAGCGAGGAGAGTAAAACGTTTAAGAAAATTGAAAGAGCGAGTAAGTCTTAGCCTGTCAATTGCTAGAATGCCAGACTTAATTGAAAACCAATTGTGTCTGGTCGAGCGGGCTGTTATCGCTCATGAAGTTAAATTGCAAAGTTAAAAGGTAATAGGGCCTCAAGACATATAAAAACAGGTTTTGAACTATTCTATTGTTGTCACCTTGGGCTAAAACATATCAATGTGTGAAAGAGCTTATAGCACGGACATAAAAAATCCACTTAATCATCAACTTGTGCTCACTCGTTTCCTCCTCAAAAACTTATACATAAAAATCGTCGATTTTTCGTATGCAACATAAGGTTTTTGGTATCTTTATATATATAATTCAACTGTACGTGTATATGTCACTGAACTCCTCCTAAACGGCTCAACCTTTTTATTTTTCGTTTTTACAAGACTACGTCTGTCGGGACAGCTAGTATTGTTATATATTTTAATAGCTTATTTTGTTAAATTCTTGGTGATGGTGAGATATTAAAACAAACCGTTATGTTTCACAATAACTTTTATTTATGACACAATCACTATTTAATAGTATGAACCTACTCGGTTTGTAGCTCAACAGCGACTGCCTGTTCTTACTTACCGAAAATGGGAAGTAAAATAAAAATAACAAGCACTCAACTGACTAACAAACGTTATTTTGTAACGACTGCCAGATATATCAGTTGAGTGACCGATAAATATAAATTATTCTAAAAACAAGTTTAAATTAACACATATTTAAATAACTAGATATATTCTAAAAATACATGTTAAAATCAAGACATATTATAGTATCTACATTATATTTTTTTATACGAACTTCCGTTATATTTAATCGAATCGTTAGGCAATGCTTTTCAATTCACAACTTATTAATTCTGAAATGCGCAATATTAATATAAAATTAAAACATTAATTTCGATAAGCTAACACTTTAAAGTTGTATTTCTCATAATAGATAAAATATGAAAAGTTTTTTTTAAAGACAGGGATTATATAATTCCTGTTTCGAGGAGACTTTACAAACAGTCAAACAACGGACACAAAGAACACCCAGACTTGGAACAACCATTTGTGGGTCACACAAAGTTTTGTCGCGTATGAGGATCGAACATGCAACATTCTGCGCAATGGCAGTAGCGAGTCGACCATTTACACCACTATGCCATGCGTGCAGTGAGTTTTTGCCACCTTAATCCTAACTTATATTATAAATGCGAATGTAATTTTGTTTATTTGTTACGCTTTCACGCCTTTACTATTCAACCGATCATCATTAAATTTTTTTTCAGGGGTACAGAAAAAGACATTGGGTACTTTTTATCCAGAAAAAAGAAACTGTTACTAACCTAAGCTATATTAGGCGAGTGAAGCCCGGTCAAAATTTAGATCGAATATAAAAGTACTTCGTGATTATCGTAGTGCAATAGTACTGATGGTAGGTCTGTAAGACTTAGTGGTCTGTGGTGTTGTTACAGGCCCGTATATATAACTGTTTGCACCTCGAACTTCACGATAATAGTGTTACAGCCGGTTCGTGTTTAAAAAGCAAACCTTTTTGTTAATTACTCGGTTATTAGAAATGGAGGTTATATTTGTTGCCTATTTAGATAAGAAGGGGTCTCTGGTTTTGTTAGCTTTACGTTTTTTGATTACAGTTATACGGATACACTTTTGAAAGGAGTAAGTAGGGGTGTAACATACCCACATATAAGCTGCCTGTCCATTGAAGCGGAGCGAGGCTGCGGAGCGAAGAAACGGCGAAATATTAACCAATAGGATTGCATACTGGAGCAGAGCGGAGATTTTATGCAATCCTATTGGTTAATATTTCTCCGTTTCTTCGCTCCGCAGCCTCTCTCCACTTCTATGGACAGGCAGCCTTAACCAGGTAAGTTTTAAGTCCGACTTTAGTCAAAGTCAAAATTCTTTACTTCCATAAAAATATGCATACAATTTTCGGACTTAACTAAATATATAAGATATATTAATAAAAATTGAATAATAAGAGAATAAGTATGCATACTCTACGGTACGGTACTTAGAGTATGTATGTATACTCTAGGTCCCACGTAATAGATGCCAGCCAATTGTTGTTTGATTTTCAAACTCCGACCTATCACTGAGAATTTGTAAATAATAAAAACCCAGTAAAATGTTGCTGACTCAGTGATTGAGTTGGAAACTCGGGAATGGAATGTTAGTATTTGTACCACACCTGGCACAAAAACTGCTTGTTTCTCCAGAATATATCATAGGCCTTACTAGTCGTGATAAAGTAATGACATCACATTCTTCATTCAGAACTTAACAATAATTCTATTGACGCCGGATTCGATAGTTTTTTTGTAGTAATGTTATATTAGCCGTGAACTTAATGTATTCTGTGTATAATTAATTGAATAACGATAAGTACGCCATGTTTTTTATACGATAGAAATTCTACAACACAGAAGAGAGAAAGAGATATTAACCCGCATCCTCACTATTAATATTATAAATTCGAAAGTAACTCTATCTGTCTGAGACCTATTCACGGCTACACCATTCAATCGATTTGGATGAAATTTGATACAGAGGTAGTTTAAAACCTGGGAAAGGACAAAGCAAATTTTTATTGATGTAGGTACCATGCGGGCGAAGCCGTGCGCACAAGCTAGTTAATAATACAGTTTTTATTATTAATTATTTTTAACGTAATGGACTACTCGTCTTGGAGTAATGTGTGTGGTATTTTGTCGGCCTCGATGACGTAGTGGTTAGTGTAACCGCCTGCCACGCCTGAGGTCGCGGGTTCGATTCCCGCACAAGTCAAACATTTGTGTGCATGAACATGGATGTTTGTCTTGGTCTGGGTTTTTCTATGTATAATATGTATGTATTTACAAAAAAAAGTATATATGTATGTTTATCCATTGTTTAGTACCCATAGTACAAGCTCTGCTTAGTTTGGGCTGGATGGTGTTTTGTGTATGTGGTAAAATATAATATTATATTATTATTGTACAGACAGATGTACATAATATTTGAATATAGGCATAATAGTTTTTCGGTGGCGAATAGATACAAAATTTTATACAATTGTTGACTGTGTGTATTAGAGCCAAGCGTGTTCGTGCTTCGAGAAGTTTTCACAGGATCACGTAGGGGATTCAGTTTTCGTAAAATTAAACTATTCAATAATACTTTGTCCCTTTCTAATTACCGCTGCGGAACAGGGACAGAACAGTTTTTGAACTGGTGAAGTAGGTCACCCCTTTGTTGATAACGAAAAATCGTAATGCATGTTTATTTTGAATTAGTTTTCAGTTAGTGATAATAAGCGAGTGGGTTTATTTGACTGTAATGAAATGTATCCAAGGGGATCGTGTCACGACTTCCATTAAAAAAAAGGGTTAGTATAACAGTCACGTACGCACATGTTTGTAATGCCATCAAAATGGAAAACAAACTACAAGTAGTCTGGAACTATACCTTGTAGAGAGCATATTTGGCTTATAAATATATTTTTAAGGCTTGGGAAGTCTCTCTTTATGGTATTTCCGATGATATCGGGTCTGAGTCACAGGGATCTCTCCAAACATTCATACAATGAACAATAATACCACCCAGTCTTGACGCTATTTGTGGATTACACAGTGACGAGTTTAAAGATTGAATCGACAACTCTAGGAGCACTGGCAATAGCGACTAGACCACTACGCCCTATCGCTTAGCCACATAAAGTACACTTCGCAAAATGTCTACAAGGTGCAAAATGTCTCTTTCACAAAATAGTTAGGACCATAGTTTAAACCAATACTGTTTAATAGTTGATAAGTTTTATACTGTATGCACTATGTTTTGTTTTGTGTGCCATATTAAATAAATAAAATGACCCTTGTTTCCAATTCCATGGTATCTGTAAAAAACGGTCAAGTATAAATCAGATTAGAGTACACAAGGTTCCATAGTAATAAATTATGCAGTTAGGATATGCGCCCTGTAGATATTTAGTGAATTGGACATTCTGCGACTCAGCCCGCCCTATGTGCAGGCAATCATAACTTTGAGCTACCACAGCACATTTCCTTTTTAATTATATCTGGCATTCCAATAAATTGACAGAGAAAACAAATTTCAAACCGTATATGTTCAGCAGCGATAGCCTAATTGGACACCGTTGGACTGCCAAGCAAAGGTCCAGAGTTCGAACACAAAAAAAGTCAGAAATGCCTGGCTTGGGATCGATCCCAACGCTCGAATTTCTGACTTTTTGAAGTTATGTGCGTATAAAATATTTAAATATCGTTTGTTGTAACGGTAAAGGAAAACATCGTAAGGAAACCTACATGTCTAAGAGTTCTCCATAATGTTCTCCAAGATATGTGAAGTCTGTCAACCCGTACCTACTGGGCCAGCGTGGTGGACTATGACCCAACCCTTCTCACACTAAAATGAGGCCCGTGCCCAGCAGTGGGACAGTTTAATACAGGGCTGATATTATTATATGTTCTATTTCTCTACCTACCCCTTCCTGAATATAGCGATATGTGTACATCACAGTTCCGCTTTGAGTTACACCTTTAACGTGAAGTGACGGCTGTTTGGGCGCAGTGGTCGCTGTGTAGTCATTTGTTCAGTGCAGTGGACCCACTCAACCGGCAACGATGGCCGCTCACTGAACAAACTACCAGTCTATTGTGTATTGTAAATTTCTGGCATGGAAGAAACTGTTGAAGTTTAATGCATCTTATACTTCGATGCTAATATTGGATAACTAACTAAGAAATTGGTGTTTATGTCCTACATCTAATTTCGTAATTTCTGTACTAAATGCAATGTTTATATTTTATTGATAATATATATAATAACATATATTATATTAATAATAAATATCAATAACCTTTTAAACAATTTGTATTTAGAGTTATATCGCGTAGTGTCTGCCCACATTCGTTGTTTCAATTCACCATACAAACACCATTACTACTATGATTACATCATAGTAGTGATGGTGATTTTTTAATTTAAGATTTGGATTAAAGAGGGTAATCTTTGAACTACTCATCCGATTGAAATATATATATTTGCTTGATATTACTAGAAAATTGGGTTTCAATTTACTAGTGCTTCTTCCAGCTGAGCTAAAATATTTGTGGTAGGAGCGGGTTCACGTCTGTAATGCAATAAGTGGGTTTCGAACCCACGATCGCTTGATCGCAAGATCGATGCCATGATTCTTTTACTTTTAATGATTTTACATTTAAATCATCCTCTGCAGTGCAACAACAGCATAACAGCGGTCCTAATACCATAGACAATTTTCCCCGTCAATCCTATGGTCATGCAGGCAGGCGTACAATTTCTAAGTAGTAGAGCGTCGCTGATTTCATGAATAGGCCGGCTCGACCAGGGAAGGACTACCCTCTCACAGAATATCGACGTGAAATAGCAGTATTCCTACTTTTGTGTTTCGTTCGGTGAGTGAAAGTGCCAGAGGCCCATTCACCCTCTTTCCCCTTCCCGCTCCTTCTCCTTCCCACTTTTCTTCTTTCCTAAAGGGTCGGCAACGCGCAAGTAATGCCTCTGGTGTTGCAGGCGTCTATAGGCTACGGTGACCACTTACCATCAGGTGGACCGTATGCTTATTTGCCACCTTAGTTGTATATAAAATATATCTTTTTTTATAGATTAGTAGGATTTACTTTATAAATAAGTAGTACTCTTGTTAACCACTCACAAATTGCTCTTCGAACTCGATTCGAACTGGATTCGAACTCGCGAATTTTCAATCGCAAGATCGAAGATAATGCCTTATCGTGCTACCGCCGCTAGTCTTTAAGAAATGCCTATGTCTATTATGTGACATTTAAATAAACTATAACAAATCCGCGGATAGCAACTGTTTAAGTGTAAAATTGTTTACGAAATGCCCATGAGAGCTGTATGGAACATCTGTATCACACCATTGGTCCTAATTGCTCGCTTGACTCGGAGACAAGCCGTAGCGTCTTTACGTGTAGCACCTTCGTAGCGGTTTCGCTACGAGAATATTGCTGCTACGTAATTGCTACAAGTTCTACGTACAATTTTAGATGTATTTAAGTTAGGTTTTGTGATTTTATATAAATATAATTTTGACGAATTTGGGTTCGATTCTCAAGTATTTGTTGTATACATGAACGTGTCTCTCTAAATGAGTAGTATATTTCTTAGTATTTAGAAGTAAATCCTTTCGTACAGATTTCGTATAGTTATTTTTTAATGTAATGTTATTTCAATTTATACCGCCTACTACACGTGGTGTCAAAATTTTGTTTGATATATGTATAGTACTTAAAATATAGAGACCTTATCAAGACGATACTGCATTCATGATTTTTGAAATACAACACGCTAATCATCAAATAGAAGTTAAGATACCTGGGACTCGGTGCAATCAGTTGTGATAGCACTTTTTGGCCAAATAGGGGTAAATTCACTTGGTGTATTGTATGTGGAGTGATAAGGTTACCGTTAAGTCCTTTATGTTCCGTTCCTCGCTAGCCGTGCAGTTGAAAAAGGCTTTTATTTGTACTTTATTCGGAGCGTGCTTTAAAATGCCCGACGCAGCCATTCCGTGTGTCATAAATCCTTTTATAATATTCAGAGGAAGCGATACTAATATAATTTAATTATTTCACTTCTCCACTTTAATAAAATTTTACTGGAGGCCATAACGCTATAACTGGTCGTTTTGTATATAAAATTGAATAAATTATGAACAGCGAACGGTTCGTTCGATATTAGGGTTACATACGGTTAAGGGTTTGACACACTGAACGTGCTCTGCGAGCAGTGCCTATACATACATGTAGGCTTGAAAGAGGATGATGAGATCACCTAGACTTTGTTATTGATATAAAAGAGACAACTACAATACATTCTCGTGGGATACTGAGAGTAATTTCTGTATCAATATCACAGATTTTTTTATTAATATTCAAACAACAGACACAAAGAACGTTCATAGTCGTCAGTATTAATTATGTATTACACAATATTTTGTTAATTGTTATTGTTTTCTGCGCAGATAAACCTATTCAGAACACCCGACCCAATTAACAGTAATATCTATATATATAAAAATCAATTGCTGTTCGTTTGTCTCGCTAAAACTCGAGAACGGCTGGGCCGATTTAGCTGATTTTGGTTTTAAAATGTTTGTCGTAGTCCAGGGAAGGTTTAAATGGTGAGAAAATATAGAAAAATTCTTTAGGATAGGTGATACGAAGTACACCGGGTCATCTAGTAATTAATATTAATAAGATTAAAGCCACAGAAGATTAAGGCAGTTTAATATGTATACGTGAAGTACATGCCAACACAGTTACATTTTCAGTGCAAATTAAAGAAAGCACAAGCAACATCTTTATCGTTGCACGCATCCATAACTTACAGCAATCACTTACTATCAAGCCGTAAGCTTGTTTACTACCTTAGCGAACAATAACACGTACAGCCGAGCTATTTGTCATTTGTATGCTCCAACGTCGAGTGTACAGGCGCCTTTACACCGTCCGTCTATTTCCGACCCTACGCAACGTGACCTCGACCCTTGTAAACTTGTTACGTATTTGTACTTCAAAATCTCAATACTTTTCTTATTCCACATGCTTACACTGTATTGATCTACAATTTAAATGGTTTAGGTATACATTTTGACAAGATCTCTATAACAACAAATGAAGGCTAATATGTGAAAGATTTATTCGAATGGTTTTCTTTTTTTGTAATTAGAATGTTTTTGACTTTGTTTTGATAGCAAACCACAATACATATAAAAAGTACCATAAAATAATATTTTGTATCTAATCAATTGGCAAAAAGAGTGGTCATTAGTTTCTCGCCTAGTTAATTTCAAATTCAAATTCAAATTCAAATTTCTTTATTGCTAACTATGTGTACATAAATAAAGTTCTTAACAGAAGATATCAGTTCTTAGAACATAGTGGCCCTGGTAGGGCATTGCAATTTCATCATACATGTATGCTTATAATTGTAACAGTTAAACATGCAATAAATTGATTTACATTCATTAATTAAAAAGAGAAAATTTATAAATATTAAATTTTAGATAGGTCATCGTTTTAATTACATTATATCATTTACATCATATTAATTATAAATTATTAAAGTCATACCCAAATAAAAATACACCTGTCATGAGTTACCTGATTTAAAAATTATCATTATTCATTAATTCAATTATGTCACAGTATTGTAATCATTTAATATTAATTATCATAATCCTTTTAAAAAATATTTTACAGAATTATATTCACTTTAGTGATAGGTACTTTATTGAACAAAATTATTTTTCCTCAAGAAATTCTGCTATTGAGTAATATGCCTTTTTAATTAAGAAATTTTTCAGCATTCTTTTAAAAATAATAATTGAATTTATAATCTTAATGTCCATAGGTAGCTTGTTATAAATCTTTGTGCTCATACAGAAAATACTATTGTTGTACGCTCTAGTGTGGGACGCTTTATTTCTTAAGGTATTTTTAAGTCTCCTGCTTTTTAACGTATCATAGCTTGTAATGTTTGATTTAACTAAAATTGAGGCCAGGTAGATAAATAGAGCAGGGAGTGTTAAAATCTTGAGATTTACGAAATGTGGTTTACATGAATCCGTTTGGCGTAACCCACATATAGACCTAATACACTTTTTTTGGGCTTTGAACGCAACTTCTTTATCAGTCGAGTTTCCCCAATATAGTAACCCATACGACAGAGTGGATCCCACATACGCATGGTAAGCAGTAAGAAGCGCGATCTGGTTGGATACTTTTTTAAGCATGTATAGAGCGTAAGAATATTGATTTAATTTGGTACATACACTATTTAGATGTGTTTTCCATGACATATTCGAATCCATATGGATTCCCAGAAATTTTGTATTTGCTACCTCAGCTACAGTTTCATTATTGTGTGCAATAGTTAAAGGAATAGACGTCGCGTTTTTATTTTTAAAGTTCATGTGATGCGTTCATGTAAGCTTTACTCCCTAAACTGGCATTTTTCAATACTTAATTATTTCCTATTTTATCTGCTGTTGAATTTTAACGTGTGCGATAAAAGCTTGTTACTAATTTAAGGATATAAATACATACCTATCTAGAATTTTGATTCTCAATATATGTACATCTAATACGTACTGTGTTAGTGGAGAGCACGTTAAGCCGTCGGTCCCGGCAGCCATGAACATCTATGGCAGTCGTTATTGGGAGAGTGTCGACACAAAAGATCCCACTGGGTCGAAGTGTCGCCGGTCTGCACTGACTGGCCCCCACATAAGATACATACATAGTATATTGTATGAGAATGGTATTCCCAAAGTTGTTATAGAGGCCTTGTGGCTTTTGTGCAGCACACCGATTTATTTTCTAATAGTCGGCATTGCGTGTGTCGTAATCCCAATGACTGTTATAAAGAAATGTCCTTAAGCTACAATAACCGCAATTGAAAGTAGATTTTTTAATACAAAAAGTGGGTAGCGTGGTGTACTAACCTTGGCCCTTGCATACTTGCATTGCAATTGCACTGCCTTTTTGCTGTTGCATATTTTAACATATCGTATGAGTACAAAATATTTCGTTTACAAACCACTAAGTAGAGCAAGTATATTTGAAGTAATGGTTTTCCTGAGACACCCTTCATCTTGGTGAAGGTTTGCATACAAAGCATACACTGAATAACGTTTGTATTTCAGGTTAAGAGCACCTGGAATGTGATGAAAGTGAATGAAGCCAGAGAAGTGTGTCAGGATCGTTGCAAATGGAAATCCGTAGTCTCTGCCTACCCCTCTGGGAAACAGGCGTGAATCTATGCATGTATGTATGTATTTCCACGAAGAAGTAGGCCTGGTATAAGAGACATTCCTTTACCCATCGTAATAAGAACTTAAACAGTAGCTGTGACAACTTTCTCTATGAAATTAAACAAATCAGGGTAAGGAGCTACTATCCCCTATTCCTTAAAACTATTCTGTTGGTCACCAAAGAACGTGAAACGGTCGACACGGGATATTTATGGGTTTAAATATTTATTTATTCTCAAAAATAACAGGTACCGTTTAGTTATATTAAGATTCTATATAATTTAAGTGTGTTCTATAAAATACAGTCTGAGTTACGTTAAGGTGAGATGGTAAATTAACAATGTTTTTATATGATATGACACTGAATAAATGTAATTTAAATGGCGGAAAACTGGAGTCCCCGTCATACTATGCCTTACAGCACTATGCCTTGTAAGATAGATTACTCGCACTCACATTTACTCCACATAACAACGAATGACCACAACTCGCAGAAAAACACAATATAAAACGGTCAGTACCTGAATTCTGACTGACCGTGACACATTTTGTCGCCTTTTACAATAGGCAGTGAGTATCTTAGTGTTATTCTTACCCGACACCACAGGGTTAAGATGTTAACCTCCGGTTTCTAAAAGGTAGGTTAGCGCAAAAACATTCTTAATAGGTCGTCTAACGCTGTGAATGAATTAATTACAGCTAATCATATCGCTTGACATAAGTTTGATCTTGACACGACGTTGGTATACCTTTAAGAAATAAGGTGTTTAGTCTAATAGCATTACTTCTTTAAGTTCTTCTTCTTTTCTTTTCGTGTGGTTAGTGGCCAACCTGTTGTCAAGAGTTGTTCAAGCCCGTAGGCCTCTGACATGGCTTAACGACTGCTATCAATTTGGCAACAACCGGGACCGACTTTTTTACGTGCCCTCCGAAGCACGGAGACGCTCAGATGAAATACCACTAAGCGGTCACCCATCTATAGACTGACCACACCCAACGTTGCTTAACCTCGCTAATAGTTTACCGATCAGTGAGTACAACTGGCTATGAGCGCCTTCTTTAAGCGCGATCTTTAAGTTGCAGAGGTCAGACGGCATAATAGCTACATATCTTTAATTCAGAAATCCAACACCAGTCCATTTATAGTTTTGTATATGTCTTAAATATTTTAAGAAATGTTTTAATTTTAAAGGTCATTTCCGAACGAGTCAAAATTTATGTGAAACTGACTGCCAACTTTGAAACAATGGGCACAAAGAACACACTCAATCGGAAGAACAATTTGAGGATGACACAAATTTTTGTCTCTTTAGTGTATCGAATCTATAATACTTGGCAAACTAGTACTGGCCAGTCGCTTAACCCACTGAACCATCCGTGCACCCAGTATTCTAATTTACTTGTCCATTTAGTATTCTCTTTGTACCTCTATGATTATTACACAATTATCCATTGCAGGTTACGTATAGTAGCTTGTAAATGACTAATGTAGTATACCTTCAATGTACACAGAAATCATTGTTATACTATGTGTATCAGTGGTAAGAACAAGAAGTGGCAGTATGATTTTTGTATGAGAACTATGCACGTGGAGTAATCAACCAATTAGATCCATAAATCGACCATAACAATATGTTCATAGAGCATAACATTTTTAATACTATTTAGGTTGCGAACATGTATACGGCACGCCTTCGGGTTCAGTCAAAGTCAAAAATATTTATTTCCATTAAATGTATAAATATCTCCTGGAGACATAATTAAACTTATATGTTACTAGCTGTCCCGACAGAAGATGTCCTAAACACAAAAAAAAATTAGAAACCCAAATCTTTAACCATCCTCGAATCCCATGACGTCACATGAACACACAATATTTTTTATCAAAAACGGTCCAGCCGTTTAGTAGGAGTGCAGTGACATACACACGTACAGTAGAATTATATATATAGATAATTATTTATATAGCAGCGATAGCTCAGTGGGGAGACCAACAGACTGCAATGCAGAGGGTCTCGAGTTCGAACCCACGTCGCGAACCTCTGACTTTCGGAAATTATATGTCTTTTCGAAATTATGTGCGTATTGATTGACCATTATCGCCTGCTCCGTGCCTCGGAGAGCACGTTAAGCCGTCGGTCCCGGCTGCCATGAACATCTATGGCAGTCGTTATTGGGAAAGTCAGTACCCTCTAATATCCTGACACTGGTCTAGCCTTAGGGTATCGTTAGCCTTCGGGCTGCGGAGGTCAGGTGGCAGCCGCTCCGTGTAAAAACTGATATCTAGTCAAATCCGGTTAGACCAGAAAAGCCGACCCCAAGTGACTTGGGAATAATATAGGCTAAGAGAGAAGAAGAAGATAATTATTTATATATTAGACTGCCAACCTGCACTCGGCTAGCGCAATGCATTATGGCCTAACTCTTCTCACACTGAAAAGAGGCCTGTGCCTAGCAAAGGGATAGTTTATATTATTAATACAGTATTAACATAAAATAAAAAGGAAATGAACATCTTGCATTGAAAAAAATATGTTCTATGAGTGCAGCTCTCATGAAAAGAAGCAAGCAATATATGACTATAGCTTATATTCGACTGCAACACTGGCAATATCAATCGCGCATTGCCCATCCTTCGCGACCAGTTATGTGGGACCCAAAATCTTAATGTGAGTATAATAAACCAATGTCTGTGCCTTTGGAGATATGAGCGTGAGTGTAAGTATGTATGTATATAATAATATAAGCCCCGTATTAAATTGTCCTACTGCTGGGCACGGGCCTCTTCTCAGTGTACGAAGGGTTAAGTCATAAGCCTCCACGCTGGCCCAGTGTGGGTTGGCAGACTTTACATATCTTCGAGAACATCGTAGAGAACTCTCAGATATGCAGGTTTCCTCACGATGTTTTCCTTCACTGTTTAAGCTGGCGATAATTAACTATATAATATGTTACATAACTTCGAAAAGTCAGAGACGGACGCCTTGGAATGGAACTCGAGACCTCTGCATGGCAGTCCAACGGTTTCCCACGAGGTTTTTGCTGCTATGTATGTACCTATGTACAAATAGATAGCATACGAGTGAACTTTCAACGTCAGTAAAGTTACATTGATGGTGGTTGATATTATGTACAAAGTTGCAGAGAGCGCGCCGTTGCACCGGTGTACTGCCATAAATCTTCAATGAAAAAGGTTTTCATAAACATGAAGAGAACAAAGTTGGATTTATTAAAGAAGAGGTTGTTTAAAATGCTGCTTACTAGCTGTTAGCTATGACTTTGTTTGTGATTTAAAATAGCCTTTATTCATCGTCAGGATTAAAGCAAGCTATTTAAAACGGTAACAAATTAAAAAACGTCTCCCCGTGACCATGGCTGCTGAAAAGCAACCGAAACGTCGGGGAAAGTGTAAAATTAAATTAAATGTAAATAGATTTAACAATAATTTAATTAGCTTAAAAATTAATAAAGATTAATAGTAGTAGTAGTGTAACAATTTTCAAAATTATGTAATAAAGTGTCATATAAACAACGCGATAAAAGCCGTATATAGCAGTTTAATTTCATGAATAATATTCGCGTAAACAGAAGACAATATTATTTAAATGAAAAAAACCTGCTAAATAGCATCGCCGGCTAAAAAATATTTTTACGTAGTCTCCTGTAATCTTGTTACACGCTGTATAAAAATCAGTTTCAGTTTATGTCATTTGTATTTCTCCGCGACTTCGCTTGCGTTAATGTAGATTTTTGTCAGTAAATTTATATCCTTCAGGAATAGTAGGTACTTTATTTCTGGATGAAAGGCGAAATTTCATGATGATCGCTCGAGTAGATAAGACATGAAAGCGTAACAAATAAACAAACAAACTCACATTCGCATTTATAATATTAATTAGGCTTTACAAAACAAATGGAGAAATGCCTTTATTAAACTGTCTTAGATCACCAGGATCCTTTGTTTATATTAGCTATATCTAAAATAATAATTAGATTTTAATAGCATTTGTTTGCCTACAATCTATAAACTAAAATATAAATATGTTGAAATCGCCACTCGTGTACTCAGGCGCTTCCACTAAACGAGTTAGCAGCCGAATACGTGGAACAAAAAGTTTGAACATTCTACTTGTGGTGAACAGCTTAGCTGGTGTCACTTGCCAAGCCTACACTCACGTTTATCTCGTTCATTTAACTTTTGTTAGTTTATGTCGCACAAACTGTAATCCTGTTTTAAGTTCAATTTAAACAAACAACGTATTTTCTTTATTTTAAGGTATATTGCCTGTGCTACATACAATGAGCAAAGTATACCCAACTTACAATCCATACTGATATTATAAATGCGAAAGTAATTCTGTCTGTCTCTCTGTTACACTTTCACGGCTAAAACACTGAACCCATTTTGACGAAATTTACAATTGGCAAGCACATAGTCTACCTTTTATCCCGGTATGTGATTCCGTGGGATTCAGTTGGGCGAATCCCAACTTAATATTATAAACGCAAATGTGAGTTTGTTTGTTACGCTTTCACGCCTTAACTACTAGACCGATCATTATGAAGTTGATGACATGGGATCAGAAAAGGACATAGGGTTTCACGCAGAAAATAATTGTTCCCGAGCGAGAAAAGCCAATGGCAAAATAAAACAATCTCAGGTCCCATATGAGTATTTTTAGGACGCATGTGTTAGGGGACGAGCTTATGGCCGTTGTACCGGGTACAATGCCAAACTCCGCATTTATTGACAGAAAACCCAATAACTCTTTGCCTAACCCGGAAATCGAACCCAATACCGCACATGCACAGCATTCGCATACAATACCACTGCACTACCGAGGCGTATATCAACACAAGATAAGGCTTTTTACAGTCTTTTAAACTGTTTAACATTAGCAATATCAAGAAAGATACATACAACTGAATATTTTTACCGCTGCCGTGTGGTATTTTCATAACATATGCAGTCGGAGACCTACGACCCAAGTTTCAGTCATAAATTAGTATACACGTATGTTGTGGGTTTGCCTCGACTAAGGACTGCTAGAAAACTTTATGGCGGAACTTAGTTTTAGCTCATAAATATACGAAAGTAGAATATGAATTGAAGTTTTATAGAAGCAGCGATGGCCTAGTGGGAATTCTTGAACTGGTATGCAGAGGTCTCGAGTGCGATTCCAAGGCATGCATCTATTATTTCAAAGTTATGTGCGTATTTACCGCTTGCTTTAACTGTAAAGCCAAACATCGTGAGGCAGCCTGCATGTCTAAGAGTTCTACATAATGTTTTCGAAGATACGTCAAGCCTGCTAACCCGTACTGGGCCAGCGTGGTAGACTTTAGCCTAAGCTGTCTCACACTGAGAAGAGGCCCATGCCCAGCAGTGGGACAGTTTAATATAGGACTGATATTATTATATTTGTAGAAGTTGGGCAGCTGTACAGTGACGTTGAAATTAAATTATTTATACGTAAAAGACAATTTATACAGTAGGACTTGAACTTTCACAAACCGCGTTGTCGCTTTACTAACTAAACTTTACAAAGTCTAACAAGACTAAAATCTGAAAATAAATTTGCCCTATACAACAATCGAATATGATCGATAATAGGGATATGTAAAAAAGCGGGCGGGAGGCCTTTGCCCTGCAGTGGGACAATTCAGGCTGAAAATAATAATAATTGTAAACAAGTCACTGGGATTACTCCAAGTTTATTAATTACTAGCTACGTTTCCCGGCAACTTTGAGTAATGCGGGTAGAAGAGAAGATTGTTCGGCTTACATTTTGTATGCCGGTTGATAGTTAGTTTTTAATGTCGGCTGAATGAAAAATACTTTTGAGATATTTGTAGTGCTGCATTTCTTAAATTATCCACCACTAGCTGTTGCTCGCGACTTCGTCCGCGTGGACTTTAATTTATTACCCAATACCTACTTTTAATTTGTTATCTAATTTTAAACCTACAACTAAAGAAATTAATAAGTCTAACTACACCTATATAGCTGTAGTTAGACTACATTTAATGGGATAAGGATTAATACAGAGGTATGAATAACATGGTTTGATTATTGTCGGCATTTTAAAATGTAAAAATTAGTTATAGTAGCATAACTACAGTAGTTGGACATATGGTATCACGGACTTTTTTGTAGATATTGATACGTTCTATAATACTGTAGAACATTTTTTTATACTATCATCAATAGTTTCCGCAGCGCACGCGATGACAGATTTTTTGTGACTAATTTTTCACACCTTGGTTTCTATCTCTATTTTTTTTGAAAATGCAATATAGCCTATATCACTCAGTGAAGACGCAGCTTTCTAATGGTGAAAGAATTTTTGAAATCGGTCCAATAGTTTTTGTGTGAAAACATTACAAACATACATACAAAAACACAAATGTTTCCTCTTTATAATATTAGTTTAGATTAGATATGAAGCAATGTCCAACGGCGAAAGACACGTTATATACGATTATATATAAGGGCACTTATATATACACTATTATAAAACTAAAATGTTAAAGCTATTTTAGTCGGTGTATAATACGCTTTTAAGGAAAATACATACAAAGTCACCTTCACCCACATTTTGAATACTGTCTTTAGGTCCCAAATAATAAGGGGCAGGTTTATAGCTGTTTACTGGGTACAGTTCAAGATGTGCTGTTCCTGAGAATAAACAGAAACTTCACTTTTCCCGACCTGGGTATTGTATCTGAGACCTCATACATAGCAGTCGCATGCATTACAGTTGTGTCCTCGAGGTGATAAATAAAATATTTTTGATTATTGAGGATATTTTGTGTGTTGCAATCAAAATAACAATTTAATATACGCAGCAGTGATGTTTGTGATGGAACTGATTGATATGTTCCTTACCCAGTCTACTTTTCTATTTCTCTCTTTTTTTATTTCCATCGAGCGAGGCCGAAAGAAAAAGCTAGTGTAGAATAAACAAGCTGTCGAATTTTCAACGTTTTGCTGTCGTATAATAAAAAATACAGGTTATAATATCGTTTTTCGTTAGAGAGCACGTTGTTGCCAGCGACTTAAGCTACTGGGGCAATATATACTTCAAAGACAAACAGAAGCTAACACAAAAGTAATGAAACATAAATTATCGCAACAAATATTTGTACCTTGAATATGTAAATATTCATAACGTGCTGTGAGGCTTAATTAAAATTGTATCACGATAACACTCCACGTCTTCCTGTGCGGGTGTTACTTCATTTACATAAGTGGCTGTTCAGTTTATTGTAATAAATAAAGGAACAACACACTTATTTGTTGTATTACAATATCTACGAGTTTCTGTGAATATGTAATGTTTGGAAATCAAACACTACCAAAAGATAAACTATTTTACTTAACATACAAGCATGTATAAGCAGAGGTGAGTTTGTTACTTTTTCACGCTTACACGCTTTAACTACTCACCCGATTATCATGGTTCGCATGCACGTTGTCAGGGGAACAAAAATAGACATAGGATATTTCTCATCCAGAAAGTAATAACTTTATCTAAACTAACCTTGATACATATACATCAAAGTATTCACTTCACGTATTATATACATATGTGTTTAGCAATGCTCGTAGTAATCATGTACAGCTTTATACATATATACGAGTATAGCCGTACATATACTAACTCGCCGATCGGCTCAACGCTCGACGTACAAGAGATTATTTGATTATCCTCTCGACAAGTGATACTTGAAGTACGTCTGAGACTTCGCTAATTGTTCTTGGCTAACCTTAAGTAGCTGAATACTTAGAAATTACGAGTAATTAAGGTCGCCTTACATTACAGTAGGTTGAAAAAAAAAAGCGAATAAACAAGTTAAATAGGAGTAAAAAATTACTGACACGTAAAATCCGAGTAGAATTAACTTAACTACAACTCAAAATATTTGTTACATAGGTAATATATTGTATCTTATGTGGGGGCCAGTAAGTGCAGACCGGCGACACTTCGACCCAGTGGGATCTTTTGTGTCGACACTCTCCCAATAACGACTGCCATATAAGTTCATGGCAGCCGGGACGGACGGCTTAACGTGCTCTCCGAGGCACGGAGCAGGCGATATAATTATTGTCAATCACGTTTTGATTCGACACATAATTTCGAAAAGTCATATAACTTCCGAAAGTCAGAGGTGCGCGACGTGGGTTCGAACCCGAGACCCTATGCATTGCAGTCTGTTGGTCAACCCAGTGAGCTATTGCTGCTCGAGGTAACATATTAATCATTGAGGTTGTGGGTGAAGACCTCTCGCTGCCGGCCGTGATCAAAGCCATGGTCGACAGCGAGAGGAAGTGGGCAGCGGTCGCATCCTTCTGCGAGGACATCATCACGCAGAAGGAAGCGGCGGAGCGGATCCGTGAGGAAAATATCCTTGCGAGCCGTCGCCGGCGAACCGGGCGGCGCAGGCACGCTTTCGCGCGCCTTATGCCGCCGTAATGTAGGCCGCGGGCGGGAGAACGGGGATCTTCCACCCGCCAGCCATTGAGTTGGTCCGACGCCCTCTGTAGTGCCGGGGCGTCGTCCAGGAGTCGTAGTCTGCTGGGTGGGTCACTGAGGTAGTTTCTTTACCAGCGGCTCATCCACTATACAAGGCAGCGAAGGGGCACACCGTGGGGTTTTAGTCCGTATGCCCGAAATACGGGAGAGCCGGACATAACCCTCTCGCCTCCGCTAGTGGCGGGTGGGTTTGCATCAGGTGCATTTCAGCACGTGAAAAAAAAAACGTAACATATTAATGTTACCTATTGTATAAGTTGATGATTGCTTCTCTTATGGAGGTGATACGTCCGCCAAAAATAAGAACATCATCAATGTAGCCGAAGTCAACCAAATACTAATTACTAAGGATAACTTGAAAACTAATGGTCAGATCTTGATCAAAATTAAATGGCACTAAATGGAAAGCACCAGCTATCAAATAAAAAATCATCAAAATCGGTTTACCTATAAAAAAGATAAGAGGTAATAAATATTAAAAAAAAAACAAAATAAAAACATACAGTCGAATTGAGAACCTCCACTTTTTTTTGAAGTCAGTTAAGTAGGTAGACAATACCGAAAAAAAAATCCTTTGGATAGGGACAGCCACGGCGTGGGACCCGGGCGTACTCCAACTTTGCAGTAAGAAAGAAAGTAAGAAAAATAATTTTATTATTTCCACGCTCATTAGGTTACAGAAAACACAACCAATATGTATAAGAGCAAATAAGGTCCTGCGTCAGCAATGTTGCAGTATATCCACAACGCTGGTATTCTCGCAGAGCCTGCATGATTTCGGTGCATGTAGGCAGTAACATACATACATAACTCGATTAAATTTTAAATTAAATCAAAAAACAAAATAATTATTCTCTTTCTTACACATTGCTTTTGATATTATTTAGGTAGGTTAAAATCATATCATGTATCCAGAAAATTTAAGTTGCATTGTATTAATTTCACTTTTATTTTAACGCGAGTCGATGACTAATAGAAACCACACAAATATTTTTTTTTCGGCACGGTCCCGCTGCGTTGGCTTAACAACAGCTGTAGTCATTTCAGTTGATACCAAGATATCGCGTGTAATAATTATTTATTTACTCTGGTAAAAGGTCATATTTAAAGGTCAATTCGACCTACTAATATTGTAGCCCCAAAAAACAGCTGTCAAATACTAGAGAGTAGAGTTTCTACATATTTTTTAAAAGCTGTTGTGCCGTCAGCAAACTTCCATTTGACTCTTAAAGTCTTGTTTCGAACAACGCTGATAATAATTATAAGGACATAGGATACCTTTTACCTAGAAAAAAGTACTGTGTCCGAACACAGTACTCTTTATAGGTAAAAGATATCGTATGTCCTTTTCTGAACACTTGTACACACGTGTATGCGAAGTTTTATGATGATCAGTAGAGTAGTTAAGGCGTGAAAGTGTAATAAACAAACTCACATTCGCATTTATAATATTTGCTAGGATAATATCGATAATCGCCTTAATGCTATGCAATGTTACAAGCTTTCATAGGCTACGGTAAATTCTTACCATCACACATTATGTCCAGACGTCTGCCACTTTAGTGGTATACAATATTCTACATGTTAATGTAATTATAGGATTTGTCGAATTGAGGTATAATTCCTCATATTACAAACTAGCGACCAGCTCCGACTTTGCACGGGTAGTACAAAATATGAACAAATGATATACCTAAACATTCCTCATGAATCACTCGACTGTCTATTGGTGAACTCCGCATGAAAATCCGTTCAATAGTTTTTGAGTTTATCGCGGACAGACAGACGCGGTGCGGAGGACTTTGTTTTATAATATGAAGTGATGAATGCTACATAGTGTAGGATTATCTATCAACCCTTATATGTTATTTCCTATAACGACATCGTTAAAATGGCCGGGAATATACCCAGCTGTGTTGTGTGTCCATAATTTATTCAAGACATTAGAACCAATCATGTATAACTCGCATGAAGTAATTGCTTACTACGGTATGGTAATGACTTTGATCGGTGCTTCACTTGATTAGAAGTGTAGGCTTTCTTTGGAACTATAAAGAGATCTTGTTAGTGTAATAATACATAAAATACAAGTATATATCTCGCCAAATACTAAGTAGTTACCGTGTCATATGAGTTTCGATAGCCTAGTAAGAGGTCACGATGTCGATCCCACGGCATGCACCTCTGACTTTTCGAAGCTATGTGTAAATAATTAATTACCGCTCGCTTTACTAACCTAACAAAGAATTTGTTAGGTTAATACCAATAGTTACAAATCATTCTACTTATATTATAGATGTGCAAGTTTGTGAAGATGGATGAAAGTCTAAGAGTTCTCCATGATGTTCTCGAAGATATAATGAAGTCTGCTAACCCGCACTGGGCCAGCGTAGTGGACTTCTCATACTAAGAAGATACCCGAGCACAGCAGTGAGACAGTTTATACTTATATACAAATCTGATATAATCTATATATATAAAACTCTTCCGTTACTGAGTGACTGACACAACGCACAACCGAAACTACTGAACGCAAGAAGCTGAAATTTGGCATGTATGTTCCTTGGAGAGTGTAGGCGAGCACTAAGAGAGAATTTTTGGAAATTCTACCCTGAAGGGGGTAAAAGGGGTGAAACCCGATATTCACACGGGAACGGGACTTACGCGGGTGAAGCCGCGGGAAAACTACTACTTATTATATATACCGCATCATATGGGAGCTATCAATGCCGGATAAAGCCAAAAAAGAAATAAAGATGTTGAATTTGAATATCGATTATTCTTTATCACTGATTATATTATTATTTGAATAACGATCGAATCACAATTCGATTATATCAATAAGCTTGGTCCTTCTGTTGTGCTGATCTGGTGGAAACCTTTTATTTTTTTTGCTGTCATTGAAATCTTACAATGCTATACTGATCGTGTACGTGTCTATTTAGAGGAGGACTCATACATGGAGGAAGTATTTCCCCAATAGGACTGCTTTGGTTTCTAGCGGGGTAACCTGTATTTCAAATGAATACCTTTGTCAAATCCAACAATATTGCAAATACAACAAATACTCAGTCATTAATATCTGAGGTCATTGGGTGTGCGGCAAGTGGGGTGTCTGACAGATACTTTAAGCGGAGGTATTAGGGTGATTTACGGACCCCCTGCCATCTGTACCCGCGGGTCAAGGATACCTGCAACTAATCTATCTATACTTTACACATATATTCGGCCTCGATGACGTTGTAGTTAGTGTAACCGACTGCCACGCCTGAGATCGCGGGTTCAATTCCCGCACAAGTCAAACATTTGTGTGCTTGAACATGGATCTTTGTCTTGGTCTGGTTGTTTCTATGTATAATATGTATGTATTTAAAAAAAAACTATATTTGTATGTTTATGCATTGGCTAGTACCCATAGTACAAGCTCTGCTTAGTTTGGGCTAGATGGTGTTGTGTGTATGTGATAGAATATTAGTATTGTTATTTATTATATTTTGCCAGTGGCTTCACTCCCATTAATCTACGTTTTGTCAATAAATTTCTGTCCCTCGGCAACAGTAGTTTTTCTGGGTGAAAAGGACCCTATGTCCTTTTCTGTATCGCTGACAACGTGTATGAGAAATTTCATGATCATCGATCAAGTAGTTAAGGCGTGAAAGCGTAACAAACAAACTCACATTCGCATTTATAATATTAGTTAGGTTAGGATAGGATTATCTTGTGATATATTGGGTCGCGATTGCATGTGAAAGCGATTCGCGCGGCCCCGCCGATTGCGGTTATGTCGAGGAACACCGTGGTAACTTTAGTCGGTATTACCGGGGTCTTTTATGATATATAGAATCATGCCTGTATATACCGAAGGAACAGATAGACTTGAATTTTTACTTGCTTTTCTCTAATGGATTTTCGTTTGAGCAAGAGCAAGAGGAGAGAGGATATCGACGTCTACTCTCGACATATCTAGATCACGTTATTTTATATTTAATATTGTTACGTCCTGTGGTTTTATCCGCGCGCTTATTAACGATCGTAGCGGTGATATTAGATATCCTTGAACCTTTCTCATTTAAAGGCCCTATTTCTTTATAAAAATACAACGCCCGCACTAGGGAATATCTTGTGTCGCGAGGAATTTCCAAACATTTAAACAACGGACACAAAGAACGCCCAGTCTCGGCACAATAATTTGTGGATCACATAAATGGTTGTCCCGTGTGGAGATCGAACCCCTGACGCGGCGGTAGTGGCGATGCGAACACCACGACGCCAACCGTGAAGTCAATTTTAAATATTATAGGTTTTGGATATTGATAACTAACGATCACTTCGGCTTGATTGTCAACAACCATAATTATTAATCAATACCTATAATAATAAAAACATAACTAATTCTGAAACGTACACTGTAGTTTTAAATATAGGTATGATTGTGTGGTGTATGACGATCACTACCGATGATAAAAACGCAATTAAAATGTACTATTTGATGGTATGTTTATTTGCTTGTCTGTGTTAAAACATAACAGAAAAATTGGTGTATGGTCTTTGATATCTTTATGGATACACATATATCACTGAGTGACATTTAAGACCGCTTTTCATGTCGAAATAACGAGTTCTTATGGGAAATACAATAAAAAAATTAAATCGGCAAGACTGACACAGCTCTAGAGACTACCCCAGTGGCTAAGTGCCACAGCGATAGTGATTCCCGGAATAGGTAGCTTTATTTTTTTTTATTTTTTTGTATCCTCACGGAATCTGGGTATTTGCCCGACAATAGCCTCGGGCCCTGTTTTTATTATTGTATGTTTCATTATTGTCTGTCGTAATAATTTTACTTCGTCTGATAGTAAGTAGTCGTGCATTCCACAAGCAGAGCCCTCCACACCAAGTCCTCACGTGAATTGGTGCCAAGGTCTCTACTGTGACAGCCTAAGAAGGTGTAAACATTATAATAATATCAGCCCTGTATTAAACTTTGTCACTGCTGGACACGGGTCTCTTCTCAGTATGAGAAGGGTTAGGTCATAATCCACCACGCTGGCCCAGTGGGGGTTGGCGGACTTCACATATTTTCGAGAACATTAAGGAGAACTCTTAGATATGCAGGTTTCTCGCAGGTCCTTCACCGTTAAAGTAAGCGATAATTAAAGCATAAATCTATTTAATACGCACATAACTTCGAAAAGTCAGAGATGTGCGCCTTGCGATCGAACTCTAGACCTCTACAAAGGAGTCTAACAATTTCGCACTAGTCTATCATTGTTAACTGAAAACAGCGTTATGAAAATAATTTTATGTGTGACCTAAAACCATTGTAGGTAAAATGAAGATCTAATACACTTCTCCCTACTTCTTCGGAGATGTAGAAGTGAGACTATGTACGCATGAGATAATATCTCAGTATTTTAAAATAGAATCCGAGTTATAAATCTATAATAATCGCAAACGATTTGACATAACGCGTAAAGAGAATGCCATTATGTATTCATGGAGTCGCCGATCTGATTATTCCTCTGATAAATTAATAATAATTTATTGAACGATATCAACGGGGGCTCTCTTATGCAAATTTTTGTTTATACATACATATATCTTTAACCAATTTACTGATCTTGTAAAATGTTTCAATAAAGTTCCTATCTAATCGCAGTGATAAAATTTCACAAATAGTATTCTGCTAAATTAAAATAAACGTCGCGATAGTGTTTAGCTCAACATCCTGAACATAATAATTTAATTATTTCTTTCTTCTTATCATATTCTGTGTTATATCATAATAATATATATCATAATAATGTGTAATGTAATCTTATCTCATTCAAATAATATTTGAATAAAGTTGTGTATAATGCGGCACCTACTTTGCATTGCCAACGACGCATGCACGCACTTATGTATAGAGTTGTCAATATATTTGAACATAAATCTAATGCTATTGTATTCGTTGCTATACAATTTACAGGCGTAATAAGTTATTTAATTTCAATATAAAACATTCGCGTAAACGTAAGACAATATTATGTAGAACAGACATTAAAATTCCACTTAAGACAAGCTTACAACACTTCTAAAAGTCATCAACATACAACATGGATTCATGAGGACGTTCCTGCCGTCAAGCGCTCGCATCAATCATAGAACAAATTAATTATACCATCAACCCTACTTGCCTCAAAGAAAATGTTCGCGTTAAGATGGATGACTTTCGGAGGATAGCGGGAGTACTTACTTAGCTATGTATTATTTTTGCGTATAGTACTAGTGTGTATATTTTTATAGATAGAACGCTAAGAAAAGGTATAACATGTCCATACTAATTATAAAGGGGAAAGATTAGATTTTTTGTTTGTTTGTGTGTAAGGATGTAATTAAAACACTACACAAACGATTTGAAAAAATTCTTTCACCACTAAAAGCTAGAGCCGGGTGACTAGCTAGAGCCTACCACGGTGTTCCTTGACATAACTGAAATCGGCGCAAACGTAACCTAACGTAATAAAAGATAATTATGTCAACATAAATTTTATGCCAAAACAATGATGGCACAGTATTATTATACCAAAAAAATATATGCCAAAATAGTTATGCCAAAGAATATTCGGGAAAAAAGATTATGCGAAAAGAAGGGATCCCTGTTTACATTTATCAGGCACGGTTCCAAACAGCTGCTGCAGAAATTTCTTGACAGAAATCCAAACACTTTCTCTAACTCAGGGATTGAATCAAACTTCTCATGCACAGCAGTCGCATTCATTATCGCCACTAATTAGTGCATGCAATCCCGAGTATCACTCACGTATTTCTCTTTGAAAATTCACGATGCTACATGGAGTCTGGCAGTGCGGTTTGTAGAAGGTAATAAACTTGTTCCTTGTTCCATATGACACAGCTGGCTAAATGAATACTAAATTATAGCATAGCTATGTTTTGAATTCAAATCAAATCAACCTATGTCATTATTTTTACCATTTCAGAATGTTGCTGAATCAATCTGTATTTTGTGGAGACACTCTACAAAACACAAAACGCGTTGATTATTATGTCATTGTCCCTAGAAACACAGTGACTAAAGAAAATACTATTGACAAAGGGCAAATATTAAATTCTTCTTCTCCCTTAGCCTTTATTATTCCCAAGTCACTTGGGGTCGGCTTTTCTGGTCTAACCGGATTTGACTGGATATCAGTTTTTACACGGAGCGGCTGCCACCTGACCTCTGCAACCCGAAGGCTAACGATACCCTAAGGCTAGACCAGTGTCAGGATATTAGAGGGTACTGACTTTCCCAATTACGACTGCCATAGATGTTCATGGCAGCCGGGACCAACGGCTTAACGTGCTCTCCGAGGCACGGAGCAGGCGATAATTGTCAATCAATACGCACATAATTTCGAAATGTCATATAACTTCTGAAAGTCAGAGGTGCGCGACGTGGGTTCGAACCCGAGACCCTCTGCATTGCAGTCTGTTGGTCTCCCCACTGAGCTATCGCTGCTTTATAATATATAAATATATAATATAAGGGCAAATATTAAGTAACTTATTATTTTGTTATATAGAAAAAGATCTCACTATAAATTGTTGTGTTTGTAATTTATATTGTGTATCTTAATATTTCATTAAATGATCAGATGACGGGTGACAGGGAAGTATGGAAGCGAAGAACATACTGCCGAACCCAAATAAATTGGGACCAGGGCAAGAGAATGATGATGATCTTAATATTTCATTATCGTTGATTGTATGTTTTTGTGTATTTTAATTTGTATGTTTAGTATAGATATAGGTGATTTGATTGTAAATACTGTAATCTTATATTTTATAAATAAATGATTATGATTATGAAGTATGCATCGTGGCTACAGACAGTTACAAGCCCGTTCGCCCCTCAAGGTTCGTCCCTTAGTAGGTATTTGTTAGGTTTCTTCTTAAAATCCACCCAAAAATAGGAGGCCCCGCCTTTCTATGAAAGAGGCGAAAGTCAAGGGGCGTACGGGCTCGTAGCCCTACAGACTAAGGTACTGACGATAATCCAAAAGTATTTAGTACGCGATAAGTCTGATAGTTCTTTTCTGCACGTTTTGTATAAAAATCACATTATTACTCAATTTTGTAATTGGTCTTCTTCTATTAAATTATTATTATCTTTAACTTGATATAAGTAATGGATTCTTACTACAAATATGTTTAGACTCATGCCTGTTTCCTAAAGAAGCAAGAAGATATTCAAAATTGTTACTGATTATTTCATTCTTCAAAATAATACTTCAGTCACATTTATTGGCTAAGGGTTCACATAGATGACCTTTCAGAACGTATCTGATCTGAACAGAGAAATCCTTTCTTCGAAATAAAAGACAATTTAATTCAATTTGATGTCAATGTACTTCTGAGCGAGTATAATAAAACAGTACGGTTTAAAAGCTCTATTAGAACAGGAACAAGACTACTTCTAAGATTGATCGCTTTCGGTGAACATAGTAAGAGCGCCTGACGTGCAGATAAACTTCTATTTGTCACCACGATAACGTTGCGGAGAGTTAACTCTGAGGAAATTATCCGTTTATAGTTTAATAATATAGGTGGATAATATGTTAGTAATATTCTAGAATATATTTATATATATAGATGATAGATGATAGATGGAAAATGAATTTTAATTTGAATCCGAAATAATTGTTGATATTGTTTTCTCTTTTAAAATAAAGCAGTCAAAAATGTTTTCTTTTTCATGTGATGGCTACCAGGGCACCTTTTTTGTAAAAAGAACTAACTCTACAATGATTATAAGGCAGGATTTAATTAGCGGCCTTGTTCACCTTTCAGTATTTTTAAAACCCGACACGCACTTCAAAACAAAGAGACTGAAATTTTCTGACTTAAGCAGCGGAAAATTTCGGAATGTTTATACTTTTCTGAGAAAACTGCTAACCAAAATTCTTTGTGACATAACGACATCTAGCGGCAATTTGCGGAACTTTGCACGCACACCAACTTATGATAAATGAGTTGGCGAAGTAAAAGTATTAAAGAGGTATCAAAGACGCGTTCTGATGTTGGCGATGTTGTTTAATTAGAATAGTTGGGACAAGTTCTGACTGTTAATTATAGTTATGATTGGTATTAGTTTCATTTATGGTTAAAAAACAAAAGTTAAATTAGTTAATGTCGTAGTCGAAATAACTTTACAGAAACAGAGTATTTTTTGCTTGGAATAAATTGTTTTGACGGCCTAAACTTAGAGAAAATGATAAAATTAGAAATTGTTATTACGCTATTGGACTGTCTTTACAGAGTAGGTAGTGTCGACGATTAGCGTAAAATTAACCCATGTACGTAGATATATCTATTATAATATTGTGAAATATTTATTTATAAGTAATTGTAAGATTTCTAACATTTATGTAAGTTTTGCTTTATTTTGTGTCTGTTTTCTTGGATCGTAAGTTTCCGTTTATGTTTTCGGCCTATCGTAAAACCTCAGATATGATTGCCAAGTGAGGTCGTTATGGAGTTATTCGGTTAGGCAATTCTGAATAGCAGCAGAGAGTACAACACTAAATCCGGTACAAGCTCGTTCTGATAAATGCGATTAGAAAATAGCGTATATAAATTTGCATATGAGCTACATCTACATTCCTTTTCGGAGTCTTCAAGCGTATGTCCGGTTTTTTTACTTAAAATCACGACTAATCCATACTCGGCCTCGATGGTGTAGTGGTTAGTGAAACCGACTGCCACGCCTGAGGTCGCAAGTTCGATTCCTGCACAAGTCAAACATTTGTGTGCATGAATATGGATGTTGTCTTGGTCTGGGTGTTTCCATGTATAATATGATATCTATATATATCAATAAAAAAAAATGTATATATGTATGTTTATCCATTGTCTAGTACCCATAGTACAAGCTCTGCTTAGTTTGTGCTAGATGGCGTTGTGTGTACGTGGTAGAATATATTATATTATTATTATAAACTAATATAATAGAGATGACGTTTTTTGTTTTCCTGTTTGAGCGCGCTAATCTCTAGCACTAACAATCGGATTTGTAAAAATATTTTTGCATTCGATAGCCCAATTCTGAAGGACATTTATATATTTATAACATCACGCTACTGACTACGGAGAATCTGAAAACTTATTATAATCGTGGTGAAAAACGCGGATGACAGCCAGTATTAAATAAAAGTCGAACGCAAGTGAAGCCGTGAAAACAGCTTGTATAATAAAAGTATGTTGTTCACCGAGCCGATTGTTTACTTTAATATATATAGGTAACGAGTGAGTGTTACATCCCTCCGACCTCGAGCCTCACTGAGGCACACGTTATTGGATTATTCCTTGATTGCCCATCCCGATAATTACACAATCACGACGGGCTGGCAAACAACTGCGGGGTGATAAACTCGTTTGTATTAAAACATAAATGTTTGTAGGATTATTGAGTATGGCAGGATTATTATGTGTGTGTTATTGTTTCTGTATAGTATTGGATAAGAGCCGTTCTTGTAGAGAACGGATACGGTAGCTAAACGCGTGCATTGCTTGGAATAGGCCGCATTAATATTATAATTTTATTTTAGGTTGTGGTTGCTTTTCAGCAGCTATGATCAAGCAACGACGAAAGAAAATCTATCAAAACGTTGGTAAAGTGTAAATTTAAATAGTTAATATCATAAGTAAATGTGTTTAAAATAGTTTAATTTTAATGCTCATTCGCGTAGGTCATACGTAAGGTCAGACACTACATATATTTTACTTATTTCCTTGACTATCGTGCAATGCTGTAACGTTACCTTATAAGTAACTTCAATAATTCCACTATTCAGTTTCCTATAATTTCATAGAAATATAACATCGAAAAATAACATATTTCGTTCGTTGAATTAAATCATAATTAACTAATCCAAATAGTCGATGAACCGATCTCACGTTAAATTCTCTGAATCTGTCGTTATGATAGCAAAATACTACATGACCCACAGTGTTAAAGCGACATTTGATTTCGAGATGAAAACTTTTACAGTAGCACACCGCAAGTTCGCATTATATTTTAAACGTATTATCTCTTTGAATATGAAAAGTGTGCGAAACAAAGGGTGAGCTAACTGTATTATTCCGGGTTAATAAAAACTTCCACAAGTCCTTCATAAGCTTGGTCCTTCCCGAGTCATATTATTTTATCATTTTTATTAACTTCGTGGTAACTACGTTTCTAAGCTTATGCGCAAAGAGATTTTATGTAAAGAGGATTGTAAAAGTTTTTAGAAAGCTTTAGTGGATAATGCAACTGAATGACCGTATGCGTTCTTTACACAACAAAGGTGACAAACATACATTCGGCCCACTGGACTGTAAGCGGTTACTGTAGTCATTGGGGCTGTAAATCCCAATAGTATTGTTTGTTGTAAATGTTCATACCTATGTTTGTTAGAAATGAGTAGACGACGTTGTTCCGTAGAACGTTTTTAATGCTACTAAATTAATAATTAAATGTACATATTGAATGTTTTGTTATTGCTGATGCACTAAATGTGACGAACCTATAGCGCGGCGTGTCGGGTCAATGTACAGCAAAGCTCGTACAGTAGACCTACTTCTTATATGGTTGGGACTATCCTAATTAATATTATAAATGCAAATGTGAGTTTGTTTCTTTGTTTGTTACGCTTCCACGCCTTAACTACTCGTTAGAACATCATTCAATTTAGCATACACGTTGTCAGGGGAACACAGAAGCCCATAGGATACCTTTCATCCAGGAAAAAGTTCTTTTATTAATCTAACCTACATTTAAGCGAGCGAAGCCGCGGACAAAATCTAGTATACTATTAACGCAAGTTGCCGATCCTAGGAATAGAATGCGCTCAACGTAGCAGGATAGGTTTCCAAAATAAAAAGTTTAACCCGATGTCAAAGATACGAAAGATGTTGGCTACTAACTATTTTCGTATTTACATAATATTGTTTTCTATTTACGCGAATATTATTCATTGAAATTAAACTGCTATATACGGATTTTATCGCGTTGTTTATTTGACACTTTATTACAACATTTTGAAAATTGTTACGCTACTACTACTATTAAACTTTACTAATTTTTAAGCTAATTAAATTATTATTAAACTATTTAGATTTCATTTATTTTTACACTTTCCCCGACGTTTCGGTTGCTTTGCGAAACGTCGGGGAAAGTGTAAAAATAAATGAAATCTAAATAGTTTAATAATAATTTAATTAGCTTAAAAATTAGTAAAGTTTAATAGTAGTAGTAGTGTAACAATTTTCAAAATTTTGTAATAAAGTGTCAAATAAACAACGCGATAAAATCCGTATATAGCAGTTTAATTTCAATATTTTCGTATTTGTAATGTTGGTAGTGATTATTACCAATTTTATAAATGCGAATATGTATCTGTTAGTTTGCCCTTTTTTTAAGTAACCGAGCAATAAATAGTATAGTATAGTAGAATACGTAAGTTATCGTATACAATTTTGTCGGCCATAAACCATCTTATGGGTCGGAGAATGGTATAGGGTTTCTACTTGCTTTTTATACTTTTTATCTACTAAACATACGTAGTTCCTATGTAATAGTTAGTTTCTATAGAACTTTCAAAGCTAAGTGGCGATGGATGTGAACACAGAATCTTTATTAATATTATAAATGCGAATGTGAGTTTGTTTGTTACGCTTTCACGCTTTAACTGCTCGACCAATCATTATGAAATTTCGCATACATATTGTCAGGGGTACAGAAAAGAACATAGGGTACCCTTCATCCAGAAAAATTACTGTTTAGTTTTTTTTTTTACGTGGGGAATGCACTGATGTTAACCCCTCCGCGGGGGCGGACGGAGGGGTTAATTCGGACTTACCGGGGTAAAAGAGAAAGATGTTAAAATGATGATAATGGACCTCCTGGAATACCGACTAAACCTACCACGGTGTTCCTCGACAAAATCGCTATCGACGGGGCCGCGCGAATCACTTGCACATGCGGTCGCGACCCCGCCGAGGTTTCGACCCTTCGTATGAAACGGCAGGCCACTACTACACGAAGAGACCTACCCTTTGGCATTTCTCACTTTAAACCCTACTGTCTCCCCCTCTGGAGGATAGACGGACTCGACACAAAGGCGCGCGTGGGAACACGCACGCCGCATCTCGGACCTGGTGCTGATCGGATGGCGGGCAGGCCCACGAAGCCCACCACCCCCAGGTCAAACCTCAGGGTGCCTGGAGGTCATCTCGCGCCCTCCGGCACTGTTACTACTCTAACCTTTCCTAACCCACATTTACGCGAGCGAAGCCGCGGGCTAAATCTAGTAAAGAAATAAAGTCTGTTCTGTTCTGTTCTTCAGATATAAGATTGAATGTATTAAATGTAATATAATAAATGAAAATTTATTGAACATTTACAAACACTCAAACCGTAAAAGGTTACAGAATACATAAATTTATTACGGAAGGTATTTTACCAAATCGTCGATACGCGTGGTTGATGGATAATACATACTAACGTGACTACCCTAAGGCCGATTCCAGACATTATCGAGTGGCAAACGAACAAAACGCGTTTGCCGAACATGACCACAGTCAACGACGCGAATCCTATTGCATGTTATCCTTAATAAAAAATACAGTGAAGTAGCAACAATCGTAATTTTTGATCAACAAATACTACTGATGAACGATACGGTTTTTGAAGTAAATGTTAACAACTGCAGTCGACTGTGCAAAAATACGAACATATAGGGCATTATATTGTCTTCTATTTACGCGAATATTATTCATTGAAATTAAACTGCTATATTAAGTTTTAATAATAATTTAATTAGCTTAAAAATTAGTAAAGTTTAATAGTAGTAGTAGTGTAACAATTTTCAAAATTTTGTAATAAAGTGTCAAATAAACAACGCGATAAAATCCGTATATAGCAGTTTAATTTCAATATAGGGCATTGTTCATAATGAGGTAGATTACAGCGAGATTCTCGCGTGAACTCGAGATTTTGAGAAACTGGTGTTCTACTTCCAGGTCAAGCAAAGTGGTATTGGCTTTTTCTGTCAAGAAATTTTTCGTAGCAGAACGAAGTCTGAAATTGTGGTCGGTAGCCAGCAATAGGTACACACTCATACTCTCGTTTGGGATCATTGAACTTAAAATATCATTGTCAAAATGTGGGTATAATATACTTCTACCTTTTAGGGGATATACGCGTAAGACTGTAAGTAACATTTGCAGTATTGCTCAAAAGAAAATTGTGTTATAAAGACTTGTATTACATTAGAAACCTATGAGTAAAACTTGTAATTGGCTGTCTGGATACTAGAATGACCACTGTTAGATTAAATTAGTTGTAAGTTTTCATCAATTAAATATATATTACAACACACGTCTGACATCGGCTTATACCACTTACACACGCAACCTACACGCAGTAAAGACATATAATAGAATGTAACATCTAACATACATACACACATAAAATGTAGTGTACAAATCAACATCCGCACTCAAAGTTCCCGCTCGTAAACAGCGGTGAGGTTGTGTGTGCCAATTGTAAGGTTACGACGGTACTTGTGATTTGAGTGGTAAACCTTGCGGTAGTATTGATATACGACTTCCGTCACACATGGTTTTAGGGTACCGTACCCAAAATATGCCAATAGGACACTATTATTATGACGTCGTCTCTGCCTACCCCTCTGGAAAACAGGTGTTTATCTATGTGTATGTATGTATGTCTTAAGACGTCGTGCTGTCTGTTTGTCCTACCTACATATAAAGAGAACCGTTGGTCTGTGCTAAATTAGAAATTAAGTGGTCTTCCACTTGCAGGTAAATTTATTAATTAATTATAACATTTTTATATTAAAGATTACAATATAGAAAATGTTGCATAATGTAGATCATACAAATAGTTGTCCCGCGTGGGAATCGAATCCATGATATTCGTCGTGGAAGCATTGGCGCGTCGACTAATAATACTTGTCTACTACGCCATCCGTGAAATATAAAATATTGTTACGCCCTTTGACATCTCTCGGCATTGTGGGAAAGACTCGGCAGTTCCGTCTAATAATTTACACCGCCATCTATTGACATCTTACGAAACTACGTAGTAGGTATGCTTACGAGAATCGTAGAGAAGACGCTGGTACTTTCTCGAGTCATCGTACTGTTTACATACCGGGTACAGCGTTACTAGAAAGCTCTAGAAACGCTTTACCCGCGTATAAATAGGGCGCACGCGCACCGCCGAGTTTAGTTTACAATCGTAAGCGATCAAGTGTTCATCGAAGCGAACGGAAGCGGAAATACTACGGAGTCTGAAGCAGTACAGTGAAAAAGTGAAGTATAGTGTTTGTTGTGTTTGAATAAAACGTGTTTTAGTCGGTAATATTGTTTATATTCTTATCCGTCGAACCCAGCACGTAACAATATATTAAAATAAAGAGAATAAAGAAAGGAAAAATATTTCAAAATTAATAGCATCGAGAGGAATCAATGTAATATATGAATAAAATCCGAACGTTTGTTAGCTCTGTCCGATATAAATCAAGGGTAATAATTTAAAACAAAAAGGCTTTGATTCCAGCAGCCTTAGTTGTGTGTGTGTGATGGTATCCGCTCTGTTCCGCGGAACGAATTGATCGCTCTGCGTGACCTTAGTGACATAAATCGTACGTTCTCTTAGACACCGCACTTTGTTATATGTGTGTGTTGTGTATATTGTGTATTGTATGTACAATGTAAGACCGATTATTATGATCTTATATGGTTGTATATAGAAATAAATGGTACTTTAGTTTTGATATGGTTGTTGCGGCTTTGTAATTTGATTTTGTCTCATGTATGCGTATACTTGTATAAGTAGTTGTTTACTTTCTTAACGAATTGACTGCTGTGCATGAGATTTTGGGGTTTGATCGGGAAAAAGATAAGCATTTTAGAAATGCTCGCTACCATTGCCTGTGAGCTATAATCTAAATGTGGATGTAATATATTACATTACATAAATATGTATGTATGTATGTTCATAATGTTCAACAAAATATACCAACGCTTACAGCCAAAGACTTCGCTAAGCTTACAACTAATTATGTAAATATTTAAATATTTTACATTTTCTTACTATCTATAAATAATAAAAGAAGAAAGACTGACTAAGAAAGTTTAAAATGCTAGTGTGAATGGAACAGTCGCAAGAGGAAGACCTAGGCGAACGTTTCTTGATCAGATCGGAGGCGTTCTGGACAAAGGCCAGGTTAAGAGCACCTTGAACCGACGGGCGTGTATGAGGAATGTGATGAAAGTGAATGAAGCCAGAGAAGTGTGTCAGGATCGTAGCAAATGGAAGTCCGTAGTCTCTGCCTACCCCTCTGAGAAACAGGCGTGATTCTATGTATGTATATATTCTTACTATCTATACTATGTATTACATTATAGACAAGTAAATAGTATATTTCCGTCTTTAAAAAACTGTGGCCTGAGAGAAATGCCATGAATAAATCTGACCTTTATTAACATTATTATTTGAAGTTATGTAAGTATGGCGCATTTTATATGTATCTATCTATTTTAAATGACTATTTGTAAGTGGTCAGGCCTTTTGTGTGACTTAAGGTCAATCAGATCAAAATAAAACAAGAACCAAAAAAATAACAGCTCGGCTTTTAAAGTAGCGAGTATGCATAAGCTCTTAAGCTATATGTTACAGATTTGCTGTAGAGATCAGAGCTTTATTAAATTGACAAAGGTCTCGCGGATTTGGGACCTAGTCTAGTCTACTTATACAAATTGCTCGATTTCACGGATTCTTTTGTTTTATTTGTTATTAAAACGTGATATTTGCTAAATATTGTGATATGTGCTATATATTTAAAGAAAATAATAGTTATAATATACATGAAAAACGAATGGTCACTTAGAATTTGGGCGTCAATGCCCGCGTTAATATCACTGAACATTAATATGAAAAATACAAACAATAACTCACCGATTTTTTTTGTATGGTTATTTTATGGTCTATGTGCATTTATACTTAAATATTTATAACTAATTCAAAAAATGAAATCGAGCTTCACTATTGGAATTCTACCAAGCTATTTTCGATATCTCCATCGAATCGAATCTAATTTAATCGATTCTTATACCTACACCCTATTCGAAAATCGTTTGCCAGAACCGTGGTCAAAACGGATTCGCATACTTTCTCGTGACGGACAATGACCACACGTCATAAGGACCTTTCAAATGTGCTAAATAAAAATTAAAAGAAAAATGTTTTGTTGTTGGTCAAACGTACAAGATCTTCTTTGGTGCAAAAAAAATACACCAAAATATTGATGCGATATCAAAACTACGTCAGTTTAAAAAAATATATTTTTTAGTTTGACGAATCAATCTTTCACAAATAATAATAGCGAGAAAAAGGAAAATTAGCCATAAACGAAGCACCTGTAGTTAAAAGTCTGAAAAAAGTCGTACATTTCTAAAAACTTATTTTTTTTTATTTTAACCAATTGTATTTTTTTATTTGTCACTTTTGAAAGGTCCTTACCTAAGGAACCTCTCTTTACAATTTGATTCACATCTTCTGGGACATACTGTATATGAAGGTTTATATAGTATCCCGACCAATTTGCCTAACATCCTCTCTCCTTAATAATAGCTTACGAGGAGAGGCGATTATGTTAATCTTCGGTTGATCCGAGTGCCACGCGGTCTGGCATATCCGCGTGATTCATTCGGCATTTATCTCGTTTCCAAGTCGCTGGTATTTAGAGGTAAAAAGTTGGACGGTTTTGAAGCAAATTGGTACTACTTGCTTGCCTGCTTGTCTAAAGGTTTATGTCGGTGACGTTCTGGCTTTGAGCCCAGGGAAGTAGATTAAGGTATTTTTCGATTTTTCTTTGCGCATCCAGACTATCGCTGACTGAAGACTGTTTTGGGGACTCATCTGCTTCGATCCTCGGTTTTTCAGAAAATACGACAAGCCTATCATCACCATAGTTTGCTTTTTACACTTAGCAACATTGCCTTTTATTTCCTCGCATAAGAATAACCGTAACATTTTCCATTTATTCTTATTTCCGTGTAGAAATAGAGATCGTTATTGAGATTCTTCTCAGCCTTGAGACGATGTGAAAATGTACGTATCAAATGGATACTGGAGGGGAGAATATAAATGGTTTGTTTAATGAGATGTTAGATAAAACTGCAGCAATGTTGTAAATCCTTTCAACCTTTAAATTGCTAGGCTATTATAATTTTTTTGGGAATGGTAGACACACTGGACTGTTGTTTCATCACATGACTAAGACAAAGCCAAAACAGTCATGCTTAAATTACATACAAAGACTCAAATATATTTCCAAAGCGACAGACAGACATATAATACGAATATATCGCCATTGCCATTGGTTCTACGTAATAGAGGATCGATTGGTGCTTACTGGGCAATGTTTTGCGCCGTGAGGTGCAAGATGCTCTTTCACTTCAGAGGACTCGGAAATCTAACTGACTCTGGGAACTTATGGCACAGAGTTTACGAGGTAGAAGTTGAAAACATTAATGTATTTATGGTTTAGAATCACGGGCTGTTGATGTTAGACGTTTTAGATGGTAGGCAATCTTTTTATGTAACCGAATTATTATAAATGTATACGATTTGGAAGGCAGGAGTTTGATACCGTTTCCCTAATCATAAATGACATTGGTGGTCAACCTCTTTACTCTGATCCCAACCAGTACACAATATTTTTTTTAATAGCTTATCTGCTTAATAATTAATTAGTGAGTCCCCTCAGACTTTAGAAACACTTTAACAGACACAAATAAAACCCTTGCAGACACGGCACACAGTCAATCACGTTTATTTTTGTAGCGTGTGAAGTTTGTATCCATGACACTCACCGCACCGAAATGAGTAAAACGACTACTTAAATCACTGCATTTTTATTTCATACATGGCAATCTACTCTTATTTACTTATTTGTTTACTAGTTTCCCTGCGGTTTCACCCGCATAAGTCCCGTTCACGTGAGAATATCGGGATAAAAAGCTTATGTGTGAATCCAGGTCTCCAGCTATCTACATACCAAGTTTCATTGCAATCGGTCCAGTAGTTTTTGCGTGTAAAAGTAACAAACATCCATACATCCATACAAACTTTCGCGTTTATAATATTAGTAAGTAAGGATTATTTTATATTGTTTGCTGAATCCTATTTTTATTTGTCTGTAGCCAGTGTAATTATGTTCAATGTATTTATTTCTTTCTCCCCATGTAAGATACATCTATCACGCAATAATGAATTGCGTTCGGGGAAACCGATTACTCGTAGCTAGACAATATTTGTTCGCCGCAGCTGTAAAATTATATTTTAATAGCTACCACTCTCACAAAATTAAGAGTTATTATGATAAAATTATTACGAAACAACGATAAATGTTATTGAGAAATAAATTAGCACAAGGGACTTTGACTAAACTATGAGTGTGACATTAATCTTTGATCTAAATCGGAATGTATATTAGGTGTGTAAAGAAATATGTTCTGGCTTCTTTCGATGTATTTTGCGGTAATTTGCAGATACGTAAATCAGGCAGAGTTATGTATGCGATCTATTTATGAAGTAATACGTCAAGTTTTAAAGATCTAATCTAAATTGCTCGATAAATCATCCGGGTTATTCGAATGATCAAAGGTTTAACCGTATTCGAATAATGAGACCTCTTTAATGAGCTGGGGATTCTTTTTTTAGTGAAGTATCACCATACTAACTTATTGGCTGCGGTCTTCTAAGGCCTTTTAAGTGCAGGGTTAACAGGAAGTCGTGATCTGCTCACTTTAACTAAAATTATTTCGCAGCATATTTAATAATATGATTGCAGCATAATCAACCTTTTAATAATATTATGCTTCTGTAAAGTATTGTAATGACGTTTAGTCGAAAAGAAAAGAAAATAGGGCATTCAAATATTTTGGGAAAAGACCAGGTTATGAGTACTCTACCGACTAGAGTACATGAAGAAAATGATGAGAGTGAATAAAGCAAATAAGGTATGTTATGACGGTAGCAAATGGAAGTACGTGCTCTCTGACTATCTCTCCAGGGAATATGCGCGAATACACATATGTAAACATGTTTATTTTATTGTATACTCTGCTTCATCTTCAATTCCCGTTCTAGAGATAGTGTCTGTTTCGCTGAATTTTTACACAATCAAACATGAGATGAAAAGACTTTTCGAGCAACTATATAATGTCGATCACACATTTTTTTCTCGTTTAGACTTCAAACCCACAATCACACTGGTAGTACGCGCTGACCACTCAAAACACTACATCCATGCATTCATTTCTCTTTACTTTATACATACACTATGCTACCACGGAAAACTAAATCAAATCACATTAGAGCACGGCGTGCAGTATTCCCCACTCTATGTACTCAATTACTGTCACACATAAAACGTTCAAGTACCCACGCCTTTCAATCCTCATTTCCCTGACATTCAATCTATTTACGTAGCCTTAATTACATTAAACTTCTTGTATTTATTTACGAGCAGTACTGCATTAGTTAGTAATTGAATTTGCGTAAGAATCTCTTTAAATTGGATTACGTTATCGCACTAGTGTTTGCGACGTCTTTACTCATTCAAGGCATCTCTTGACAGGCTAATTATTACGGCTATTGTGTGGTTTATCGCCAAGAATTAGCGTTTAGATAAACTTAATAAGGAGCGGTGATTCCCGTTTTGTTGCTGAGAAGATCTTTAATGTGAAAATTTTTATCCCTTCCTTTATGTTATGAAAAACACATTGTAGGAATGCAAAGAGATGTGTAAATTGTAAGAGATCTAAGCCACGTTGCACTCTGTCTTTTCGTTGTAATCTATAGAAGATCGGCCGAGAATAGTCCCTGGAAAATATTACATTCGCATAGCCTTGTGTTGTGTTAAAGCAGTGGGTAGAGTTTCAGAGATACTTGACAGCGGCTGTGTAGTGGATCATAGATCTTGGACCTAAAAGTGCATATTTCCTATTATTACAATTTAGCACCAGGTGGGATGTCCAGTGGCATCCTGGCTTAGACTTCTGATTGCGTCCAATATTAAATGCAATATTTACAGATTTTTCAGACCCAAATGCCGCAAGATCACGTCTAAATGGCTTTTGGGCAAAACTATGAAGAGACCGAAAATCTAATTAAAATTACCACTCTGTAATCAAAATGTCAGGCACGCACAAAGAATACATATATACACACACGCACACACTTACATACACCCACCATCAAACACATGACACATACACCCTAATCATCTTCTATTTGTATTTTGTATATTGCAACAATTATAAAAAAAATCATGATGATATTAAATAAATAAATTGAGAGGGGCCTGGTACCCATGACACAAGTTAAATCTTACTTTGGGTACCAGTGTTCGAACAATTATTGTCTTCACCTAATATTGTGTTAACTTTGCTGTTTTTATTATCGAATTCGATTCCCGGGTTGGGCTAAAGTGTTATTGGGGTTTTCTGGCTTGAATTTCTCTGTAGTCGCACGGTGGTTGAAAATGTGCACGGTGGACGATAATAAGTTTGCCCACTATTATGTATGACTTAAAGCAAACTTGGTGAAATGTAGGTGTATACACCTATGCTTACCTCTTTGGGGATACAGACGTTTGACTATGTATATATACAAATAAATAAATATGAAGTGTCTGTTTGTAATGTCAAAATAACAGCATTTTACCTAATGCATATGAAAGTAGGTACGTATAACAAAACTTGTATTTTTAAAAATTTTGTCTGTCTCTCTGTTTGTTCCGGCTAATTTCCAAAACGGTTAAACCGATTTTGATGGGACTTTTACTGGCAGATAGCTGATGTTATAAGGAGTATATTAGGTTAAGTACTTAAAAAAAATAAGGTTCCGCAGAGAAATATTAAAACCAATGAAATAGTGAACAATTTCTGATACAAATAGGGCAATGTATATTAAATAATAATAATTTTAATATAGGTCAGCATGTATGTACATACATCCAATATAAAAATATAATCAAGGCAAAGTATCGTTCTATACGCGGAATACAGAAATATTAAGTTATCGTAAACTTTGCGAACTGAACAAACACTTTTTAGTTAAAATCTACACGGGCGAAGTCGCGGCGAAAAGCTAGTATATAAATAAAAAATTATGTACGTAATAATAACATCGTTAATATCACAAACATATATCATCCAAATGAAAGAAAAGTTTGCGAACAAGATTTATTGGAGCCGGTTGTCCCGGACGCATCGGAAAACGGCACAAAGAACGACATATAATGTAAGTAACAGCCGCTCACTGATAAATAGCGATCGTTGTTCGTAAGCATTGTGAATCAGAAGCAAAGCCTTACTCCACAAACATATAATATTTAAGAGTTGTATTCTGTATGTTATGAATAAGGTTTATGCTGACTGTTGAGGGTTTCCTTATTAATGGCCTTTTACATATGGGCTTCAAATGTTGATGATACTGTGAATCCTAACTAATATTATAAATGCGAATGTGAGTTTGTTTGTTTTCACGCCTTAAGACTGCGCCGAGCGTAAGACGCGGTTGGACTGAATGACAGAGCTCGATATTCAAATCGGCGCACGGCCGCCATAGTAAAATTGTATGGAGGATTTGAAGTGCTTTTTAGATAAATATGTATATTTATTGTCAACCAATAACTTAAATATTTGGGACGGACAAATTGTAATATAACTATTTATGTTTCGTTTAAGCTGTAAAACAGGATAGATTTCTACTGTTATAATCTAAAAATCACGTAACACGAGCTTACGTTTTTGCATTGCAAATTTATGCAATTTTATAGGCGAAAATATTAATTATTTTAAGTTTTTTACACGGAGAAATTGTAAACACATTCATTGTTCTGGTAAATGTATATTTTATATTTGTATTTAACAAAAAGTGTTGATTCTATCAACTTAACATAACCACCTGTTTTGGCACATTTCGCTCGGCGCAGTCTTAACTACTCAACCAATCAACTGGAAATTTGGCTTACACGTTGTTAGGGGTATATATAGTACTTTCATCCAGGAAAAAAATCCATCCTACCCTACATTTACGCGATCGAAGCCGCGGGTTAAATAGTACTTATTACTAGTACGTACTTATTTTAATAAATGACCATGAGTTATCATCTATCTGCATATATAAAATCAAAGTACCTGTTCATAATACCGAGATGTATGGCCTGTTAAGTCCAACTAAGTTATTTGCATACAGAAAATTCATAATTTAAAACTATTTAATATTTTTATTTTATTTCAACTATTCATTTTTAGGCTGTACACGTACAGCTTGCAAGACAATAAATAAAATATAAAACTACAGAGATAGTATGTATGTATGTATCTTATGTGGGGGCCAGTCAGTGCAGATCGGCGACACTTCGACCCAGTGGGATCTTTTGTGTCGACACTCTCCCAATAACGACTGCCATAGATGTTCATGGCAGCCGGGACCGACGGCTTAACGTGCTCTCCGAGGCACGGAGCAGACGATAATTGTCAATCAATACGCACATAATTTCGAAAAGTCATATAACTTCCGAAAGTCAGAGGTGCGCGACGTGGGTTTGAACCCGAGAACCTCTGCATTGCAGTCTGTTGGTCTCCCCACTGAGCTGTCGCTGCTCTTAACAGAGATAGTAACTTACTTTAGTTCGTACTATTGATATTAGATTTACCCTTTTAAATATTTCTTCATGGCTGCTAAAAAGCAATCGAAACGTCGCCGTCAGGGAAAGTGCCAATGTAAATAAGTAGTTTAGAAAATTTAAAAACAAGTTTAAAAATAGTAAACGTCGTAAGCGATGATAACTTGTAAATTTAAACACGTTTAAAGTATTTTAACCCATTCGCTGTCCCGTGATAGACACAATAGAAAATCTATTGTTACGTATCATATGTGATTCATCGGACAGGGAACCTGTTAATAAATGCAACACGGTTTCCATTACAGCACAATTTAGAATCTCCTCAACAGCAATAAAAAATAGATCCCTTCATCCAGTTTCTTTCAGTTTCTCGAAGCCAGATATAATTCGTTTAGAAGCTCTTGATATTCCCGTTTTCAAAAAAGCAATAAAGTAAACTAAGCTGTCATCGGAATCACTAAAAACTCGTATTCATTAACAAAAAGATTGTTTTATTTAATTGGATATCTTTGAATACTTCTGTATCATTTTAATTGTCTTCGAACAAAAGTTGTAATTAGTACTTTATGACGTCATAATGGAACCTCGACGGATCCACTTAAACAATTCACTTCTGATACGACGCAGTACCAAGTTTTAAGTGGTTCGAACTTTGATCTCGGTCCTGGGGCTGCTTTTTAATTGTTCTGACAGCACGGTTTTAAAGGATTTTGTATACATTACTTTCCACCATTCGAAAGTTTACTCATCGTTATTACTATGTATAAGCATACTTATGAAGCGTTTGTAGCGACATTGCTGACGCTTTAGTTCTATATAGTCAGACGCAGCAGTCGTCTCCCCGCAACCACTGAGTCCATGTCTACGACTGGTGACCAAGATATTTCATTTGAACACCCACAAGTGAAGACTTCTGATTACCCTACACGTTAAAATCTAAATACGTTGATTTATGTAGTTACATTTACAACGTTTCTGAACGTCCAAATAACACTTATTAATCATGAAAATTGAATTTACACTTATCAGTTTCAAAGTCCAGCAATGCAAGCGCATAGAAACTATAAAAATAATTGGCAATAAACTCACGATCAATCTTTTAAATCTGTAAATTTTCAGAATGTCAACCATAATTAAAAATCTATTGTGTCTGGCCGCCGGTGTGCCGCCACGAACCAATAAATAAATATGTCAATCATCAAGTTTACAATGTCATTTATGTAACAAACAGGCCCTAGAGCTGCAACCATGCAACCAACCACCAACACCACGTACAAAGCCTTAGCATTCAAGCATTAAAAACAATTTAAAAGTTAGCCTCTTAGTTATAGCATGGTCGAATAGGAACATCTGCTTACGTTACATAAAAAACAACGTACCATATACCAGTCTGAGTTACGCAAGTATACCCCAAAACAATGGGCAGAGAAATATTAAAACTATAATTCACCATATATGTATGTATATTATACACAATAGTGGACGAGTCTATTGTCCCCTATCCACGTATCCAGACTCCATGCTGTTCCTAAATAAATACTAACTGGAAAATTCAATAACTCAACTACTAAGGCTGACAAGCTTACGACATGCTTGAGTAACTCCGAGCCTAATATAAGTTTAAGAAGCGCAGTGCGACAGATTCTTTAAGGAACCCTACTCATCGCAGAAACACAACAGTCATCGTTCTTGGCGGCGATTTTATGGATGGAAATGTTATGGTTTTAGAGGCGAATTTTCGCCTAGAATAATCGTGTTATTTAAATAGTGTTCTTGCTATTTGCTACGCGCCGAGTGTTGTGAGCTCGATCTCCACACGGAAACTATTGCGTGATCAACAAACAGTTGTTCAGGGTCTGGGTGTTGCTGTCTTGTTGTTTGAATGTTTACTTTGTTAAGTCTCCCGCGACACAAAACTTAATCCTAGTTCGACAGCTGTCCATACTATTTAAAACTTTTTTAAATGAGCAATCTTGCTATTTGGGAGTTTCTGAGAAATGTATGTTATATAATGTCCGACATAAGTGAAAGCAGTTTGTTTAGCTGTGAACATTTAACAAGTGGTGACGGGGTGTCTGGCTCGCAACCCTAGTGACCCAATTCCTTGATTTACCCAAGTAGTGCGGGAAAGCAACGCGGATACACTCACTGGTAATTTATCTTATTGTGCAAAAAAAGATGGAAGTGAATAACATTTGATTATGTAATGGAATACATACTTAAATGGCTTTTACTCTTAAAAGGAATTTTTGATTTGGTGCGATTTAGAGCATGCTCTTTATAAATTTAATACATTTCAATAAGATATCGTGCCGGTTGCTTTTAAAATCCGCGCGTTCAGATTTATATATTTATTGTTGTTTATATTTTCTTTAATATTAATTAATTTTGAATGTTTGGATTTATATTTTTTTTAAATATTCATGTCATTATAGTACTGTATAATGACTCAATGAGTCTATCAAGTAAGGAAAAATTGACTTCCTGATTTCAATACAATGACATGACGTTCAATTATTCGGTTTTTTTAATTTTATATTCAGAAAACAACACAAAATATCGGGTGTAAATTATATGGGTAGGTAAATAATAAACAACACACATTACAAATCACGCAAATTATCTAAACATTTCTGATTTTACTACATGTCTGACTGTGTCCCCTATGTGGAGTATATACTTTACAAACGTTGAGACAACGGGTACAGAGGATAACCAGACGTAGAAAACTGTATGTCGATCACATAAAATTTTGTCTTATGCGGCGAAACCATAGCACACAATTACAAAGCGACCACTAAAACCTCTGCGCCATCCGTGCCGCAAAATTCAAATCCGTGCTTTACGAACACCATAACCAACGGGCTTTCTTTCATCCGCAATGCAATAATTATTTTTTAAGTAAACCATTCGAGCTGTTTTAAAATAAAGTTTTCATCTCAATGCAGTGGGTATTTAGGTCAATTCTATTAACTTTTTCCGACACTAGGGAGCGTTGCAACGCTTTTCTTTGTTTAGACAACAAAACAATAAATTAAAGACGGACCGCCGCGCCGCCCGCTAGCTTTCGACTCCACAAAGACCACAATACATAGTTCTCTCATTCAGCCCATTAAACACAAACCAGCTAAAAGAAGTCAGGCCATATTTTTTTGGTTTCATAGCCTTTGGTGTTGTGCTTTAGCATATTACAACCATATACATAGTTACCTTCTATATTATAGTTTTTTCATACATTACTTTTTTAGTAAGCAAATTGCATACTGGTAGTTAGAGCCGTCCCTATGCATTGGCGCCAACGCCGTCGAGCCTGGGGATGCCCAAGACCACCAATGACATTATTGGTAAGGCGAAGTGGCTAAGGCTCCAATTATTTATGTTGTGCCCCTGGGTAATGGACACTTACCTACTGTAAGAACAGCGGTGAAAGGAAATATTTGAAATATTTTTCTTTTTTTGTTGAGTGGATTTACGTTTACCTTGGATTATTGAAATAATTATTGTTTAAGAGCGCGCACCTCTGACTTTCGGAAGTTATATGACGTTTCGAAATTATGTGCGTATTGATTGACAATTATCGCCTGTTCCGTGCCTCGGAGAGCACGTTAAGCCGTCGGTCCCGGCTGCCATGAACATCTATGGCAGTCGTTATTGGGAAAGTCAGTACCCTCTAATATCCTGACACTGGTCTAGCCTTAGGGTATCGTTAGCTTTCGGGTTGCGGAGGTCAGGTGGCAGCTGCTCCGTGTAAAAACTGATATCCAATCAAATCCGGTTAGACTAGAAAAGCCGACCCCAAGTGACTTGGGAATAATAAAGGCTAAGTGAGAAGATTGAAATAATTATTGTTTATTTTTGTATTTATATTCTAGCCCCTTAATATTTTCCTTCAATCGATGACCATGTGACCGGATGCATTGTTCTTAGACATATTTTTTAATACAGTACGAATAATATAGTCTCAGTAGTAACTGAAACTGGTTTTACAATAAGTTTGTTTGCTTGTCTAATTAGACAAATAAGAAAAATGGCACACGCACACAATAATTACTTCTAGCTAACAGGGTGTCCTGCGTGAGCGACGAATACGACGCGACGCGGCGACGCTGCGAACGCGACGAACGCGATCAAAACAACGGCCTACCCATCTTGCGGCAGCATGCGGCGAGACGCGACGTAATGCGTACCTGTTTTGTGGGCGACCAGACGCGGCATCACGAACTACGAAATGGTTGATTTTCAAATTCAGACTTAATAGCAGCAATAATGTAATCGAAAGTAGACGGTAACACGATACAATATTGTTGAATAAAAATAATCGTTTCTTAATTTTGGATATTAATGGTGGAATTCGCCAAATATGTTTCTTTGTAAAATTATCATATTTGTTTTCTTTCTGTGTACTGTTCTGTATTCTACAATTTTTTTTTTAAAGTCTCTTCTTTAAGTATAAATTTTTAAGCAAAATTGCAGTGTACTTCCCCATGTAACGAGAAGTAATGACCAAAATCACGAAGGACATTTGTCGCGTGTAGCATCGCGTCGCATTGCATTGTGTCGTGTCGCGTCGCATCGCGTCGCGTCGCATCGCGTCGCGTTCGTCGCTCACGCAGCACACCCCGTAAGCCTCGATCCTCTACTTTGTACAAAATTTGGACTATCTCTCTCATTAGTATAGTTATAACGTTAATACAAAGGCCGTCCATATTAGACAGTGCCTGAATAATGTGCTGAAAAGTGCAATCCTGTAAACATCGTTCTGTATGTACTCTATGGCTAATGTAATACATCCTCTTTAATACCGCACCTTTTTTAATTAAGAGTAATGTGCGCAATTGTTTTGCATGTATTGACAACACAACACGTAGGTGCGTGTGCTTCGTCCCTGACCGGGACCATGCAAAGTAGATACTGTGTTATATCTATAGTAGACTTGCCCGCGGTTTCGCTCGCGTAAATATAGGTTATGTTAGAACAGTAGCAGAACTTTTTCCTGGATGAAAAGTTCCCTCTATCCTTTTCTGTTCTCCTGACAACGTGTATGCGAAATTTCACGATGATTGGTCGGGTAGTTAAGGTGTGAAAGCGTAACAAACAAACTCACATTCGCATTTATAATATTAGTTAGGATACTCGAATATTATTCGAATATAATAAAGCATTACTATTTATGAAAAGGGGCTTTAGTTTTGTACTGCAATGTGTGGAAGCAATACCAACCATATTATAGAATAAACACGTCAATGTTTTGCATATGACTATTCAAATAATTAGCTTTGTTAATATAATTATTTCAATAGCCGTAATTGTAGCTGAAAACATGCCTGCCATATATTGTGGTAAAATATTGGCTGTTTAGAAGCTTATAATGCAACTAGAGGCATTAAAATGTAAACCATTTTGATGTCAAGGAATATTATGACGATTTTGTTAACTTAAAATTGTTGTATATGTTGTATTAATAATATAATATATACAACAATATTATATATACATTTTTAAACGATACCTATACCTATTTTAAATTAAGTAACATGCTGGTAATTGATTTGTCGATAATGTAATGTAATGTAATGTAATTATAGCTTAATACCACAATTAAATAATTATATCAATTAATTTTACGGTATACTAGATTTTGCCCGCGGTTTCGCTCGTGTAAATTAAGTTAGGGTTAGGTTAGTAACAGTACATTTTCTGGATTAAAGGTACCCTATGTCCTTTTCTATTCCTATGACAACTTGTATGCGGAATTTCATGATGATCGGTCGAGCAGTTTAGGTGTGAAAACGTAACAAACAAACTCACATTCGCGTTCATGACAATAGTCAGGATGAATGCTTGTTGTGCTGTTGATCAACAATACTCATTTTCCAAAATAATTTGTCTTCAACCCCATTAAGAATGTACAAGATTCTCTCAAAGATAAAAGCGCTCGACAATTTCATCTCGATTAGCTCTCTTAGCATAAATAACCCCGGATATAGGCCATGCTATCAATTATTTGAGTGAGCATCAGTTTTAATCAAAGCACCCGACGTTCTATGCAAATGAAAATCTACAGTCTGAAGGAGATCGGGGGATAATCTCGGTGTCTGAACGTCGCTTAACCGTTTACATGGCCTAGTGAAGACTTATTGCGATCTTATTTATTAAGACGGTTCGTAAGATTCAGACAGATGGGTGTTACATGTGGGGATAGCTTGATAAAAGCCAGGCAAGTATATTGAAAAATATTGAAATCAGATTTATTGCAATTTATTTTGCTTAAGACTTTATTGAGTTGCTATATTTTCCCCGGCTTCGTTCGCGATAATGTTTAATTTGTATAAGGAACAGTACTTTTTTCGGGATGAAAGATACGCATGTATTTTCTGTACCCTGACAACGTGTATGCGAGCTTTCATGATGATTGGTCGAGTATTTACGGCGTGAAAGCCTAACAAATAAATTCACATTTGCATTTATAAAATTAGTAAAGATATAGTTACATTTTCCTGACGGTCTGGTTGCTTATAAGTAGCTGTGGTTACGGTTTATCCGAATACTACATACTTGCGTAAACGTAAGGCTAATACCATGAAATGAATGTAAAGGAAACCTGATTCTTAGGAGCTCCACACATCGAACGCAGTGCGGTGCGTTGGCGTGGCGTCCGTGGCTGTCGAATTTTGTATGCGTGTATATGGAGTACCACACACCGAACGCGGCACGGTGCGGTTGAAAGGCGCGGCGCGGCGCGGCGAGAGGCGGGGCGGTTGCCTCCCGCACCGCGCCGTCTTGCTGCATTTATAGAATGCACCCACAATCTTTTTCTAGTTTTTTTAAAATTCCTATTCTATAAATAAATATAATAATAATAATATTCTATCACATACACACAACACCATCTAGCCCAAACTAAGCAGAGCTTGTACTATGGGTACTAGACAATGGATAAACATACATGTATACTTTTCTTTGTAAATACATACATATTATACATAGAAACACCATATAGCAAGCTACTTATTCTACGTCCATCGCGTATAATGCTTGAAGTAGTACTAACGTTAACACGAAGCGCCAGTAAGCATTGCCGATAAACCGTGCCGCACCGCGTCTCTGCTGGGCAATGCACACCGGACGCGGCGCAGCGCGGTTTCTAATCGCACCGCGTCGCGCCGCACCGCGTTCGGTATGTAGAGCTCCTTAGGCGCCGGAAAAGCGGTGTAAACCTATAAGGTACTTTCGGCAGGAGCGCTGACTCATTTATAAACATTTTTGTGGTAACGCAATGTATTGTGGGTCACACTTGTGTATGCTAGAACCTTGAATATAATAAGAAATAATTAGCAATAGAATTAGGCTGCACGGGTGGTGTAGAGGTTCAATCGGCCACCTGCGACTGCCACTACGCCGAGTGTCGTAGCTTTGAATGCCACACGGGACAAAAAAAATTGTGATCCATTAATAGATGTACCGAGTCTGGGTGTTCTGTGTCTGTTGTTTGAATGTTTGTAAATGCCTCCGCGACACAAAAATCACACCTAGCGAGGGAGATGCTTTTATAAAAAATATACTAAGAGGTGTCAAATCTTTTGTGCCTACATTGCAGACGTACCTACTTAAATAGTTATACCCATATATATTTAAATTCAGTAAGAAACTGATGAATATAGATTAGCCTTAATATCTATATTTCTCATTATAACTTATATTTCAACGAAAGATATTAACATTTCGCCTTGCATGAATTTAAGAAGTTCACTGAGGCGTGCACGCTACCTTAATTAACATTTTAATTAACAGACTGTTATTTTATTCTGCTAGTTTTCAATTAATCTTATGACCATAGACTTCAATAGATCCAGTAGGTTAATCAACGTTACCACTGTCACGCTTGTAGGTGGGTGACCATTTCTTAAATGATTACTACCATAATATTGTTTTACGTTTACGCGAATGTTATTCATTGAATTACATAATATTGTCTTCTGTTTACGCGAATATTATTCATTGAAATTAAACTACTATATACGGATTTTATCGCGTTGCTTATTTGACACTTTATTACATAATTTTGAAAATTGTTACACTACTTCTACTATTAACTTTACTAATTTTTAATCTAATTAAATTATTATTAAAACTATTTAGATTTAATTTAATTTTACACTTTCCCCGACGTTTCGGTTGCTTTTCAGCAGCCATGGTCACGGGGATTAATATATAAAATAGTTTATCCGTATAAAATAGTTTAATTTCATTAATAACTACCAATTTGAGTTACGAATGCCAAATATTCTTGTTAATTATGAATTACCAATCTGCATTGCCCATTGATATATACAATGCACTTACACTTAAGACTGCGCCGAGCGAAATGTGCCAAAACAGGCGGTCACAGTTAAGTGAATAAAATCAACACTTTTTGTTTAATACAAATATAAAATATACATTTTCCATAACAATGAATGTGTTTACAATTACTCGGTGTAAAAAATTTAAAATAATTGATATTTTCGCCTACAAAATTACGTAAATTTGCTCGTATTACGTGATTTTTAGATTATAACAGTAGAAATCTATCCTATTTTACAGCTTAAACGAAACATAAATCGTTATATTACAATTTGTCCGTCCCAAATATTTAAGTTATTGGTTGACAATAAAGATACATATTTATCAAAAAAGCACTTTAAATCCTCCATACAATTTTACTATGGCGGCCGCGCACCGACTTGTATATCGAGCTCTGTCATTCAGTCTAACCGCGTCTTACGCTCGGCGCAGTCTTAAGGATCGAGGTTCGATTCATTTTGTGTTTATTTATGAGTGTAGATAGTCTTGCCTACATAATAAGGACTCTAAAACATAGACGGAGTACATGTATATGTATTTGTCTATCGGTTCAGAGATACAAGGCCGTGTCGTATATAATGGTAGATCATAGAATTATGCACATATATCACTAAAATTAGTTCCAATTCCAGTACGTAGCACTGCGCCGAATTCGGCATGTCCCCTCGGGAACTCAGTCATTTTCTGTGATGAAAGTACCCATTGGTCTAATCCAGGACGCAGGCCATCTAGACATCAAACATTCATTTTAGTTGAGTTATGGTGCTAATTCAAACACTGGTTGAAACGATAATCAAGGTCGTTGATTTCGTTTTATACAAGAAGTCGTCATATCATAGGCAGATCTGATGCTAAGCAGTAACTGTAGCTTATGATTATTTGGAATAAGTATGTAAGTAATGTCTTCCAGATCGAATTTCGATCATGGCGGCCAATCTAAATGGAGACTGACCATCTGTGCTATAGATATTATATAGTGTACAAGTGTGTGCGCAGACACACGTGCACTCTTTATTTCCTAACTCGCACACTCAAATGGGACGGCAATCTGACATGACCGGAGAGAGATCAGGCGAAGGACCAATGCCTTTACGTGCTTTTCAGGCTTCAACTTCCTAATTCCAGGATGCAATAGAGAATTTCTTAAATAAATATTTTAAATCTTTATTTTGCAAAACATGACTAGGTACAACAAATAATATGTATTAGATTCAGGAAAGTCACAAATGCTAATAAAGTTTTACTAATTCTTGACCGAGATCCGGGATTTGAAACTGAGACCTCATGCACGGCAGTCGCAGTTATTACTGCTGCGCCAGCGAGGCAATCAGACACATGTAATACCAGGTGTATGACTCTCATGTCGCCGACTTTAAGGTTAAGTAAGAAAGATCCTAGAATAATGAAGAGATGGTTGTGAGATGCCGTGGCTACGAGTTTTGAGAGTAAACGACTAGATTATCTTTATTTATTTATTTATTTATTTATTAAGGATCTCCGACAAAGAATATACACAAAATTGCACAAACATATAAACATAGCTTTGTATAGTCTACTCCTTCAGTTATAGGAGACCACAGCATGCATATACATATAAAAACAAAGCTTAAATTGAAAATATAATAAAAATAATTAAATAACCTAATTAAAATGAGCTACACATTGGGCACACATACATTGGCTACACATTGTTTATAAGAAGATAAATGAAAAATAAAAATCTTTTTTGTAAAGGTAAGCGCAAAGTTATAGCATCGGACTAATGAGGTAGATAAATTATTATTTATAAAATAGAGTTAAGACATCAGTGTTGACACCTGTTAAGCCATTGATCCCCGCTGTCATAAATTTTTATCGGTCAAAATCACACTATCTTATAAAACAATGTCCCCCGCCGAGTTTGACTGTCTGTTCGCGATAAACTCAAAAACTACTTAACGGATTTTCATGCGATATTCACCAATAGACAGAGTGATTCATAAGGAGGGTTTAGGCGTATAATGTGTTAAGGTTTCGTATTACCCGTTCGAAGCCGGGGCGGTCGCTAGTTAATAATAAGATTGTTTGATTACATTGTCTATCGATGGACAGTATGACAGTAAGGATGGATTTTAATGCTTATTCTTAGATATTCTTATAAATGTACAAAAATATATTTTTTTAATTTAAATATGATTACTAGCAATTTGTTTTTCAAATTACTAGCATTCTTGTTAACCCCTCCAGCTTAGCTAGAATGCTTGTGTTAGGAGTGGGTTCATGTCGGTAGTGCAATGGGTGGGATTCGAACCCGCGACCTCTCGATCGCAAGTCAAATGCCTTATCCATTGGGCTAACGCCGCTTAAATTTATATAATTTATTTTTTATTTTATTTTTATTTATTATTATAAATTTTATTTATATTTATATTTTATTTATTTATTATATTAAATAAATAAATAAATAATTTATAATCTATAAATAGTTTTCCAAGCTCGAGAGTTGTTTTTGTTCGTTGTTTTAATGTTAAGAAAGTCCTCTGTGATGCAAGCTTTGCGACAGTGGTGTCACTTAAAAAAATCATTGAACCCTTTACCTGTACGCCACCTAATGTCGAAAACAAAGTTCATTAAACCTTTGCTCTTCTAATCGCATGATCCCAAAGTCACCTTGCCGTAGTCAAAGCCATGGTCAAGATCAAACTATTTAAGCCAAAATGCTGTGTTTATTTATTTAGTTTGTAGGTATTTACAGCTGGCCATCAACACAATATAAAGTCTATTTATTTATCTGGACATTCCAAAATGGAACGTAGACAATGACGTCACATCTATATTTGGCGCGAATTTCAGACAAACAAAATGTCAGGCCTGAAAGTAACTATAAAGTTTTAAAAATGGATTTGTTTTGACCAGGTTACACCGGCCAAAGTAACATGCTGACTAGTTGACATGGCTCTGTTTGTTAGGCTGAAAAATCTTCCGACACTCTTACCATATGTACATTTTTATTTATCTATGTACAGTCGGCCAAGAAAGTGGTCTACCAGTTTTGACGAAAGTTTCTGTGAGATCTAATTATCGCTAAGGATAACTTTTCTAACTGAGTATAAGACATCTTAGACAAGAAGGTGCCTTGTTTAATATTGTCTTCTGTTTACGCGAATATTATTCATTGAAATTAAACTATTATATACGGATTTTATCGCGTTGTTTATTTGACACTTTATTACATAATTTTAAAAACTGTTACACTACTACTACTATTAAACTTTACTAATTTTTAAGCTTATTAAATTATTATTAAAACTATTTAGATTTAATTTAATTTTACACTTTCCCCGACGTTTCGGTTGCTTTTCAGCAGCCATGGTCTCCCCGTGACCATGAACGAAAATTATGTAATAAAGTGTCAAATAAACAACGCGATAAAATCCGTAAATAGTAGTTTAACTTCAAAGGTGACTTGTTGTTAGCTGTGATAATTCAAACTTAACACATGGCATGACGTAAATATAATACATGATAAAGAAAGCAGTGGTCACTGTCATAATATTAATGCAAGGGGAAATCGACCTTGTTGCTTCATGACGTTCAAATTAATTTCAACCGTAGGGTGATAGACCACATTTTTGGCCGAGTGTATCTACTATCACCCACTACATTGAGTTTAATTATATCATACCGATTTTGGTATTGCCAATTATAAAAAGCATTTACATAATATTAGTGCCTGTTCGTAATCTAACAAAGACATACTTCTCTATATTTTACCCATGTTTTACATTATTATGTTTATATTTTAATTACATAAATACATGACATAAATTGTGATTAGCAACTAACAAGAAATAGGTACTTAAACAAAAGTCTGCGTCAAGTTCTTTTAAATATTATTATTGTCTTACGTTTGACGCATACGTTGACATTAACCCAGTATTTACGGTTATTATTATCATTTATTTTGTTTACAACTACATACACAAATAGATTTCTATCTATAATCCTTGAAGGTCCGAAGAGTTTTACGAGTGAAGGAGACTGCCGTAGCCAATTATTTGGTGACACGGACATTACAAATGAGGAGTATCGCCTAGGAAAATATGTCATCATATATGAAACCAGCGTAAGTAAAAGTGCCGAAAGCTCACATATTTACTCCCATTACTTTCTTTGAATCCCAATTTTACTTATTTACTTTTCCCTAGGGCGAAATTGCGCGAGTGATAGCTCAGATATTGCAAGCGATTGAAGGCTAAATGTGTTTTACATTTTTGCTGAAATACACGCCGCTTGCCAGCGGCTCGTATACGAGCCGCTACATTGTGTACCTCTGTTTACCAGCAGCTCGGATACGAGCCACCGAGTGCCACGCCACTTTAAACCTTATTTTACTAACCTTAACGGTTATAACTCATTGTTTTTTGGCTACAAATGGATTTTTTGGGTAACGGACATAATAAATATATAAGAAAATATAAACAAACGATAGGTAAAATGTACTGATATGTAACACACATGGAAGTACCCACATTTCTCTAGCAACTTTTTAGGTTTAAATAAAGGAGTTGAGTCTTGTATTTCGGATAGAGGTCAACCTCTGCATAATCCTTTGAAGGTACATACATACATACGTGAGAATATGTATAATCGATAGACGTTTAACAGTCACAGCATAGACTTTCAGATATGCGTGTTCGTAAACAAATCAATTCATTATTTGCACATATGGATATAGAGCTTATATTAAAATTGCTAGTCATATATAATATAGTGGACCGAATCCTATCCTCCTATTATTTGTGAGAATGTTTAGATGTTTCTTACTTAATCACGCGTATACTAATTTAGATGACAGTTGGCTCACACTTGCCCATGTTTTGGATTGCCAACGAAATCTACTAATTTCTATCCCGGTAAGTATTCCTCTACAATTCACACAAGCGAAGCCGCAGACAGAATCTAGTAATGACATTAATAAAAAATCAAAGAACCGTATTGGCATCAAGCGAGGTTCATAACAAAAGATTTTTTCAACTTTTATTATCTCGCGTACAAATTGTTGAGCGAAAGCACGTGGAATCTTTAAAAATGCTTTATTGCGAACTCATTTTAAAATGAACTGTTTTATTCAATATTGCATTATGTCTTGTATTTTATCCGTGTATTCTGGCACCGGCAGCTAAACTTCCAACCGAATTAGAAACTCAATACTACGTTCAAAAACAGAAATTACTGTCATAGACAACTGAGGAGCAAATTCATCCATTTAAATTTGGACACAGACTTACGACACTCATTTGTTTTTTGAACGTAGTATTGAGTTTCTGGATAGATCGGAATCATGAAAAAGCGTCAGGGCCTGTAGGAAATGACAGCTAGACGCCTACTGACGAGGGAGAGACATAGAGGAAAAGGGTGCCTTTGCCCCGTAATAATTAAGGCTATAATTTATCTACGTCTGATATGAGAATTTATTCTTTTGATACCTATGTATTTATGTCTATTGTATATTACTGTGTGTTTAAACTGTCTCAATATATTAAATAACTTTTAAATATCTGCTTTGACGGAGGATGCTTTTAAGTCTGCATTTGTACAACTTTGCGAAGTAAGCTATTTAAAATACATTCACAAATGTGATATAACAGCCTTTTGATTCCATGTGCCTTTCTGAGTTGCAAACAAATGCATAAAAAGCTTGCTTTGCCCTTTGTATAAAAAGGAGTAGTGCTAACATTGTGCTTGTTGCGAAAATTGATGGTGACAAAAGAAATATGAAAGTAGCTAGGAAATGAGAGCATTCAATGGAGTGAGAGCAAAGTGGAGTAAAAAAAATAGCTACAAAAATGGTTCAAAAAATTAAGGACCATAAGGTCTGAAACAATTTAGCAAATGTTCTCTGTTGAAATTAAACTACTATATACGGATTTTATCGCGTTATTTATTTGACACTTTATTACATATTAAATGTTCTCTGATTATACATTTATAATATTCGCGTAAACAGAAGACAATATTAAATGTTCTCTGATTAAATTTATCATATCAAAATCAATAAAAAGGTCAGGTTAAGAGTATCATCTACACTTATATAATAAAAAGAAAATTTTGATATTTTGTTTGCTTCTAAGGATTTAACTCTAAAAATTATAAAAACGCAACCAATTATAAAAATTCTTTCGCATTAGAAAGCTAAGCTGTCGGTCTCGATAGTGTAGTGGTTAGTGTAACCGACTGCCACGTCTGAGGTCGCGGGTTCGATTCCCGCACAAGTCAAACATTTGTGTGCATGAATATGGATGTTTGTCTTGGTCTGGGTGTTTCTATGTATAATTTGTAAGTATTTACAAAAAAAAAAGTATATATGTATGTATGTTTATCCATTGTCAACCCATAGTACAAGCTCTGCTTAGTTTGGGCTAGATGGTGCTGTGTGTATGTGGTAGAATATTATAGAATATTATATTATCACCGAGTAACATAGACTACATTTTATTTTTAAAAGTACTGACCTAACCTAAGCTACGTTTACGCAAACAAAGCCGCGGGCAAAAGCTAGTATATCAATAAGCATACTAGGAATAAAGAAAATGAGAGAAAATTGCAACAATGGAATGGTCTCTGCCTATCCTATAGAGAAACAGGGATGAGTCTGTGACCTACATGGGTTGTGATGCGGGTTTATCGTTGGAATATAAGTTTCCTTTCGTTATCTGAAAGTCAAGGCCATCTGCAGTGCGTTTGTCGGTTTGCGGGGTTTACTCTGTCTGATACTACTTCGGAGCATAACCTATACAGTATAATATTTAACTTGCTTATTGTGACACTAGCGCGATTTTTCGGTTATATTGGGGTTTCTTGCGTTTGTTATTTAGATGATAACATGCAAACGCGGTACTGGGATTATGTATAATACTAATAACGGTACTTTGCACAAATAATTTAATTGTATCATAAATAATTGTATTATCAAAAATGATAGTAAAATGATTATTATTAATAATTTGTATTATACAAATGCTTATTAGAAATTCTGGTATACTGTATGCTAGCGCAAGCATAGTTTTATATTTATTTTTAAGAAATCTTAATTATGTTAATTGTCATAATTATTAAATTGAATTAATTCAAGCTTTTGTGCGTTTTTTTGTTAAATTAAATTTTAATAGGTTGATGATGTACTTAATCAATCTATTAAAATTTAATATCAATAAAATAGAGAGAGAGAGAATTATATTTTTATACAATTCATTTTTGATTATTGTACCTCACAAGATAGAATATATATGAAAGATTGTTTAAGTATATAACGTAAATAAGATAGGAGTAGTTGGAAGATAGAGTAGTAGGTACCTACTTATATAAATATTATTAATGAATAAATAAACCATTCTTTACTTTAAATGTATTTGCAGAAATACTAACTTAAATTATACTGGTTTCAAATAACTGTATTTATTGGATTCAAAATGGCTCATATATATCATTTTGTAGTTTACTCATCAATATACACGAATACACAGTCGTTTAAATGCCAATGTTACACATTCAAATTAAATCATGATAACAATTTACACTTTTATATTTGAATTATTTTATTGCAGTTTATTCGCGATTCATTTTATTTTAAGGGTAAATAAAGTGATTATTGAAATACGAATACATACTTCGCAGATCCACGTATTCTATTTTCAAAGACAAATAGAGTTTTAATAAATTCGTACAAAGGAGTTTAATAACAACATATATTTTATAAAAGAGTTAATTCTGTAATTACTGTTAAGAATCAATTAAGAGTAGGTACCTATCTCAAAAGACATACCTCGAGAAGTTTAGTTCAAAATGTCTCATGGAGATGGCGATCTAATATCCGTGTTAGATTTCTTTTAGAACCTTATTCACATACGAATCTAATTTGATTGACAATAATGTGAAGTGTTTATTTTGCTGTTACGATTAAAATATGCCGTAAAATATAATATAATACCGTATAAATGGGTATTGTAATTACGCTGAAACTGTTTCATAGTGCCTAGAAATCGAATTAAATATAGAATATATAGATATTTTATACAGGAAAGAAGTAGAAATAGTATCTATAATATATTTTTGTGATTTCATCCATGTAAGTTGTTGCAGAAATTGCATCGATTTTTATGATAACCTAGTTTATTAATTTCATATTATTGGTGGTAGTTTTAAAACGTGGCACTTAGTTTACATCAGAATAAAATAAATCATAATAATTGTAGATAATATAACATAGAGATTTCTATATTTTAACAATTAATCAATATTTATAGCACAATTAGATTAATTAATTTAAAATTTGACACTCGCTTTAATACGATTTCAGTTTTAATTTTAAACTCTGAACATGAATGCAGTATTTTACATTGATAAGCGTCACGGATAAAATACTACTCTAATATAGGTTATTAACTAAAGAACACATATTAACTAATATTGTCTTACGTTTACGCGAATGTTATGTATACATTGAAATTAAACAAATTTATACGGATTTTATCGCGTATTAACTAAAAATACATGTAAACATCAGAGATTAACCAACAAAATGGGACATTTGTGGTAAATCTTAATTGTTAATATTATTTAATATATTAATTGCTCAATCAATCATCATAAGTAATATCTAATTAGACAAGAATTTAATGTGGCAAGAACGGAGTGACCTTATTATTATAAGCTAATTAACAGAGAAGTCAAAAGGACAACAGATAACAATTATAGAACTGCTATTCTAAATTCAAAACATCTGCAACGCTGTTCGATTTAAAGTCGTATATATTACAATCAAAATATTTTCAACGCGAGAACTCGTAAGTTGAAGAAAATAACAATAAAAAGAATTCACCCGCCGTTCTTGAGTAAGCTACGTCGAACATTTGTTTCCCTTTGACCTAAATAAGTAAAAGAATAGTCCCTATATTTCCAGGCTGCTACATATTCAATGGATTTTAGTTTTTAATGTAATCCTCTACGTACTAGCAGCAACTTCGTTCCCGGTTTCAATTTGTGAAGCTGCATTTATTATGCAGATAGTTTCGGTTCCGGCTGTCGCCATTATTTTTTAAAAGTCCGTAACGTGATACTAGCATTTGTTAGGCATTGTTTAATATTGTATCAGATTCGTTTATATCAAAAGTAGCTTGCGTGGATTTCTTATATACAATTTTGCCTTATTAGTATAAATTCGGTTTAAGCTTAAGATTATTTTTTAAATCTTGGATTGCTTTTTTACACTTACAAAGGTTTTTTTAAATGAAAGGTGAATCATTTGTTGTACTGGTATTGTTGGGTTTATTTTTCTATTAGAAACGTGTAAAGATACTTAAATAATTAGTATTAATATACGATTCAATAATGCCGATAACAGTTCACATCTTCAGTAGCATTTAAGTTTTATGTGATCCAAAAAACATTACCCACTTACCTCTGATTTTCTTTAAACTAAATGTAAATGAAAAAGCAATTTATTGCTATTGCATGTTATGTTATTAATCAAACAAAAATATACGCTTCGTATTGTTTATGCGGCACTGATAGAAAACAAAAACAATCTCCAAATTCAGAACCTGAATTTGCTGTCATTCCACCAATATTATGTTACCAAACGAATAAAAAGAACACCCATAATTTACGCAATATTCAAATATCAAATTCGATTTATGGTAAAAATCAGTGATTCGAAATTTGAACTCACCGACGAGTGCGGCAAGTAGCGCGAGCGTGGCGGCAGCGAGCGCGGCCGGTGCGGGCGCGGCGCGAGGCATGACTGCCGTAGACACGCTCACTGCGTTGCCAACTACTGACGTCGAAAAGTCGCCGTATTGATAAAAAGTATTTGGATTTTTATTAAATCTGGCCAATTCAACGAAGGGGAAAGAAACTTTCAGGCAATTGAGGCGTTGTTATTGCAAATATTAATGGACATTGGGGACAGTTATCAACAAGCTTACTGCGGAGATCCGTTTCTTTTGTTCAATAAATCTCTTCTTAGTACAAATATAAACATAAATTCAAAAAGCTTTAAATATAAATACAAAAGTACTTCAATACCGAACGGGGCAGCAAAGCTAGAAATAAAATTACCAATAAATTTTTTTCTACCAATTAAATTATTGAATAAAAATAAATCTTAACCACATAAATAAATATATTACTCCAAAAGGATATGCTTTTTTGGAATCATCTAAAGGTCCTAAAAGGTACAGTTGCCCGATTTATGTGGCGTGTGGCAACCCTTCGCGCGCCGCACGCTTGCCGCACGCCGGCCGCAGCACGGTGCGGCTACTCCCGCCCCGCGCCCCCGAATGCGGCACTGCGCTCTCGGTGACGACTCGCTAGGGGGTGCTTCCATTCTTACACGGGATACGTGACGGACAAACTCCTGAACTTTAATACTACTTGGTGTCTTCCAAAACACGTTGCGGCTTCTGTACTCACTTGTATTGTGGTTAAGGGAATTAAACATAGAACGTCTTAGACTACGTCTAACAAGAATATTATAAGAGGTAGTCTAAGACGTTCTTTGTTACCTTACCTTCATGGTTATAAACGTTTTACCCGTTAAATATTATACCAGTTGTTACCGACGCTTTGGAAAGCATGAGGATTTTCTGCTGACTACTGCATTTTCTGTAATCGTGGATTCTACACTACAGGCAAATCAAATCCTGCCAAACCGGCAATTGAAATTGAACTCTTACGATCATTCAGCAGCACCTATAGTTTTTATAACCAAGGATTGCCGATGCTACTGCGGTTCATGCTTTAATGGATTCTATATCTCTGCTAAATAACATCTTGCCAAACCGGCAATTGAAACTTAACCTCTTACGGTTGCTTATAAGCGAAAACACAATGTTCTGTTACTGCACATAGAGATAACAATTCTTTTAAATTAGTTACACTTTTACAATCGTAGTTACAACAACAGTGGAGCTGTACGCAATGAGAGGGTGTATGTAAGAGTCGTCGCATTCATCTGCACAGCTAACACCTTGTTAGCCTCGCGTCGCTGCTCATCACACGGTTAACTATCACTCGTGACCCCGACAACCATCCACCTACCGCTGAAGCGGCATTTTTACCCCACTCCGTTAACAAACCAGTACTTATAAGCTCGTACGTCAACAGTTTCAATAAACACGAGTTGTTACCGATACATGAGCAAAATATTTTTTTTGCCTATCTAATGTTCATATAATTTACATTTATTATGCGGGTATCAGAAAAATCTGGCCATATTAATGGATTTCAAGATAAATTTTCTTTTTTATGGGGCTTTGTCGCTTACTAATAATGCCACCCTCCTTAACAAAATAACCTACTAATAATTTATATTTACTTTTGGGCAATAACTACATTACATTACACATATATCCTGTTATACTACTGAAACAATTAATAACACAAAGCACAACATCTTATCCGCTTCCAAGATTTCAAGTATAATAATTATGCTTGTTTGTTAGTTATACTTTCGCCTATCTTTAAATTTATTTTATATTACTTATTAAAATGTCTTCTCACACACACTACAGCAGCGATAGCTCAGTGGGGAGACCAACAGACTGCAATGCAGAGGGTCTCGGGTTCGAGCCCACGTCGCGCACCTCTGACTTTCGGAAGTTATATGACTTTTCGAAACTATGTGCGTATTGATTGACAATTATTGCCTGTTCCGTGCCTCGGAGAGCACGTTAAGCCGTCGGTCCCGGCTGCCATGAAGATCTATGGCAGTCGTTATTGGGAAAGTCAGTACCCTCTAATATCCTGACACTGGTCTAGCCTTAGGGTATCGTTAGCCTTCGGGTTGCGGAGGTCAGGTGGCAGCCGCTCTGTGTAAAAACTGATATCCAGTCAATTCCGGTTAGACTCGAAAAGCCGACCCTAAGTGACATGGGAATAATAAAGGCTAAGGGAGAAGATTAAAATGTCTTCTCTATGGAAAATTCCTAGAGTTCTTCTAATGAGAGCTCTGCTCCTAGAACAGACTTTTATTTTAAAAGCATTTTTCACTATAATAATTGACGTATCATAGAAATGATATAAAAATGTATGCTGATATATTTTTTTGGTTTTTGTTATTTCGGACGCTAATAGTTCTTAAAACTTAATACTTAAAATTAGTTCAAGACCATTATTATTGAGACACTGTATCGGGCAAGGATTTAATCGATATCATGCTAATTAATAAATAGTATTCCGTGCTAAAATCGATGAAACTTAATGTGATTTTAAATCTACGACAATCCTTACAAATAAATTATTATAACGCATTTCTGGTACACGCCTTGCAACAATCAAAAGTAAGAAATAATATTTTGTAGTTATAAAAAAATCGTTTATACTTAGATAATATTATATCAAACACGTTGTAACTATTTATTGAGCGTTTTAGTGCCAACATCGTAAAATAGATACGTCAAGTGTAAAGGTACGATGCTTCGAATCTGGAACGAGTCATAATATAAAGTTGGCAATCGCTCCATTCTTTCGTCACAAACAGTTTGTGACATACATATATCTGTCATTGATGAATAGTGGCTGTGAAATTACCCTGAATTTTGGGAGTTTATTAGTGTATTATTGGTAGAACTGGATTGTCACTGAAGTAGCGTAAAACACGTTGAATATTGTTTTATTAATCATTGGTGTCTAATGAGGTACTACTCTTCTTAAATTATAAAACATGGTTGCTCCTTCAGCCCTACAGAGAATTGTAATGAAATAATCTTGATTGCTGTTCCTTTGGTGAGGCTTCTTGCTGTTCACAGAAGGGCCATGCTCCTTCTTTCTTGGGTAGTCAGCTCATACGTAAGAGAAATTTTAGAAAAAGAACATAACTCATAGTCAGGTCTTGCAAGTGTTTAAACTACAGTTATTGTTGTCAATGAGGCGGCCAATCAATCAGATTTGCCAGCTAAATAATATAAAAATCTATCATAAGCACAAAACAGGCAATTTTTTATAACATAAATATTAAAGGGAATGGTGAACTGTTTCAATGACAACACATATTAGGATGATAGTGCACATGTACCTAGATGTATAGTGTATAATTTAATTATCTTTGTCGTGTCTTTTCACTAAATTTTAATGAATTATATATGTATTTTGCTGTAATTAGCTAAAGATAAAACTACAAAAACATTAAAATGTTTTGTTACAGTATTAGTATGTATTCTGCTTTTACACTACCAATTGATGTAGTCGCTTCGTTTCATTTAGGGCCAGGATAGCTACATACATTTGTAAAATGAAGAAGAATACTCCCGCTCTCAAGAGAGAGAGCAGTGCATCACGGCGGACTTTACAAACTTTGAATTAACGGACACTAACAATACCCGGTCTCGAAATTATTTATGGATAAGTTACCTACAGAAATTGTCCTGTATTGGAATCGAATACACAGCACTTGGCGCACTGGTCGTGTCATCTCGCCACTGCCAGGGCTTAAGACTGCGCCGAGCGAAATGTGCCAAAACAGGCGGTCACAGTTAAGTGAATAAAATTAACCCTTTTTGTTTAATACAAATATAAAATATACATTTACCATAACAATGAATGTGTTTAGAATTACTCCGTGCAAAAAAACTTAAAATAATTAATATTTTCGCCTACAAAATTACGTAAATTTGCACGAAAAATGCAAAAACGTAAGCTCGTGTTATGTGATTTTTAGATTATAACAGTAGAAATCTATCCTATTTTACAGTTTAAACAAAACATAAATAGTTATATTACAATTTGTCTGTCGCAAATATTTAAGTTATTGGTTGACAATAAAGATACATATTTATCAAAAAAGCACTTCAAATCCTCCATACAATTTTACTATTGCGGCCGCGCCCCGATTTGAATATGCGCCGCACGAGCTCTGTCATTATCTGTCTTACGATCGGCGCAGTTTTAAACCAGTCATCAATTTCTGTGGTTGTCTGATAGTTGTACTATTGCTAGATGTAGTTCTTCCAATGTTGTCTAGGTATCAAAGTACGTACCAACGATATTCAGTCAATACCCTAATATTTTCTCTGGTATTGCAAGCGTTCATAGTCAGCAGAAACGGCTTACCATTATACAACTCATAAGCTTCTTCGCCTAATCAAAAGTTAAAGAACTTTTTAGATAAAAAGTTATTTCAGATAGATAGTTTTGAAGATTAATTATATTGCGCGATGTATGGGCGGGGCGAAGTAAAGAAAGATCTAGATAACCTTTATACGGGTGACAGTTTGGTCAATAAATTACCTTAGGTATTATTAAGGTAAAAACCTTGTACTCCTTTTAACGACTTTTTAATTATTTTCATTGTGTTTTGAAAGAAAATATAGATTTTCAAAGATTTAAATAAAAAAGTGCTTTATTGCTATAGTGAAGATACTAGTACACATGAACAAAAGATACGATCACGGTTATAGATCCTTAAAATGATAGGCATAGGTGTTTTACATACGCACATTTTGCACGTTTTAGAGTTCGAAAAAACTCTTATACAACAGCTTTGTCCGTCTGTCTGTTATACAACTTTCAACTCAAGAACCGTAAAAGCTAGAGACTCGCGGTCAACGCCATTCGACTCAGCATAGTCGATATAGCCCTGAAATGACTTTGACCTTTGACCTCTGACCTCAAGGTCACGTGTTATCAAGTAACCTTTGCATATATTGTTTTTCGAACTCTAAGATTTACGGCAATTCATAATTGCCGTTTCTCACTCGTTTAGGTACGTTTTAATGCCCACGTCTTTATTCTATTGAAAATTGTTTGTTACGAGTGAAAAAGACCTTGCGTAATTATTTAGTTACTCCAAGAAACCAAGGTATGAGTAGAGTACTTCTACTGCGCTATGTGAGTAACAGTTTTGAGGGTTCACATATTATGTACCTCTACTGTTCCTTTAGTTTCATTAAATCTTTTGCTTTAGTTTGATTAAGATTCTTCCAATTTATGAAGTTGAAACGCCGGTACAGATAGCTTTTAAAAACCATTTTAATTACTCGTAAGCCCACAAAGGCATGGCATCAAAAGAATCGTGACATACTATTGCACAAAAAGTTCGTTTAAAAACTGCTTTTAATTTCGATGTTGTTATTTTAATGTTCAGGCAAGGGTTTTTTTAACGTGGGGCATTTTCTTATACCTATTCTCGGGAAAAGAGGAGCAGAAAGGTTATGTCGAAATCACCCGAGGAGAGATGGAACGTCCCGGATCCTACCAACAACCTACCACGGTGAGCCAACTTGCTGCCTTGAACAGTGGGTGGATCGCTGTAACTGAAATTATATCAGCGACCCACGCAGTTGTTAAGACATTGACATAAGACATCCTAGTTGAACCCGTGGTAAAGAATTGCGTTTTGTGTGGAGCCGCGAGGTCCTGACTTCGGAGGCACAAGTATTAAGACAGAATGAAGTCTAGCTTAGTGGTAAACACTACGCTTTCACTTTTATAATGCGTACCGCAAAGAAATGGGTCTCTTTACTTAAGTCTGTGTTTCCCAACGAGTACAATAATACTCATCGGATGCGGGTGGCCCAAGACCGGTCCGTGTAGAAAACCTTGGGGGAGGCCTATGTCCAGCAGTGAATGTCTCTCGGCTGAGATAATGATGACAATAGTATACGTAGGGACATTGCCTCATTGGCATGTTTCTACAGAATATACCACGGAGAGTGCTCTGAAGAGTTATTCCACCTTAACCCGCCCTCCCTTTTCCTATCCAGAACAACGTGTGCCGGGCTCAGATGCCATCCTTACACGGTAGAGTCGACTAGAGCGCGTACCAACAAGTTTGGGTCCTCATACCTCTGCTGAACGATCAAGGCATGGAATTCTCTGCCAAGGCACGTGTTTCCTTCTTCCTTCAATTCTGGGCCCATTAAGCGGAGCGTGAAAAAGCACCTTCTCAGGCCGTCAAAGTAGAGTTCTCAACACCACCTCGGCTGCTACGAGGACGGTGTGGAGGCTACTGCTCTTTGACCACACGACTGCTTACTATCAGGCGGACTGTGATAATTTTTAACGAGCAGTATAATTAAGAACAAACTGGGTATCTTCAAGTCGCGGGTGAATAGTTATCTCCTAGGCAAGCGTACTGCATCGTCAACTGCATCGTCACTTAACATCAAGTGAGAGCGCGGTCACATGCAAGCCTACTTAAATTAAAAACAAAAAATTTAAAAGTAGCTTTATTCTCGCCACCTGGCGTGAGAGCTATGGGTGCGTAATGACTATCGCATTATGTCAAATAAGGACATCAATTATGTTATAATATATTTAATTCATGTGGAGATAATGGTTAATAAGAGACTGACTAAGAAAGTGCATAAAGCGAATGTGAAGACGAATAGGAAAAAGACTTGCGTAAACGTTCTTTGGCCCGATGAAGACCTTTTTAAGAAAGGCCGGTGAAGAGTACCCTAAAATGGATATAGTGCACAAAGTACATAATGTAATGCAATAGAAAGAATAAAGAGCGATAAGCCAGGCTCACAGGAAGTGGAAATCCGTAGTCTGCCTATTCCACCTGGAAACAAGTATTAGTCTTTGTACGTATTTATTCATTCATCTAGAAATTAGTACTCTTGCCGAGCGATGCTGCGGCAAAGGCTAGTTTTATTATATTTATCACAGATATTAAGGATCACACAGATTATCATAGTCTTATATGTCTGTGATATGTATAGATATTTTTTTTTATAATAAAATTACAAAAATAAAATTGTAGAATTAATTACATAATTCATGAGTTGAGCAGTACGTTTTAAATCGGGCAACACAATAATTATGTCGCCGACGAAATAATAAAATATTCAAGGATCGACTAAAACATATGACCTCTGTGGGGTTGTTAGTTCGTCACGCGGTTGCCCAGCAACCATTAACCTAGCAACCGATTAAGTTGTCCGTGCCACTGCCTTATTGATATTTTTGTAATAATTATTATTTATGGTGAATTTAAAAGTTGTACTTACATTTGAGAATAATGGCAGGTAGGAGACCGATGAGTCAAATGCGAAAACTTGAAAGCGTAAGCATATCTTTTAATGTCACTAGTAGTGTCATATGGTTTTGTCCACGTGTATGTAATGTGTAAGAGTAGAGCTCCTAATGTAGAGACAAAGATCTCCATTTATTGACCTTAAGGCAAAAGGTCTTCGGTTTGATTTCTTGATGAGACAAAGTGTTATAAGGATTTTCAGTTAGGTAATTCTCAATAGCAGTATACAGTCTGAATTTACAGTCAGGCACAATCAAGCGATAATACGTGGCATACCCGCATATCTGTACAAAGCATAGATGGCATAATATGGGTGTAACAACTAATCCATGCCTAATCATTTGAGGATATATATGGATGCCTATGTAGGTATGTTTGTATGTATTTTGAAGTACGAACAGCGATTTGCGTTTGGGTATCGAGACGCTAAGGTATAGCGTATTACTCCAGGCACATACATTAACTGGATGGCGTAGAGCAGAGAGAGGAGGAGAGTCGAATTACACATAGATTAATAGAGATAAACTACACAAATGAAGCCAACCTCCACTGTTTTTAAATGATGCTGCCCCTCACATGGCTCGTAGCGTGATGTTATAATTATAACCTCTACAATATCATAATATCAGCCCTGTATTAAACTGTCCCTTTACTGGGCACAGGCCTCTTCTCAGTGTGAGAAGGTCCAGGCTATAGTCCACCAGGCTGTTCCGCTGCGGATTGGCAGTAGGTATATATCTTCCAGAACATTACAAAGAACTCTCAGACATGCTATGCTATTCTCACATTTTTTTACATACTTCACCGTTAAAGCGAGCGATGATTAACTATTTAATATGCACGTAACTTCGAAATGTCAGAGATGCGCGCCTTGGGATACCCATACCAATAAAACAATTATTAAAATAAACGGATTAAATAATGCAGAAATATATATTTTAATCTGTGCAATGCTTACTAAGATAAGCGTGGTCAAACAAAAATACATTGGTTTCTGCTAATGCTTATTACTTCGGGCACGCCACGATTGTGGCGGTAAGTCCCGTATTTGAGGAGAGGCTGGAGAGGCGGCATGGCGCCCTCACCTTCCGGCTGACGCAGGTAATGATGTCAAAACAACCATGGCCAGTTCCTGTGGCGCATACGCCGGCAAGAGACGCCTGGTTGTCACCACTGCGGCGACTGCCGCGACGATGTTGCGGACACGGCGCTGCACACTTAGGCGGATTGCCCCGCCTGGGCATCGCAGCGCCGTGAGTTGTTCGCGGCAGTCGGATTGGGTGCCCTCTCGCTCCCAGCCGTAGTTCAGTCTATGGTCCGGAGTGAGAGATCGTGGAAGGCCGTTGCCTCCTTCTGTGAGGAAGTGATTTCCATCAAGGAGGCGGCGGAGCGGGAGAGGGACCGCTTAAACCCTCTCCCCAACCGCAGAGCCGGGCGCCGGAGGGCGCGAGACGACCTCCAGCCACCCTGAAGTTTGACCTGGGGGTGGTGGGCTTTGTGGGCCTGCCCGCCATCCGATCAGCAGCAAGTCCGAGAGGCAGCGTGCGTGTTCCCACGCGCGACTCTGTATCGTGTGTTCGTCCCCCCCTCAGGGGGACAGTAGGGATAACATTAGTAGTGCCCAAAGGGCAGATCTATTTGTGTAGTCGCGATTGCATGTGAAAGCGATTCGCGCGGCCCCGTCGATTGCGCTAATGTCGAGGAACACCGTGGTAGGTTTAGTCGGTATTACCGGGATGTCGCTCACCATCTTTTTCCGGTGAGTCCGACATAACTTCTCCGTCGCCCCGCGAGAGGTAAGCGTAATAGCATACCCACAAGTTAAAAATAAAAAGAAAAAAAATGGTTACTTATATAGAAAGTTAAGAATGGGAATTTAATACGATATTGCTTCGTATTATATAAGGTAAACAATATCTTGTATACATTATTCACATTGTACAAAAAGGCGCTATCAAGAACCCACATTAATATTATACAAAGATGTGACAATAAATTCGTATTGAGTATAAAACTGCGAATGTATAAACTTCACAAATAATTCCTTAAGAAGGTACAATCAAAAGATATTGTGGCAACAGCGAGAATATTTCATGAGGGGAAAGTGCAGAAAACCATTCGCTAAGGAACTGTTTACGAAGTCTCAGACGGCACGTCATACATACATATATTCACACCTGTATATATCCAAAGGAGAAGGCAGACGTATAATACTCACACAAATTTCACGAGCTCATCAATATAGGCCGCACGATTCCAAAAAATAATCAATACCTTATTTTTAGTAGACTATTTAGAGACAGTAATAATAATCAAAATTTATTTATCGCTCAACACATTACATTTCATGTGCTTAGTCTATGGTGACAATACACAAAAAGTTATGAATGTGGGAGACTGGTGCCTAAACTAATGATATCTCTTCTCCTTTTCCCTAGCCTTTATTATTCCCAAGTCACTTAGGGTCGGCTTTTTTGGTCTAACCGGATTTGACTGAATATCAGTTTTTACACGTAGCGGCTGGCACCTGACATCCGCAACCCGAAGGCTAACGACACCCTAAGGCTAAACCAGTGTCAGGATATTAGAGGGCACTGACATCACAATAGCGACTGCCATAGATGTTCATGACAGCCGGGACCGACGGCTTAACGTGCTCTCCGAGGCACGGAGCAGGCGATAACTGTCCATCAATACGCAAATAATTTCGAAAAGTCATATAACTTCCGAAAGTCATAGGTGCGCGACATGGGTTCGAATCCGAGACCCTCTGCGTTTCAGTCTTTTGGTCTCCCCGCTGAGCTATCGCTGCTTTATGCTGCTATTTATGCTATATATATGCTGCTATCGCCTAAACTAATTATATACAGATGATAAATTCCTTGTCCCGATAGACTTTATAGATATTATTTTAACGGACTTAAAATACAATTTTGTTTGCGTAGCATACAAATTTTTGGCCGATGTGGAGATCCAACACACAACACTCTGCTTTACTTGTCCGTTACTGGGCTGCATCACAGAGGTGTCGCGTTCCATCCCATTGTTCCTACTTATATCTGACTTTCTGATGTTCGCATTAACGCTTTAACGATAAAGAAATCATTGTGTAGAAACTGACATGCAAAGCGGCATGTCTGAGAGTAACATAATGTTCACGAAGATGTGTAAGGTCCTGTTAACGCGCCAGGGTGCTAGGTCTATTGTTTCATCCTTCTTATACTGCGATGTCGCCCATGTCGATCAATATAGTTTATAAATAGGGCTGATATATATTTCTCATTAATTTAAATTTGTATGTATGTATCTTATGTGAGGGCCAGTTAGTGCAGACCGTCGACACTTCGACTCAGTGGGATCTTTTGTGTCGACACTCTCCCAATAACGACTGCCATAGATGTTCATGGCAGCTGGGACCGACGGCTTAACGTGCTCTCCGAGGCACGGAGCAGGCGATAATTGTCAATCAATACGCACATCATTTCGAAAAGTCATATAACTTCTGAAAGTCAGAGGTGCGCGACGTGGGTTCGAACCCGAGATCCTCTGCATTGCAGTCTGTTGGTCTCCCCACTGAGCTATCGCTGCTCTTATTTAAATTTGTAAATAGCTTTAATATTAAATACATTTTACTAAAAAAGATAGGTAAAATAATAGGTAAGGCCACCTATCGGCATCGGGAACAGTCCGATGGTTAAGGCTCCAGTACTTACATAACATATAGGTACCGTTAGGAAAACACAAGGCCCTTTGGGAGGCTTACACGGAGACATAAGTCTTACGTATGCAGTGGTCCTAAGAATCCACTGCATTATTATGTATTAAGCTTAAGGCTTTACTTCTGTTTATTAGCTTTTTGCAATACCATTCAATATGCCATTACAAATATGTAAATGTTTCATCACGTCAAAAAATTGGATCCAGCAACTTGGAGTCATGCCCATTCCTATGAGAAAGCTGGCCTTAAAGCCACGCTCCAGTTGTCTTAAGGAAAATAAATGTGCTCCATTACTATATGCAAGTTCGTGAAAGTCAATATAAGGGAAATATGTGAGTTCGCCGCGAAACATAGATAGAATAATATATGAAGTTGAATATTCAATTTCTTTACCAGATTGAATATGCAAAGCTAAGGAAAAATAGAGAGATTCAAGACATTACGACTTCAAATAAATATATGTTTGACTGTCACAGTAATATCATGGCATCGGCTACGACTAGTGAGTGGATTTGATTCTCTGGCCAGGCAACGCGTTCCCAGCAGCACGGCGTTTAGAAAAATAATACGTAGGGTTTAAAACATAGATGACAGTATGTAGGTGCGCTACACTTGTGCCTAACCTCTTTAGGGATTAGATACCATGCGTGGGCAAAATATTGTATAGCAATATAAAACTATTTTCATAAGAAATACGCTAAATAAGAATATACTGGCTAAACCCCATACTTCTTGGGATTAGAACGTGAATTCTATTGACATATCACCCTTGTTTCGCATCCGGTACAAAATATAATCTGAGCTCTAAGTATTCTTTGAATTCCTTCAATGATTGTAAAGTTCATCATGATAGTGATCCCTCTAGCAGAAAGTGTCAAAAGTAGACCATATTAAAAAGGTTATTTATATAACGTATAACGGGTATTAACGCAATCATGCTCGGTATTAACATAGTATTTTTTGATGGCTTGATATTTCGGCCAGATTGCACTGACCTATTAGTCTGCTTGAGACTACAGCCAGTGGTTTATTTTCGACAAGTTCTGAGCCGGGGATTGCCGCCGTGGTTGACATTGTAATCATAGGATGAATTCAAAGAATACTTAGCTTAACTATCGTAACTAATATTATAAATGCGAATGTCAGTTTGGTTGTTTGTTTCGCTTTTACGCCTTAAGACTGCGCCGAGCGAAATGTGCCAAAACAGGCGGTCACAGTTAAGTTGATGAAATCAACACTTTTTGTTTAATACAAATATAATATATACTTTTACCATAACAATGAATGTGTTTACAATTACTCCGTGTAAAAGAATTAAAAGAATTAATATTTTCGCCTACAAAATTACGTAAATTTGCTCGTGTTACGTGATTTTTAGATTATAACAGTAGAAATCTATCCTATTTTACAGCTTAAACGAAACATAAGTAGGTATATTGCAATTTGTCTGTCCCAAATATTTAAGTTATTGGTTGACAATAAAGATACATATTTATCGAAAAAGCACTTCAAATCCTCCATACAATTTTACTATGGCGGCCGTGCGCCGATCTGTATATGTGCCGCACGAGTTCTGTCATTATCTGTCTTACGCTCGGTGCAGTCTTAACTACTAGACCGATAATCGTGAAATTTCGCATACATGTTTGCATTTTAACAGAAAAAGACGTTGTGTACCTTTCATCCAGAAAAAATCACTGTTACTAACCCAAACTAACCTACAATAACGCAAGCGAAAGCAAAGCAAAATCTAGTCTTATATATAAATCATGCTACTGGAAAGTAAAATGTTTGTTTCCAGAAAGAGGCACTGTTCCGCGCTCGGAAGCGCATCCTGAAGTACCTGGTGCTTGGTTACCTAAAGCAGGAGGGGTACTTCCACACGGCGGAGACGTTTACGTCTGAAGCCGCGCTCACCGACGAATATGAGGTCTGCGATAACATCGACCTGGACATCATATTGCAGGTAAGAGAATACTGTTCCATAACATGCTCGGTGCTACTGAAGTTATGTAAATGCTATGCATGAGGTCGCTAGTTCCATTCCGGATAGTAGCGTTTTTGTTGATAGGCTGTAAACATTTTTTTGTGACTGTCGACTTCTGTGTTTGTGGCAAATGCTCCATAACAATATATATTCGATTTGTGAATTACACTTAAAATTTTATTTTTATCTGTACTTAGGTATAGGTATTCTAAAGATAAAGGATTTGATTATTTGTTTGTTTGTTAGGATTTAACTTAAAAATAACTTGACGGATTTTAAAAATTCTTTCACCTTTATAAAGTTATATTATCACCGAGTAACATAGGCTACATTTTATTTTAAAAGTCTACTGTTACTCACGTAACCTAACCTACTGTTACGCGAGTGAAGCTGCGGGCAAAAGCTAGTATGTTTATATTTGTAAATACACATTGCATGTTTATACAACGATAAAAATGTCGCAGCAAATTATTATGAGAATATTTCATAATGCAATTGGGACCAAGCAAATGCTGAACTCGGGTCCTGATTGCTGCAGTTGTGGGACGCTCGTGTCACTAGATGGTTCCAATTTTTTTTATTTCGCTCTATTTTTGTTTGATGTTTTTAACTTTATTATAATTATTAATATGTGTTTTTATTCACGAGACATTTGATATCTACAAGACCAATACGCAATCGTTAAAAAAACATCAAGAACCCGCCATGCTGACAAGTTATGTGTGGCACATAGTGGAACGACTTTAATGCACAAAAGCTTTTTCTGCATAGCAACTCACATTTACAATAACCCGCCAAAAGATATTACTAACACTGAAACTATAGAAATATTTAATAGGCGTCTTCAAAAACTGCTTTTAGCTGAGTGCTACTATTCAGTTCGAGAGTTCCCGGAGGATAAGAATATTGGAAGTAATTAGAAAGGAATCCTTAAAGCACTATTTATGCAGATTATATATTTAATGGAAGATATACCTATATTTCTTTTGTGACATGTTGTTATTATTTATTAATTATTAATATTTTATCTTAGCATTTCATTACTGACATAATATATTATTGGTATTTCTTAATTGAATCATAATTAACTTTTCTGACATTCTAAGTACGGTACTCGATCTTGCATGCCTAATGGTGGAATGTGGAGAATCTATAAATGTATTAGCCATAACATCTGCAAATGTATGTACACATATTCGCAAAATATGAAAAAAAAATGAAAAAAAAATAATAACTTGAACCAAAGACATCCTAAATTAAAAACCGATGATAATTAACCCGTCTCGCGTCGCGAGCACAGGGCTGGGCGCAAAACAATGCTTTTCTATTGTTTGGTAATTAGACGCGAGAAGAGTTAAGATGTAACGTAAAATGCTACCTTACACAGGAAGACTGTCAGGTGGACAGCAATAGGTTTGCCCCTTTTAAGTGTGGTATACCTCAGATAACTCTTTCGGGTACCTATATGTCCGACCCACATTAATAACAGTAGCAAATGCTATACATAATTATGCGGAGATGTCGTAAGATTTCTGAACAGTATTGTTAATAAAACAATGAGGCAACACATAAAAGATTTCGTTACGTAAGACGCGCACACATTGACACTAAAGGCTATGATGTCATAAAAATTGTAAAAATAAAATTATTTCAGTTGCATGTTTGAATAATATTGTCTTCTGTATACGCGAAAGTTATTCTCGCTAAAGAACACCGATTTCTACCACAGATGCTTCGCGAGGCTACAATAGTTAGTATATACTATAGCTACTATACTGAGTCTACGTTAGTACGTAGACTCAGTCCTTTATATGTGGCCTTTTTTAGTTACCACGTAATATGGTCGAACCTATTGCCGTCTCTTGGGCAAGTTGCTAAATGCTTCGTGCTGCTGAGAATATCCAAACAACACTTTGCCCTACGTCATGATTTGGTTGCATAAGCGTAAACTTCCCTCTATGGGACCTCTAAGAAGTCTACCAACAAAAACAATAAACAAATTTTGTATAGACTGTTGTAAACGGATCGATACCATTGTGTATGATTTACTCTTAACGTTGCACCAGGCGTTCCCTTGAGTCCTTGGACGGTATATATATCTCACACGGTTATATATTTAAAGCAAACCTTGGATCTCGTCTTGATCTCGAGTATGAATCAACAATGTATATTTCACACGAGATTTCCCAATTATAATTGCCTCTAAAATGTACTACAGGACTTTAGCGCGCGTCTCTGTAGAGCTAATTTTCGCTCGCTTAAAACGTTGAAGGTAAACATCGTGAGTCAACCTGCGAATGTCACAGTTGTTTATATAAATGTTTTATGTTTTCCGTTTAATTTGGTTTTTATAACGTAATTGCTTTTTACTGAGTTGAGAGATGGGAGACCTAACACTTTGTAGCACACTGTTGAAGTTTTCAACAATTACGGAATAACCTAGGGCTGTACACCTGCGGTGACTAAGGTTTCCTAAATTCTTTATTTATTTTTACACCATAAGCTGTCTTTTTATTTATAGCACAGTATCTCTTAACTATATTGAAATGCTGTGAAATTCAAAAAAATTCAAATTCAGAATAAATTTGTTCAGATTAGGTTACAAGGTAACACTTATGAATGTCAAAGTTACACTAATTTATTCTGCGAATTTATATTTACTGCCACGTTCAGTAAAGCAAGGGTGTAGGGCTCATGAGAAGAATGGGCAAGAAACTCATGGCCACTCTTTATAATCGCCAACTTTTTGTTTACAAATCATAGGAGCTGTAAGGTTCTGCAACCATTTCTCCATGAACTGTTACTCTGTATGTGTTCAAAAGTACCTACCACTCAGAAATAAATTCTTATCCAGCTTAAACGTTTATAAGTTCAGAAATTTAGTATAGAGAGAGCTTAAACGGTCTGGAAAACTGAGGAATTACAGTCCCTTTAATAAGTCGCAAAGAATCGCACCTAACAAATATTCGTACGTAACTGCGAATTTGAAAAGTTGCTCTGTAGCCTAAACAAACTAAAATTGTCGTCCTTAAATACGATACATAATGGGTACATTCTGTTGTATGAAAATTAAAACAATTACATTTAGGTAAAGTATGTTACAGATGCTACACCTACCGGTTATACCCAGGTCGGCCACTGTCAGACAGTCATGTATACATAACAAAGCAAAATGTGTCCAGCACGCCAAGGTCACGAATACATGACAAATTAAAGGACGATATCGTAGCTGGGCGATGAGAGTACGCGTTTGCTTTTTTGACGTGGTGGTCAAAGAGTGCAACAACATATTCTAACCGATAAAACTTCACAGAAAACTTATATTTCATATTCGATTAAAATGAAAATTGAACACGTATACTATTCAGATCGTTCAATCGACTAAACCGTCCGGATTCGTTCAAGCATTGTTCAACTAATAGCACTCAATGCATCTTTGTGTGTCGACATAAGTAGATAGTTGATTCCTTGTTTGGCTTTATCGATTTAACCTAACTTAATACTTATGTGTCTATGCGGGCAGACCGATTGGCATTGCTGTCTACCATTCACCTACTTACACATATTCGATTCTACCGACGATTGTGCCGACTCTACTGCGTGAAACAACCCTAACATTAAAGTATTTTATTTTATCCAATAAAATGTAAACGCCCGTACAGAACTTATGACAGACTACTTATTAATTTATACTTAATATTATACTTAATAATTTAATTCAAACGGAAACATTTACAATTTAAATTAGACATACGAGAAACTTTTTTATGAAGTCTGGTTACATTTTTATTTTTTTAGTGTGCTCAGGTATTTTTCCCGCGTTATGAATTCCTATATTGCGGGTGACTTTATAAACATTAAAACAAAGGCAACACATAAAGCACCCAGCACAACTATTTGTAGATCACACAATTTTTTATCTCGTGTGGGATTCGAAACCACTGCACTCGACGTGTTGGTAATAATGTCGTCCAGGCCGAATTTCGGTCACGGCAGCCAGTCTTAACGGAGACTGACCATCTGCGCAGGAGATATTATAGTGCACAAGTGTGTGCGCAAACACATGTGCACTCTCTGTTCCCTAACTCTTATGATCCGATGGGACGGTAATTCGAAACGACCGGAGAGAGATCAGGCGCAGGACTAACGGCTTTACGTGCTTTTCAAGGCACGGGGGTGTCTAACCGCCAGGTTCCTAACTCCGGGCAGCTATTGAGATTTCTTAATAGAAAAATCCAATAACATTTTGTTGGCCCGACTTGGGATTCAAACCCGAAACGTCATGTACAGCAGTTGCATTCACTACAGCTGCACCACGGAGGCCAGACGACTACTTCAATGACTACGCCATGCAGTAATGCTAGAACGTACTCACATAAACTCACACCTGCATATCTAATGGGATAAGCGGAATTGTATTGTACATATGTATCACCATCTCTGTTTTTAGGTCAAACATAATTGGGGCCGAGGCTCTATTTCTGTCAGTCGGGCACATGTCCAAACTCCATACAGCTATTTATAATCTTTAACAAATTTTTAACTGTTGTTTAACCCTGGCTAATAACCTGAAAAGGAAAAATCTAAAAATATTTATCGATATTTTAATTAAAATTAACAAAATGCTAACTCGATACTTTAACTTCTTATATAATATTGTCTTCTGTTTACGCGAATGTTATTCATTGAAATTAAACTACTATATACGGATTTTATCGCATTATTTATTTTACACTTTATTACAAAATTTTGAAATATATAATAATAATTTTATACTACTGCTAGATACTATTAAACATTACAAATTTTTAAGCTAATTATAATATAATATAATAATAATAATATGTTTTATTTTTCTCTCAAAGGTACATACATGTGAATACATTCATTATAAGTTAAATTTAACCTTTGAGAGAGCTGGAGTCTGTACTAGGTTCAAAACCTGTATGACAAATCTCCAGGCCCTCTCCCTATTATAGACATTATAAACAATATTTAATGTGGCTAAGGTTGTATGAACAAAGTACTTATAACTATTGTCAAGAAAAGCAAATGTTTAAGCAGCAAAATAAACTAACAAAAAGGGTTGCATGCAGATGGTGAGTAACTGTGTATATGAGTATGTGTGTATGTGTGTGTGTGCGTGCGTGCGAGCATGCGTGCGTGCGTGCGTGCTCGCGTGCGTGCGTGCGTGCGTGCGCGTGTGCGTGCGTGCGTGCGTTGTGTGTGTGTGTGTGTGTGTGTGTGTGTGTGTGTGTGTGTGTGTGTGTGTGTGTGTGTGTGTGAGTGTATGTGTGTGTGTGTGTAAGCGCCAATGTTTATGTCTATGTATGTCAGCGTGTATTATTATTAGGTTTAATTTATTTTATTTATTTATATTCTTATTTTATTGGGACAATGAGACTTTCAGTCTCCTCATAATTTAAACTATGTAACCAATCTGTAACTACTTTTTTACATTTCGTTCTACACATTGAATATATACACAATATTTTATTTATATTATTGTAGACGTAGCTACTGAGGAAGTAGTAGTTTCGTTGCGCCAAACTAGAACTGGCCGACACCAGCTGGCAAACATTATGTTTACGGCGGATGTTCGCAAATTTAGTTGGTTCGTAGGGAGTATGCGCGTGTGTTGTTAAAATGAGATTAAGTAGGAACAGCTGACGAACTGAAAGTACGTTACAAGTTTTGTAGAGTTCTGTGGTGGGCATGCGGAATGGTAACTTCCATCCAACCTTTAAAAGTGCTCTTTGTGCGCGTTCCAATTTCAATAAGTTAGTTTTCGAGGTTCCTCCCCAGGCCACTATACAATATTGTGTCAGAGATTGACAGAGTGCCAAAAACACCATTCTCAGAACCTTAGTATCTGCAACATAGCGGAGACCTTTAAAGACAAAGATCAACTTTCGCAATCTGGAGGCTAGTGAATCAATGTGAAGATGGTATGTAAGGGTATCGTCAATCTGTACGCCCAGATATTTAATACAGTTCGTTCTAGTAAGGATAGGGCAGGTGCAACGTGATTGTGATGGTATATTGCAAGAGTGAGCTATCAGAGTATGAGAAGCAGATGGAAGTTTACCCTGAGATGACAGTGAGAATGTAAGATATTCGGTTTTGTTTATATTTAATGTCAGCAGATTTTGAGCCAACCAATTAGTTACTGCGTTGAGACCTGCCTGTGCGCGTTTAAATGCTAACTCCCACGATGGACCATGAAATATTAGGGCAGTATCATCGGCATATGTGAAAATAGAGCAATTCAAGAGCTTAAGATTGCAAAGGTTGTTTATATAAATTAAGAACAGAGTAGGACCGATAATACTGCCTTGGGGCACCCCGTAAGATAAAGACAGCTCGTCACTTACCCAATCACCGATCTTCAAACATTGCCGCCTACCACTAAGATAACTCTTAAATAGAGACAGTTGCTCCCCTCTTATTCCGATTTTGTTAAGCTTATCGATTAGGATGGAGACAGAGATCGTGTCGAACGCTTTGGCTAAATCTAGAAATACACCTATGACTTTTTGTTTCTTGTCTAAATTAACGATAATATGATTTGTTAAGTCGAGAACAGCTGTACTAGTGGAAGTACCAGACCGAAAGCCATATTGTGAAGCAGAGAGTAATTGATTTTGCTCTAAGTATTTAATCAGCCTGGTATTCATAAGTCTTTCGAGTATTTTCGAAAGTGTAGGCAAGATAGAAACTGGTCTATAGTTGTTCACAAGACCTCTGTCTCCCGATTTGTAGATAGGATGCACTATTGCTAGTTTAAACGCGTCCGGAAAAATTCCTGCGCGGAGTGCTAGGTTGCAGATAAATGTGATAGGGGGAGTTAAAATGTCCCTAAATTTCTTAATCAAAGTGCCAGAAATATTATCAGCGCCTACTGCACAATCACCTCTGAGGTTGGATATCAGTAGCTCCACTTCGGATTCGTCTGTACCGAACATTACAAAAGAATTAAGGTGTGTACGCTGACTAGGTTGTAAATCCTCTGTGGTGGAAATCACTATATTTTCGGCCAGAGAGCGCCCAATGTTAGCAAAGTAAGAGTTTATTTCGTTAACTGAGCGCTCGGGCTCAGGCGGTGAAAGAAGCTCGCTTGCCAGTGTGTTTTGTGTCGTATTATACGTAATGGTTTTAATGGCTTGCCAGAGCTTTTTATTATTATTCTGTGCACTGTTTATCAAACCTTTTTCAAAATCACGTTTATGTTTTTTTAATAGCATTGTACAATAATTACGGTATCTTTTATATGTTAATAGTAGGATCTCGTTATCAGGTGTTTTCTTTAGTTTCAAATGTAAGTGATCTCTGTTACGTAAGCATTTTAAAAGTCCTGGTGTCATCCATGGTTTCTTTAGCCTCCGTCGATTTGGTATTATTTTTAACGATGAGTTTTTAGATATGGTTCTATTCAGAGTATTAATTAAATAGTTAGTGGCTTCATTTACGCATGGAATATTATATAATGGAGTAAAGTCCATTTGACGAAGATCCCGCTCAATTTTATTATAATCGAGTGTTTTAATAGTTTTATTTTTACATCGACAAGCTTTATTAATGTTGTAGGAGTGAAGAAATAATAATACGGTATCATGGTCGGTAAGTGAGGTGTTGGCAATGTAACAAAACGCCTTTCTTTTAGTTTTTAGGATAAGGTGATCAATGCAGGTGCGATTGTTACGTGTGGGTATGGTATGTGCAGGTAGCATCCCGTGGTAAGCCAGCATAGTTAGGTAATCTATCGCGTTTAGGTCGTTATTGTTATGAGATATATCAATGTTAATATCGCCCGTTAGGATAATGTTCGTGTAGGATGAGAAGGATTTTAATAACTCATTTAATGAATTTAGAAACGGAGTGAGATTTCTATTGGCAGGGGGGCGATAGATGGCAATAACAGCAACGTCTCTATTTAAAGTTATAGTTAAGCAGTTGGCATCTGATAAAAAGGGTTCTGCAACAGTAATGTGAGGAAAATTACGGTAATATATTATAACACCTTCATTTTGAGTGCGATGACGAATAGTGCTGACAGAAGTGTAGTCTGGAATTATCGGTACGAGCAAAGAGTTTAAAAGCCAACATTCAGTAAGAATAATTAAGTCCCATGTTTTCTTACTTCGTTCAAGAAGAGCAGTTAAGCCGTCGAAATTTTTGTTAATAATTCTGATATTTTGACACAGAAGTGAGAAAGTATTTCTATGAGTTCTATTAATCAGTTCACAGTCTTCTATCATACATGTCGACGATTCTGCTACCGAAAGATGGTCTAAGTCATTATGTATATAATTTACATTATCGAATTTACAGACAAAGTTTACATAACGTCATGTTTAAAACTTTTAATATAAACACTACAGCGGCAATGTGATGATAGTGAGAAGTTACGATTTACGATTAAATTATTAAAACTATTAAAACTATTTATATTTAAGTTTACACTTTCCCCGACGTTTCGGTTGCTTTTCAGCAGCCATGGTCACGGGGAGACTAAGATGGTAGTTGTCTCAATGTTCCAGTGTCGTTATTTCAAAGTACCCGAACATAGTTTTAAATTAGTAAAGTTTAATAGTGTCTAGTAGTAGTGTAACAGTTTCAAAATTTTGTAATAAAGTGTAAAATAAATAATGCGATAAAATCCGTATATAGTAGTTAAATTTCAATTAATTTCTTATGTCAATCAATCAGTTTCTGTACTCATTTTTATACATACGGTACATTTTCTGACAAAGTAAGACATTTTTAGTACTTAAAAAGTCTTATTTTGTGCAGTCGACAAAAAACCAATTTAATTCAAAAGGCTACGGTGACACCTTTCCACCAGTCTAACCGTACACCCATTTGTATAAAATCACCTAAGTATAATACAAAAAAGCAATACCCAGTTCAGAAAGCACGTACATTTTACAAATTAATCGTGTTTCCAGAACATTGGTGGTTTGCACAGCTTTGCATTCCCAAGGGTACTCTCAAAGTACTTTGATCCATTGAATCACGGCGGTTACCGAGCAGCTCGGACGAGTGCCAGTTTAGTTCTGAAAAAAGCCTTTTCACTGTTATCTTTCTTAAGAGGTTAGTAGAGATCTAGGTTATAGGTCGCACTTTATTTAGAGCACTTACTGAATGTATGACTTGTTACTTGCCAAGGACGAAGGCAATTTGTTTATCGAACTTTTGGGTTGTATATTCATAAGTTGTAGTCGAAATGGTTTTACATCACGCTTGTATAACTGTGGTAGGTTATATTATATAATAATAATGTCAGCTCTGTTTGTAAACTCTTCCACTGCTGGGCACGGGCCTCTTCTCAGAGTGAGAAGGTTTAGGCTTTAGTCCACCACGCTGGCCAAGTGCGGGTTGGCAGACTTCATATATCTTCGAAAACATTATATAGAACTCTCAGATATATGTATATAGGTTTCCTTACGATTTTTTCTTTACCGTTAAGCAAGCGAAAAGTCAAAGGTGCATGCCTTGGAGTCGAACTCGAGACCTTTGCGTGGCAGTCCAACAGGATCCCACTAGGCTATTGGTGCTTTAGCTAGGTATAGTGTATGTATATGTTTCACTGCATGGATGGCGCAATGGTTTGAATAGTCACCTCACCATTGTCAGTGCGTTGAAGTGCCCTGATTTCGATCCCTATACGCGAGAAAGTGTTGTGTAATATATAAACATAGTTACTTCGTGTCTCATTGCTTTTTGTGTACCTTCTTTTGTAAGTGAGTGCCCATTGGTCTGAGTCAAACCCAAGGCCTGTTGCACAGCAGTCTCATACCTTACGCCACCTAGCCAGTTACACACAACTACTAAAATTTGGTTTTTGGCAGACTAAAATGTGTGGAAAGGAGTTTGTTTCTTCAAATAATCCATGGAACATAACTATTTGAGTCGACTGACAGCGATTTTACACAGTTGTCAGCTAAACTCAATGTGCTAGTACAATATACTTGTTAATGTTATTCTGTTGAATATTCATGACTGTTACGTGTTCGGTAAATATACTGTGTGATGTACTTACGTCATACAGTGTCTATACAAAATAAAAATCAATTACCACATGTATGACGGAGCATCACTTAAAAACGGCTCAACCGATTTGACTGTTTTATTTGTAATTGTCAGGACAAGGTTTGTATGAAAGAAAATTAGCCAAAAACGAAATAGTATTTTTATATGGAAAAAAATGATTGACGTTTTGATATTGAATTTAATTACGTGAAATATATTTTTATGTAGATTGATAGGAGAACGACTATCGAGTCAGCTAGTATTTTAATAAAAGTAGCATTGTTTGTCTTTTGCTGAAATATCTTTCGACAGAATACAAGTTAAATTTACTTATAAGGAGTTAAAAGACTCTACTAATGTAGACACGTAGGTATATGTATAGACTTACGCCTGTACCCAGAAGGAGTAGACAGCGGTGTATAACGCAGGTGTGTTTTTAGCTACCACGTTATACGGGCTGGCCTATTGCTGCATAGCAGGCACGTTTTCATACTCTATTGAGTTGTCTATCTAGAAATTCTCAGTACCAACTGAGAATTTGCAGATATACTCTATTTTAACAAAATTTTACCTAAATTATAAAAATAATAAGTACTTTAATTATTTTATTAAACAATAAATTAATACAATAAAATTATTAATATAATTAAAACAAAAAAACCACGCGATAAAATCCGTATATAGCAGTTTAATTTCAATGAATAATATTCGCGTAAATAGAAGACAATATTAAATAAATTAATATTTATTAATGAACGATTATAATATAATCTCTCCGGATAGTCAAGATGTGTAGTGAAGTGGCAGTGGGCAGGGTACATAGCACACAGAACCGATGGCCGTTGGGGCGGAAAGGTTCTACAGTGGCGGCCACGCACCGGAACACGCAGCAGGGGTAGGACCCACAAGGTGGACCGACGACCTGGTAAGGGTCGCGAGAAGCGGTTGGATGTGGGTGACCCAAAACCGGTCTGTGTGGAAAACCTTGGGGGAGGCCTATGTCCAGCAGGACGGCTTTCGGCTGAGATGATGAACAATAATAAATTAGAACATAATTTATTAATTTTAAAATGTCATAATTATAAACTAAAATGTCATAAAAAGACACATAAATTAACTAATATCAATATTTAAAGGCCTTTATTGATAATACGTAATAAAATATTGATGTGTAATTCTTTATAATTCTTGTTTTTTAAATTAACTTGATTAGAGTCAATAAATAGGATCTTTTAGTTTCGTTTCATTTAAATAGTCGTCAATTGTGTAGTAGCATTTACCAATGAGATATTTATATTTACTTGCTTGCTTATAGGTAGTAAATTATATTGTTAACTGACATATGATGCATGACACTTGTCATGTCATTAGCTGGAGTAAGTGTTCTGCTTGTTAACTTGTTACGAGACATGGCGTTTCGTGTACCTACTTGTTATATTATTATATTACATTGACCGCCTACCTCGTCAGACTATTAATAATAATTATTATTATTTATTTATTTCAGTATAAATTCTTAGTTTTACAATTGCATCTTAACAAATACATAAAGTGCACTGATAGATATTTGCCCGAACTAAGTTAAACCCGTGTTTCCAGCGACAAACTGCTTAGATATTATTATCAGTATAAATAAATTTACATTATAATAACTTTTATAATAAACTAAAGGTAATAGTAAAAACAATTAAAATAAGTTCAATATTCTACTTTAAAACTAAATTAGCAAAATTTTATTTACAGATTGCAAGTAACTGCTCGGTTTGGTCATATGACAGAGTTTGAATATAAGTAGTAATTAAGTTTTACAGCTAAAATGAATTAATTTATAAATGCTTAATTCTCTATTTAATTAATTAAAAGAAGCGCAGTCAATTCTGCTGTGTGATTGATGTGAAAGTGATTTTGTAGTGTTATTCTATGTCTATACGCTTTAATTCACCCTTATTCACCAAAATAGCAAAATGCTCTCTTAGACTTAAACCCAGTTGATATGTTTGCGGATAAGTGGAAGGTATTATTATTAGAATGTACGAGGTATTATGAGGAGACATATTATGTGTGATTGGGATAAATCGTTCTATTTAATATAAAATAAAATACATAGGTACATAGACACGCCTGCACTTCCCTGAAAGAATAGCCAGAGGTATATGACAACTGCTTTAGCCAATTATGTTGTTAGATCCTACGTAAAAGGGGGTGAGCAAAATTATAACTAGTATCTTAGTTATAGGTGGTGGTTCGACTTAGAGTTAATTTCTACGTTACTACATAGTCTTCTTCTTCTTAAAATACTTAGATACATTAAAGTAGGTACACCATGATAATACTGACTGCACCGATGTCGTAATGTTGACTCGTTTATTGTTTGCTACCACGCGGAGTGTAATGGGCTCGAATTGCACACGGAGCAATAATATGTGTGATCTACAAATGAATGTTTCGACCCTAGTTGTCTTTTGTGTCCGTTGTTAGAATGCTTGTAAAGTCCTCCGCGATAATGTATCCTATCTGTCTACTTTCTCATGGAATGGTACATACCACGGGATAGTGTTAAAAATATGTTATTTTATTTGTGTCGATTAAACAATACATACTTAAATACTAAGCTCATTCTCAGACTAAAATTCACGGAAGGCTGGCGATGTTTAAATGATAGACCTCGAAAAGTATCTGTCCCAACTAACAAGTCACTAACAACACATACATAAACAATGAGATGTATAACCCTTTTTACCTAGTCGTAGGTATACAAGAAATATAATTGTAATAGTGACAGATAGAATACAAAAATAATCCGTAGAATTGTGTTTATAATATTTGAAACGGTAGCGTAGGTACTTTGGCACCGTTGGCCAGTCAGCCGACGATTATTATTTACGATGTTCACGCGAGACACGGCTGTATAAATAAACTAAATGTTTTAAATAGTATGTGAACACACGACGTGTCATAAAAATCTATCCTTGACTTTGAAATTAAATGTATACCTGAATAAAATATATATATTGTAATTTTATGTTAATTATTATTTACGGTTCAAACGAATTTGGTTATCGCGCCGTAGGATGCTCTGACTTGCTAAGCTGTATTATACGTTCATTTTTGGCGAATTCTACACTTTATAAGGTCTGAAGTAAAATAAAAACTCCTCATCTCTCGCTAATAAAAAGTTTTAAAATTTATCCAGGTGGAATATCCTGCTGTTGCCAATTTGTTTCAGAGATGTGAACGACCCTGACATCCGTTAAAGTACCATACTCTTACAGGTTACTGAATTTCTTTTTTTATTTATTACATACATAACTCACCTCCTGCGCTAGGAATAAATACTGTGTCACGGGGGATATTACAAACAATCAAACAACGGACACAAAGAACAACACACTTGATACAACTATTTGTGGATCACACAATTTTTTCCCCGTATAAGAATCGAACCCACATCGTTCGTCGCAATGGCAGGAGCAAGACCAACACTTGAACCAACCGTGCACTCAATGAATTAGGAGTGCTAAGACTGTTACTGCTTTTGCCTGATGATTAAGATACCAGGCAGCTTCTAGTTACCTTTGTCATTCCTTTCCTTATCCCTATGGTGGGCAACGTGCGAGTATGGTATTACAAGTGATGATAGGAGCCAGTAACGGCTTATCTTTATGATCTGCTAGCTTTCGCTCGCGGCTTCGTTCGCGTAAAAGAAAAATATAGCCTAAGTTACTCGGTGAAAATATAGCTTTCTAATGGCGAAATAATTTTTAAATTCTGTTGTGGCGTTTTTAGTTACACCGTTACAAATAAACAAACATATAAATAAACAAACAAAAATCAAATCTTTCCCCTTTATAATATTAGTAAAGATAAACCGAATAATTATATGCCACCTTAGTAGTATAATAATTTAGTGTTTAACCTGTCTGAATGTTAGTAGTGAAATTAATAACAGTGCATCAAAACTATTGATCAATGTTCGGCAAAAAGAATATATTTCAAGAATAGAATCTGTACTCGGTGAAATGACAGAACTTCATTTCAACTTCAACATAACCACTTGGAACCAGTATGCCATCACACTGATTTATAATTACTGTTTGTGCAGTTATGGAAAACATTTAATTGTACTCAATATAGACATTTCGTAGCAATTTGGTGACGATTCGTAGCAACAAAGTTGTAAGTCGTAGCAAACACTACGGCGAAGGCAACTTTCAAAGTAGATTCAGGTCTTCTAGGTTCTTCAGTCACAAAGTAACACTGATGAATGTCAAGGTACGTTTACTTTACAATCCTAATCTAAGAGACAACAAAATCTAGCCAGTTTTATAGAAGCGTTTTGGTTTGTTGTACGTCTTGATTCTGACGCGCGTCGTCGTGTAAATTCTGAGGTATACATTAAAGTTCAAATTATTATACAAGCAATATATTCACATTATAGTACGATTGGCTATGTCCCACCATTTGGGCATACCATGTTTTTAAAATAATTAATTTCAATTCCCAGATTCGGTAAAACGACATGAATTATTCTGTTACTACATTCTTAGTTTTCATATTGATACGAAAGCAGCACGGATTATAGAAATAATCCTCTACCTAATGGGAAAATAGGGTCGCTCCTTAATACGTGGTGTATAAAAGCAGCTGGTGAAATATAAATAACATCCCTGCCTTCCCCGTAGCCGAAGAGCGTAAAGACAAAGTAAATAATTTGTAGATCAATCAACTGCACTACAGACATGTCATCCCGCTTTCAAATATGAACGTTAGTTAAACAGGATCGGTCATGTCGACTCGATTTCCGAGAGCGAACAAACAGGGTCATGCATTCAGTCAGTACCTACATGTAATGACTCAGCCGAATGTAAATGAGGGCACAACCTATTTACGAGGCTCTACAGCCAGCCATGTTTGTTGCCAATCATTGCAACGCTTAATAAACGGTTTTGGGGTCTCGCAACGTTACACTGCCTTGATGGTCCTTTGGCATGCTGCTGTAGGCCATCGACTGATGTAAGGCGTAATGGTTTTGGTGGTCGTCTCGCCACTGCACCGAGTGGGTTCGGTTCTCACACGGATCAAAAAATTTGCGTGAAGAAATAGTTGTTTTAATTCTGTGTGTCTCACGCTACTTTGGAAACATTGCTAGTGGCGCCAAAACTGAAGTAAGAATCATGAGGCCTAGTTCGATTGCGAGATTAGGCAGTTATTGGGTTTTCTGTTACGAAATAAATCAGTAGCAAGATGGATCTGGAGAATATGCAGACATATAAATGTAATACTTACTATCTACTCCACAGACTACTATGTGCTGCTCTTCTACTAGAGGCAAAGGCATATTAGTGTCTTGATGCGATACCTGGTGACGCTCGGCGCCAGCGTAGCCAGCACTGTGGGCTAGACAATATAAAAGTTATATTTGTATACTCCCAAATATAACTTTTATATTGTGTAGTTGTCATGAAATGCTCGTATTGCATAGACTATAACATGCCTTCCTAGTAGGAAGTTACCGATATACACAATTAAATACATACATACATACATACGTAGTACTACCTATGTCTATACCTTATATGCCTTTGACGACTCGATGGCGTAGTAATTAGTGTAACAAACTGCCACGCCTGAGGTCGCGGGTTCGATTCCCGCACAAGTCAAACATTTATGTGCATGGACATGGATGTTTGTCTTGGTCTGACTGTTTCCATGTATAATATAAATGTATTTACAAAAAGAAAGTGTATATGTATGTTTATCCATTGTCTAGTATCCATAGTACAAGCTCTGCTTAGTTTGGGCTAGATGGTGCTGTGTGTAAGTGATAGAATATTATTATTATATCTACTATATATATAAAAGTAGGCAGTGCTGAATTACACACACATTTCATCAGCTATTATTTCAGGTTCCAATGAATGGAGCATCATTATAAAATTTCTTAAGCCTGATGTGCAGTATTAAACTTAAGTATGAAAGTATCGATAGCCTTGTGGGAAACCGTTGGATCGACAAGCTAAGGTCTCGAGTTCGATCCCTAAGCACGCACTTCTAATTTTAGGAAGTTATGTGTGTAATAAATAGTTTAATAGTGAAGGAAAACATCGTGAGGAAATCTAAATTTCTGAGAGTTCTACATAATGTTTTCGAAGATGTTTGAAGTCTGCCAACTCGTACTGGACCAGCGTACTGGACTATGGCCTTATCTTTGCCAGTTCTCAGTATGGAACTGAGAACAGGCATCAGCCAGCAGTCGCGAGATGCAACCTTTGGAAGGAAGAAGTATCCCTGCCAGTTCCATTACCACCGGGTGAGAATCTTCCACCTGGACACAAATTATCATTGCCGGTCAGGAAGTCACTAAACAGACTTCAAACTCAGGTCGGCCGGTGCAAAAAAAATATGTTCAGGTGGGGATTCTTAGACGATCCCAATCTGGGCTGTTTGTGCGGTGCAACCCAAACGATGTCGCACTTTATATTGTGCCTTGAGTGCCCCAACAACTGCACGTATGAGGGCTTGATGATTGCTTCAGAAGAAGCAATCGAGGTGGCTGCGTTTTGGGCCGCAACTATATAATATTGAGTAATGATCGCCACCGAAACACTAAGAAGAAGACTGAGAACATGCCTGTATTATAAAAAGGGTTGATATTGTGCACAACGCGATACTTTGATTCAAATATCATTCTATTCCAATTGTGCGCATCACTAAATTTAGCCCTTTTATACAGCCAGTGAATGTATGTTACAAAGTCATAAACACAATGTAGACCCCCGGCATCAAATCGCTCGCATTCCTCGAGCAACTATGTCCTGCGTATGGACTCGTGCAACATTCCGACAAACAAACTGCCCAAATTAAAACTGTCGAACATTCGCTTTGTCGACGAGTCAGGGGTGTCCGTGTCACACCGATCGTTTTATCGAGGGTCTAATAGCAACTTTATATCGATTTTAATTGCATATAAATTCAATTCAATGCATATATGTATTTATGAAAAACAGGTCGCCGAGTCGCCGTATTCTGCCATTTATCAGGCGTACTTTTAACGATTCATTTGATAGAAAGCATCGATATTTTTCCCTATAACATGTAAAAAGTATGATATTATGTACATACGTAGTACCGAACACGTAGCAACTTTCTAATAGAAATAAGGTGATAGCTTAAGCTGAATTTCAGCATGAATCTGTCTTCTATGGTTGTAAATAAATTCCTAAAGATTTTATCAATAAACCCAGGTTGCCAAAAAAGATACAAATAGTGAAAATTTTTATTAAAACTTAAATTTTTGACTAATTTTAGACATAACTGAGATAACTTTCTAAAATGGCAAATTTTGGGCAATAGTAACGCTTAATAAGAAGCCTATATAGGAAGACTTTGACATGAAGTAAATTTTAGAGGTAGGTACACATGTTGATACTTACTTACTTTAGAAATTTCGTTTAAAACTACTGTAGGAACAATTAGAAAAATGCGAAATTGCATCTTACCAGAAATTTATCAAAGATTGGAGTTTCTTGTCCGAATTGATTACTTATGCAAATATTTAGACAAAATGGTAAAACTTCGATATTATATACTTCTGCCCACCCTTTCATGGATATACAAGCACGAGTCTGAACTTCTGTCCTTGGCCAAAATATCACCCAGTGCGGACGTGCCAGTGGAATGCAGCAAATAAAAGTACATCAATGCATCGGCTAAATGTCTGTTCAGACAAAGTAGAGATTAACAGCATTACTTATAAACCAAGCTAAGCTAAGATTTACCTAATTATTAACTAACGACTAATCAGAAAGAAGCATCTGTAAACATTACTTTACTTTGAGTGTAATAGCTTAATAACAGCGGCGGTCAGTCAATCAAAGTTTATTCATTGATCAAGGACTTAAGAGCACAGAAGGTCCTACTTGTATTACTCTGTGATATTTTTATAAGTAAGGCTAAAATAATCTGTTTTTTAGCAGAAATTACAAAACAAATCTCTCTGCTTTGCTGAAGAGATTATTTAGACGCATGCCATAGCAAAGATTGAAGAAGAATAAGTATTCTTCCCATCCCGATCGTAGAGACTAGCGTGGCAAACGAAATATCTATATACGGCATATGGTGGCTTCAGACTACAAACATATATCCAAATCTCCAAACAAGTTCACAAACTTTCAAGTTTATAGTTTATGCTTGCGTTATTATTGCATGTATCGGTCATCTACCCGACGATAGATGACCGACACATGCAGTAATTGACATTTGATCCATTTGAGCCGAAATCCCTGTGTGCACACGTGTAAGTAGTAGCGTGTCTGTCACGTGTTAAGTTATACGTTTGTGACACGGGGGACTTCTGAACATTCAAACAATGGACACAAATTAGAACAACTATTTGTGGATCAGTCAATATTTTGTTTCATATACCGGGATCGAATCTGCAACTCTGCATACTAACAGTGGCGAAAGTTTGTTATATAGTAAAATTATAAAAAGGTCCCGCTGACATAAAGCAGTGCAAATGCAATGGACTTGCGATCTAGAGTTCAATTCACATATTGCACCACCAACGTGAACCCAATTCCCAAGCATTTAGCTTATTCCAAAGGGGTTGACCAGCGATAGCTCAGTGGGGAGACCAACAGACTGCAATGCAGAGGGTCTCGGGTTCGAACTTATGTCGCGCACCTCTGACTTTTGGAAGTTATATGACTTTTCGAAATTATGTGCGTATTGATTGACAATTATCGCCTGCTCCGTGCCTCAGAGAGCACGTTAAGCCGTCGGTCCCGGCTGCCATGAACATCTATGGCAGTCGTTATTGGGAGAGTGTCGACACAAAGGATCCCACTGGGTCGAAGTGTCGCCGGTCTGCACAGACTGGCCCCCACATAAGATAAGATAAGATAGTCCAAAGGGGTTAACAAGATTTACCAATAAAAATAATAATTATAATAAGTATATTTATCTTCAAAAAGTTACAGTTAGCATGATCTTATCTCATGATTATGTACTGCGTAATCATGAGACAAGTTAATACAGAATTTGTTGAACTCTAGTACCCAATGTAAGATTTAACTTGTGTTTTGGGTACCAGGCTCTCGCAGTATTACATTCAGTTAACAGGTTAAAATGCAGGTGAAGCTGCAGGCGCAGGCGTAAGCTAGGTAGTACAACATGTAACAGTTATAGAACTAGATATGTGTAAACATCGAATGTTTTTGATGTATCAATTTAGATCGTCTGTGACTAGTCAGATTGTATCGGATAACTCGGTCATAGTCCTGCGTATCGATGGATCGTTATCGAATTATAATGAATCGCAGTGGGACCAAAATCTGGTATCACGATAACTGTGTAGCTTGTGTTTACCGTACAGCTTGACAGATATTATATAAGTAGCAAAATAGTACAGACACTTTATACTGGCGCCTATGTGTCACCAAAGAACATAAAAAAGGTATCGCATTAGGAATTAATTCTGTGTCGCGAAGGACATTACAAACATTGAAACAACAGACACAAAGAACACTCACACGGTAAACTATCTGTGGATCTCACAAATTATTGTTCTGTGTAGGGATCGAACCCATCGACACTTGGCGCGGCGGCAGTGCTCTTTATAGCGAAGCAATTACTACGATTGCGTTCTCTGGTGTAATTTGCTAGATACATATATTAGAGACTACATACCTAATAAAGAACGTACCTAAATCCGTCTAGCGAGCATTGCCTTATTCCGTGCTACAACCATATTACTGTCCTCTTCGAGAATATGTAAAGCGTAATAAATCCCATATCACTTAACCTATATTTTACACGATATAAGATATTTTTACGAAGCACAATCCTCCTGTTCCACGTCTCATACCTGTTAACTTGCTAACGACACTGTTACAGGTGCCAGTTCGACACGACGGCATTTTAATTACACATATGTGTACGAGCGTGGAACAGTCGTGGAATTCCAGGACCCGGGTGCTTACCTGTTTAAACTGTTGGCAGTACTTTTAATTTCCATGGAAATTGCATTAAGTGAATGTTATATTTCAAGATAGATTTGCTTTATAGTCGATAGCTTGAATTTGATTTAAGCCTGTGTGTGATCATGTTTTAGGAAGGATAAGAGTTTAATCTCTCAGTCGACGTTTCCTCCATCGTTTTCCGAGACTTCGACACTATGATTTTTCCATTGTGTTTGGTTTCAGACTAATTTTCGCATAAACATCGTTTACAACATTTTAATATAGCCCCGATCTAGCCTTTATATTATAATAATAATGATTTATTTTCTCTTCCACAAAGGTAACTTAAAACTATCATTAAAATACTTTAATAAAAACAAAAGACCCTTGTGGGAGACTGGTATCTGCACTAGGAAACCCTGTCACACGGATTACCAGGCCCCCTAAAACAATGTAAGTATTATTAAACTATTTTTTCAAAGTGGAATAGCATATAATATATCAGTAACTAAATGTAGGCAATGGAGTGTCCGTGTGTGGGCGAAAGTGTGTACGTGTGCGCGTGAGAGCATATGAGTGTGTATGTGCGGGTGATAAGATATGCCAGATTTTACTTGGGGACGATTGGGAGGTTTTCCATATACTCGTAATTATTATGTTTTAAAAGATAGGAGGTTAGGACTTGCTTACACTTCACTTTTGTCAGGGGATAGATGTTATAATATCAGACTTGTATATAAACTGTCCCACTGCTGGGCACGGGCCTCTTCTTAGTATGAGAAGGATTGGGCAAAGTCCTCTACGCTGGCCCAGTGCTTACACCTCTTCAAGAACATTATGTAGAATTCTTAGACATGCAGCTTTCCTCACGATATTTTCATTCACTATTAAAGCTAGCCATATTTAATAACAATTCAATACACACATAACTTCAAAAAGTCAAAGGTGCATACCGCAGGACAGACCTCGAGACCTCTGCGTAACAGTCTAACGGTCTTTGACTAGGTTATCGCTGTCGTTTTTAATCTACGTTTATTTACTATAAAGCGTTTGATTAAAACTAAAATGAAGATAGTAAATTTATCGTAAGACTAGCGACTTCCCCGGCTTGGCACAGGTAGAAAAAAAACCTTAACAAATTATACACCTAAGCCTTCCTCATGAATCACGCTGTCTATAGGTGAAAACCGCATAAAAATCCGTTCAGTAGTTTTTGAATTACTCGCGAATAGACAGACAGATGCAGCGGGAGACTTTTTTTTATAATAATATTTAGCGGTACTTTATTTATGAAGAGCTATGCAGCCTGCCCCGTTAAGTCTGCATTAGTTTATGCTTATCTTCTTCCTTTTCGTGTGGTTAGTGGCCAACCTGTTGTCAAGAGTTGTTCAAGGCGCCCGTAGGCTTCTGACATGGCTTAACGACTGCTGTCAATTTGACAACAATCGAGACCGACTTTTTACGTGCCCTCCGAAACACGGCGACGCTCAGATGAAATACCATTAAGCGGTCACCCATCTATAGACTGACCGCACCCAACGTTGCTTAACCTCGCTAATCGTTTACCGACCAGTGAGTGCAACTGGCTATGAGCGCCTCAGTTTATGCTTATGCTGGCTGTGTTTGTCATAAAGATTATAAATGGTATTTTTCTAAATTGAAAATAAATGTCAAACATGAACTTAAATTGCATTTTACGTTTCTTAGAATAGATCGGCACTCTATTATCAACATATTTTGTTGCGAGAATTAGCCTTCAAGTTGCTCACGGTTGTATATCACTGTATATAGACTGTGAGGTCAAAATGACCGATCATTTTATATAACACTAGCTGCCCCGACAGACTTCGTTCTGTCAAAATGAATTTTTCTTTTTTTTATGTTTACTTTATCATTCGATTCTCAGACCTACTAAATATGCATATAAAATTTCATAAAAATCGGTCAAGCCGTTTCGGAGGAGTATGGTAACTAACATTGTGACACGAGAATTTTATATATAAGATAAAACTGCATTTATTTTATACTTACGTTTATGCGTAATGAATCCGCCGGGACGAGTCTATAGATAAAGATTTATCGTGATTTTAGCCTATCGCTTTTATCGTTTAAATAGAGGTCTAAACATATACGTACTATTACTACTAATTTATTTATTAACATTACATTATTTACACATGTCCCATGAAGCCCTGATTCCTGTGCTAGGTACGAAACCTGTATCAGTATCTTCTCCCATATAATTTACACAACAGATTTTATGATTACAAAAGCAATTCATATGTTAGAAAGTAAACGAAAGATGTGAGGTGCGTGTTGTGAGGTGCGTGTGTGCATGAGTGTGTGTGTGTGTGTGTGTGTGTTTGTCTGTGGGTGTGTGTGTGTTCGTGTGTGTGCGTGCGTGCGTGCGGGTGCGTGTGTGTTTGTGAGTATGTAATGTTATTAGTAAAAACTTCTGTTTGGTAATAGTCTAGTTCTGATAACCAGTGTTTGATAATAGTTTTGGATTTATGGAAGCACAAACGAAGTATTTTTTTAATTTTATTTATTTTATATGCTTATTAAACATTATAAAAAAAGTACTTACGAACAGTTGGCATGCAATGCTTTACCTGCTATTAGTCTTCATTTGTCTTTTTTCAGTAAAGCAATACCACAACATTAATTTATTAAGCCTATTTAATGATATCAGTTAAGGCAAAATTAAGAACAATTATATATCTTAAAATATGACATACGTTGATAAGTAAATAAGTACCAACATAAAATTATAAGCAATTCTATTTCGTAGAAATGCTGTTCCAATGAGCATGGCTTCTAACAGACTAAGCTCAATGCAGGCATGTATTGACACGCTCTCTCCCTATTTGATTATTATCACGCGGCTGTGCATTTGTGGTAGTAGCGCAGTTAGGTAACGTGCGTGTGACGTCACGGGGCGTCCGCGTGTCTGCCCGCCGCAGGCAACAGTCCAACTGTCTCTTTTAGTACATTATATACTCGTAAACACGTGCAGTTATTCAATATTTTAATATTTATGAGCTACTTTTATAACTTATCTTTATTTTAGACTAGGTAGGTAGGGCAGCGGTACAATTCGACTGCTGTACGTGAGATCGTGGTAGATGCCCGGGTCGGGCAAGAAGCTATTCAGGTTTACTGTCAAGAAATTCTCAGTAGCTGCCCGTGCTGCTTCGATCAATGCTAGACTCCTTAGTCTGGAGCTGATCAAAGATTATCTCCAAATAGACAGTGCTGTTGTGATTTTTCGAAATAAACGCTCTATAGTCGGTTAATCGCACTTATAAGTAGATAATAATATCAGCTCTGGATATAAACAGACTTCAGTTCTTGTTTTTTTTTCTCTATACTTATTTCCATATTTATATGTCCATCAAGGATGAGTTAGCCCCAGCGTTTCCTAAACAGTACATATACCACATACTACAATAATATACCTACTTATTTTTGACTTCAGTTCTTTATTGCTGGGACGCGGCCCATGCTCCATGGTCCTCATTCCAGTGTGAGAAGAGTTGGGCCGTAGTCTACCACGCTGGCCCTATGCACAAATCTTTAAGAACTTAATGAAGCACTCTCCGATGCCCAGGCTTCTTCACGATGTTTTTCTTTATCCGTTAAATGGAGCGATAATTAACAACTTAAAACGCACATAACTTCAAAATGTCACTGAGCGGTCACTTTTGGATACCACTTGAGATCTCTGCGTAGCGGTCCAACAGTCTCCTATATCTTCTTACATTGTAAACTTAACTACAGCCTTGGCCAAAAGTATTAGGCACCCTATAAATTACTGCATATTTCAGGCTTAGAGAGAAATAAAACTAATTATAATGATTAAAGTACTTTATTTCCATTAGAATATTGTAAAAACATCAATATTTTGTTGGGCCACCCTTTGATTTTATGACAGCAGCAACTCTGTGGGGCATACTACGTACAAGTTTCGCACATTCCTCTAGAGAAATTGCATCCCATTCTTGCACTAACGCGTTTTTTAAAGCAGTTTTTGATGTTATCGAGTGCTCTTTTATTTTTCTCTTCAAAATACTCCACAAATGTTCAATAGGATATAGATCCGGGGACTGGGCAGGCCAATCTAACAGATCAATATAATTTTCAGTAAACCAGCGCATCGTAGTAGCTGACTTGTGACACGGAGCATTGTCTTGTTGGAATTTCACACCATTTAAGTTAGTGTCACCAAAAATACACGAAAACGAAGGTACGAGAGCAGTTTCCAGTACATTAATGTATTTTTCACTGTTCATGCGACCTTCGCAAACAAACATTTTGACTCCATCCGCAGCCATGCAACCCCAAATCATTACACTGCCTCCGCCGTGTTTTATGGTTGGTACTACGCAATCTGCGTGATATTCTTCGCCTTTGCGTCGCCTCACAAACGTCACACCTGGTGTTCCAAATACCTGTAGATTCAAAAAAAAACACATATTACAAACTTTTATAACATTTGAGTTTGAAGACAAACACAACAATGATCGTTGTAATTGTGGTATAGACTTCATTAAAAAAACTTACCTCAAAGTTTGATTCGTCAGACCACAGCACATTAGACCAATCCTCTTCTGTGAAATGTTGGTGTCTCAGAGCCCAATCAAGTCGTTTTCTTTTATTGTCTGCGGATAGCCACGGCTTCTTCCTAGCTTTGCAACCTTTTAAGCCGGCTTCTACTAGCCTTCGTCTTGCAGTTCGTGCGCTTATGGGATGTCCAGTCTCTTCAGTTAAAGCCCCAGCAAGCTCCGAAGAAGTTTTCTGTCCTGACGGCTAGTGGTCACGCGTTTTCTGCCTGTTCTTGGTTTATTTGCATGAGAGCCAGTCTCAACAAAAAGTTTGATAGCAGATTGAACGGCGCATCGCGAACATTTCACCAACTTCGCGATTTCTTTTTGAGTCTTGCCTTGCTCATGTAAAAGTTGAATTTTACACGATTTTCAATACTAATTTCGTTTCGTTTTGGCATTTTCAAATGAATTCTTCTCAATTAATTCACAAAACCACAAATGCACTGTCTTTACACTAAGACTTCCAAATGGTAACTGACGAAACATTAAAAATAAATTTTGGAAAAAATAAAATTTTATTATTGACGCACCAGATGTTTTACGACTGCTTAAAAAATGCCGCCTATTGTCTTAAATAGTGTTTTATGACACCGGTATCGCAGTTCTATAGAATATTGTTTAATTGTTCAAATATCATAGGTGTGTGATAACTATATTGGGGGTGCCTAATACTTTTGGCCAAGGCTGTATATTGTAACATAATGATAAAGGATTGTATTTCAACAGCGGCTTGAGTACGGCAGTAGAAAAATTAGAATTATTTTATTGCTCTCAGGATTACTGCAGCTACTACCTAATGAGGTTCAACAAGCAGCCTCAGTTCTGCCGCAAGGTGGAACAGCCGCCAGTGCGGCGGCCGCAGACCCGGGGCAGGACGAAGACTGAACACGTCCTGGACAGCGTCGGCGAGAGAGAAGAGATAGATCTGCCGTCCACCTTCACTGTCACTAGGTTGATGAAGGTTAATACTTCCTTTTTTACTAGGGTTGCAGGAATTCCTGCATGGCGTAGCAAGCAGTGGCCGTTACCGCTGCACCAAGTGTGGCTCAAATTATTGTCCTGAGTCTGGTATACGTAAATTGTGTTTTTTGTTGATCTCTAGAACTGGTAGATCCAGAGATCAACAAATTGAAAATTCTTTTTACATTTCATAGCCCAATTCTTGAGAAAGTTTGATAGACTATAAACGTTATGAGCCACGGGAACAGAACAGTAATCATAAACGCGCGTGACAACTAGTACTGCAGTAAAATATATCCTATGTTTTAATCAAGGACATGGTCAAACTATGTGCCAAATTTAATCCAAATCTGTTTACGCGTAATTTAGTAAAAGTATCCAAACATCTGCGCAGTCTGTCACACATTTTTGATATTGGTAGGATTATGAAATGTTGGGTAAGGTATGATATTCAGGTGAAGGAGGTATATTATTGACTGTTGGCGAACTTCCAGTGAGATGTCACTCGCGTGACATTATTCAGGGTCATTGTGATGTTCCACGATATATGGTTTATTAGCTATTTTCGACAATATATGGATAATTCAATTAAACATCACAGAGTCCCAGTCTCACGCCTAATTCGGAAAAGGTTAGATAAAGATGTTTCGCCAGCAAGGGACCGGATAACATCTGTTTATTTATATACAGGATGGATTGTGAAATAATTCAGTTAGTTTAACCAACTAAAAAATAACTGTCGCTATTACTCATTTGTAACAGAATAAGTCTTAGTGGAAAACATGCAAGCAACGCCACAGGCGACAGATAGTGTTAACCTATATGTTTGTTTGTTTTTCTAAATAACAACTCTCGCACTAGAAATAATACCTGAGACTTTGCAAATATTCTAACAAAAGACATTGACAAGAATTGTCATTGGGTCAGATAAATTTTTGATGCATTTGATTGATGGGAATAGAACCCACAACACTCGGCACATTGGCAGTCGCAAGACGAGCGCTTAAACCACTACGCCATCTGTGCACTATAAAAAGTACAAACACAATCATTTATCAGGAAGAAGAAGCCAACCTCAAGCATTTAACGGCTGTAGAGAGAAAGCCTTTAGCAGGCTTCCTCTCAAACACAACCCCAGACAAGAAACAGCTGGTGGAATTACTGTACCAGGATATCATCAGACCTTCAGGAGTATCGTGGAACGACGTGAAAGGACTCTCAGCTGCGAAGAGCTTGCTGATGGAATCTGTCGTGTACCCTGTAAGGTACGTCATCTGCAAGTACTGAATGGGCCTTTTATCACTTTTATAACCTAGATTCTTCAATCTGAGTGAATCCAAACAGAGTTTAACTTTTAAGCAGTTTGAGCTCTTTTCTATGGCATTATCGATGTGACTACACGTTATATTATCACATAAATGCTTGAGAAATCAAACGACGAGTAGCCATATTACTGTTTGTTAAGAATACTTCGTAAACAATTTGCGATCAAAAAGAATAGATTTTAATTTAATTTGAATGGTCTGTTAATAAAAATAACATACGCCCCTTAATAATTTAAACATAAACAAGCATACGGAACCGTCTTGTTAACTATATTACTAAAATAATAAGTAACTTAAGTAAGTTGTAAGAATTTATCTTACCAAAAATATATATTTATATATATTTTAACTAAAAATCCTGATAAGATTATGTTTAATCCGAGAATCGAATCCGAGACGTCACGATAGGTTATTATCGCAAGCACAATGTGCTAATCTAATCACTAGAACTACACAAATAGGCAGATTAAAGCAGAATATTATTATATCACCAGGCACCCAGAGGTCTTCACCGGTCTTCTAGAGCCCTGGCGAGGAGTACTGCTCCACGGTCCTCCCGGGACTGGCAAAACAATGCTAGCTCGTGCTGTGGCCAGCGAGAGTTGCTGCACGTTCTTTAATATTTCCTGCAGTACCATCATCAACAAATGGAGGGGAGAATCGGAGAAGATTGTCAAGGTATTTCATCGATTCTTTTAATATTCGGCAAATATGCAGCGCGTAAAGGCGTACTTGCTTACATACTGATAGAAAGATAAGGAAAATAGTTGCGTGGTTACTTTTACCAAAGCCAAGATGGCAACAAGCATATGGCACGATTGATAGTACACCGTTACAGTAGCATAGGATCATCCCTTGAAGGGATTAGTAGGATTGCTCGCGCGTTGCCATACTCTGGAGAAAGTATTGGAAAAGACGAGTATGTGAGTCCCCGGAACTATTTCTCACCAGGGAAGAATTTTCAGCTTCCCCAGCTAAGTGTTGTAGGATGTTCTGTGATACAAATATCAATAGCAACATTCTGGTAGATGGAAATGGGCTTACCCGCAAACACAAGCACAAACGAATGGCACAAAATTCACGAAAAGTCTATAAAAATTAAGTAAGAATCTTACACAAGTAGTTTGGTTTGAAGGTGCTCTTCGAGATGGCAGCCTACTACTCTCCGTCAATCATCTTCATAGATGAGGTGGAAACCCTGGCGTCGGACCGGTCATCTCCGGGGGAACACGAGGCTTCGAGACGACTGAAGGCACAACTCCTCACCGAACTGGATGGCATCGAAACAAAAGATGGAATTATATTCCTACTAGCTAACTCTAATATGCCATGGTAAGACATTATTTCATCCTCTCTGATTTGAGTTGCTAGCTATCACGTCACTATAGGAAAGGGTGTTGCTAAGCTAAGTACCCTTTTAGCAACAAAGACCACAGCTTTCTCTATGAAATGAAGGAATAAAGAAATCTCTAATTATCATAACAACCCAACGCAACGTAACGATTAGTTAATTTTAGCTTGGCTTCACTGGTTAAACTGTATAGCCGTCATTTAAGCTTAACCTGACAATTAAAGGAATGCCAGACATAATTAAAAACTATTGTGTCTGGTCGCCGGTGTGTCACTGCAACTCAACACGTTAAAGGGCTTCCTCGATACCCTATCCCTCTTGTTCTAATCCTACTAATATTATTAATGTTTACGTTTCTGAGATTGTTTGTATGTTTGTTACTCAATACGCGTAACCCGTTTCACGGATTGGGATGAAATTAGAGGCACAAATAGAACATTACCTGGGTTAACACATAGGATTATTTCCCTGTATTGCGTTCCCGATCGGTTTCAGAAACCGCGGGTTACAGCTAGTAGATAAAATATATTATTTAAAATGCTTCTACAGGGAAATAGATCCAGCAATGCTAAGAAGACTAGAGAAGCGTATTTTCATCCCTCTCCCTGACTTCAAGACCCGCGAAGAACTGTTCAAGACGTACCTTGGACCGAAAACGGTAGAACTGTACCCAAAAGTAGACTTTAAGGAATTGGCAACCAAGACTGAAGGTTATTCGTGCAGCGATGTGAAGCTGGTGTGCAAAGAAGCTCTCATGTCCACTGTGAGAAAGATGCTGCCAAATATGGCAGGGAAAGGTAACGGCTTTTCTATATGTATCTAATATTTGATGTCTCCAAATCGCTGTTGAGATAGACAGGATTGCCGCCTTGTTTTGCCTGCTATGTTGCACTAGCGTAAGGTAGTAATCTTCTAGTAGAAACTCGGTATGGTTTTAGAGCCGAGCTCACAGAAACATAATCACAAGATAATTTGGCTGAGACCTCCTGTAGAGTGCTGTTTCAAGGAAAGCTGCTCAAGGTTAAGCAGGATAGACACCTTGCTTTACTCTTCCTCTTATATAATAATAAATGTGCCCCAATGGGCAATGCCTATGCCCAATGCCTGCCAATGATTCTATGCCGCGTAATGTTTTTGTAGACTACCTACATGCTGTAGCACAAGTAAGTCGAGGCACTTGCAGAATTGTATGCTTTGTGTAAACGAACTACGAGAGCGACCTACTTATGTATGTATGTATCTTATGTGAGGGTCAGTCAGTGCAGACCGGCGATACTTCGACCCAGTGGGATCTTTTGTGTCGACACTCTCCCAATAACGACTACCATAGATGTTCATGGCAGCCGGTACCGACGGCTTAACGTAATCTCCGAGGCATGGAGCAGGCGATAATTGTCAATCAATACGCATATAATTTCGAAAAGTTATATAACTTCCGAAAGTCAGAGGTGCGCATTGCAGTCTGTCGATCTCCCCACTAAGCTATCGCTGCTTATGTAACGCATATTATGGTAAGCAGTTATTAGAATCCAATCGTATTGAAATAAATCCAATCAAAGGCATGACAAAAGTGGCATGCTAGTCCTTAAATTAAGAGATCCTTTTCCGCGTTTAGACATATCCTCATTCCAGTGTCTGTTTGAACAGGTGAACTGCAGAATCGCAAGGACAAACTGAACTTATCAGATATATTGACAGCTATCGAGAAGACTAAGCCAGTCTCCAAGAACTTGGCTAGAAGACACATGGAATGGCAGAACGAGATGGGCTGTTCATAGTTAGAGACAACGACGAGAACTTATATATAAATATACAAATTGTGACGAATTACAATTACATAGGTAATATAAATTGAAATCGTATGCACAGGTAAAGATATAGTAGATATATAGACTATAAAGATGATGATCTAATAAAGATATACAATATAGACTAATAAATTATGTTTGGCAACCTAAAGTCTCACATTTTTAACACGCTTTTATTAGCTTGGTATGTATCTATGTATCTATGAATCTATGTAATAGAATCTCTGAACGTGATTTTCACCCCTTTCAAACCGACGGATTGATTTGAAACTTTGCACACTTATCGAGGGCCGATGAAAATACAATAATTTAGAAAATATATATATAAAACAAAAATAGATTAAATACTAAAAAACACGCTTTTAAAAGGTAAATTTGAACTAGCGAGTATGCGTATACGTTCTTTACCATTTATCATCTATATCAGTACATATTGACTGTTAAAATCTCAGGTGTACTAAAATAACATAGACTCGGCTGCTCTAGAATCTCAGTCACATACTGTAAAACAGTTTAGCTATAAGTAATCCAGTCTGCTAACGATCACACTAAAGAAATGTTGCAATGTGTTATAGAGCAATATGAGGCGGAATAATAGTGTATCCTGATTAGTTGTTATCTGCATCATCTGTCAGAAACCTAAGCGTATTAATACTTACGTAAAGACTATAACCGGCCAAGTGAAGCTAAAATACTAATAAGTAAAATTTACAAAGAACGTTAAATGAATGATTCAAATATACCTATAGGTATGTAACTTCGATACGCCTATGTATCGAAGTGGGAGACAGAAACACTACTGACTAGTAGCTTATATTTCGCTAGTATTATATTATCTGTGATTTCGCCAGCTGTTTTAGAATATTCGTAATAAAACAGGCCTTTTGCCAACCGTACCTGCTACTTAGAATTCCGCAATTGATCGGGGAAGCGAGAGTGAATTTTTGACACAAGAATGGATCCCGAGAGTTTACAATTTTGCCTACTTATCACAGGTATTTTTAACAACTATTGATGATAATACTGTGGAATAAATTATGCTGTACTTGTTTTCATTGTTTTATTTCTATATTGTATTTAATCCAACTTATTGAGATATCTTTTATTTTTAAAGACAACACCCGCTTTTGGAGTAATTCCTGTGTCACGGGGAACTTTACAAACATTTCCGAATCACACAAATTTGTCACATGTGGGATTTGAAACCACAACACTTGGTGTAGTGCCAGTGGAGAGGACATCACTACGTCAAACGTGCAGTCTTTTAATCCGACGTCTAGAGATTTATGCATACCTATACACTTAGCTTGGTTTTAGTAAGCGGTTACCGTACAGCTTAGAAATCATAAAACAAGAATGTCTGTAGAATCCTACAACCATGTCAGCTGAACCGATATAATAATCTGTACTAATATTATAAAGCTGAAATTTGTTTGTTTGTTTGTTTGGTTCAACGCACTAATCTCAGGAACTTCTGGTTCGAATTGAAAAATTATTGTGTGTTTGATAGCCCATTTATCGAGGAAGGCTATAATTTAAATAACATCACGCTACGACTAATAGGGGCGGAGCATCAATGAAAAATGTTGCGAAGACGGAGAAAATTCTCTTATGTGATGCAGACGAAGTTGCGCGGGTCAGCTAGTACAAAATAACAAGCACGAATTAACTGTAATTGTTTAATGACGACATCTAAACAAACATCAGTTCCTCTATACAAAATATTGTTTTTAATACACATCTTATACTTAGGAATACGTTCACTGCTCAATGCCTGCAATCGCTTCCACAATTTAAAATGAACCTTATTACAAATTGAATATAGTATAAAATTACAATACTTGATAACCAAACTAAAAGCTCCGTTCACAGACAACGTTCGTGCCAGACACGTGTAAGTACAGACATCATAATTACGCTACATATATCAGGCAGAGGTCTATGATACTCAATTTTAACTAGGCATGTTTAGGTCATACAAAACAGACAATTCAATTTTATTTCACCAAAACTAATTTTAGATCCCTATACTTCTATAAAGAATAAGAAAGTTCTGAACGAAAAACACAATAAGTAATCATTACATTAGATAGAAGTGTATGATACTCACAATGAAACAGCTATATTAGGGTCCATGTATCAGAATGTGGGTCTTTAACCATCTGTGTGGTACATTGCCAAACAACGTGTTGCTAAAACATTCTTAACAAAAAGCACACCATACTCAACCAAGCTAACAAACTTTACGCTACGAAATCGCAAAGAAATCGTTGTTATACCCAGTTTATTTATTTGTTTAAAACTAAATACCAATTTAAATTTCCCCCTAATTATTTTATTACGATGGACCGATTCGATTTGTCTCCTGCAACCCAGTTTTAACTAGTGCAGGAGCCAGATAATTTTAAATTATTGAAGCTTAATTTGTGTCAATAAACAATTATTATTATTTAATATAAAAAAATAATTTCTATGTCAGTGGTTTATTCAGTATGGTTAGCTGATCTAAGAAAAGAGTTACTACAAATATAAAAAATTGTCTGTGCCGTGTCGGTAACGTCACGTGTCGGACACGTTACGTGCCGTAAATGTAAATCATAATTTTCTTTTTAATTTTAACAACGAGGATTCCGTTTGATATATTAAATATATATACCACACTGAAAGTGTAAGTAATTTTGTGTGTTACGTTACGATAATATATGAAACATAAAGATAATTTCAAACTTATAGATTACTATTAAGTTATCTCGTATGTACATAGCACGTCTGTTCACCAAAATGTTAGACATAAAAGGCGTATAGCACTTACATTTTATTATTTGCGTTTAGGTCTCACGTAATGAATTAATGATAAAAACTGAGATAATTTTATCTCAACGAAAATATTTTCTATTATTATAATTTCTGCTCAAAGTTTGGCAAATATAAGTAAACGTTTATAATATTGTTAAACAAAATGTATCAGATAACAAAATGAAAGTGTTTTCCAGTTAAGTTTTAATGCTTACATTAATCGCTTAGATTTTTTTATTCGCCCGAGTATCGACCCGCAATTCTCGCGACGGTGGCAGTGCTGATGTGAACAACTGATGAGGCATGAGGTGTAATTTTAATCTATCAAACGGAATTCTTAAAAATAAATATAAGTATACATGTTTTCAACTCATTGACTAGAACATAACCAATTTAAATAACAAATGTACAATGTTGATGAAAATAATTTATTACAATTGAAAAATTACTATTTTTATTAAAATACTTTCTTGTTTCATATAAATGTGTTTCATTTAACATTTTATTAAGTAGAGCCATTCGTTATCTTTGGATTAAGACTAATGGATTTTAAACTAATTCTACGCGTAAAACTTAGTAAAATTTCGCGTAAATAAAGTCGTGAATAACATTCAATACCGCGTAAAGATGGAATTTTAATGCGTAACAGTGGTGCAAGCGCCACAGGTGTGAATGGCACTTAAGCTTAATTCAGCGTAAAATTTGTCTAAATTTCTGGTTGACACGAACGGCACTTTAATAACTCCGTACAAATAAAATTGTAAATCCCATTTTACGTACAAAACAATTTCAACAGTCAATTCTTTCAGATATTTTGGCACTCCGCATATACGAAGTTTATTAATTCTACACAATATATAATAATAATATTTTTAAATCAATTTATTAACAATAAATAAGATGACTTACAAACTAAATCTAATAAGATTCTTTTAAAAAAGCCATACGTTCTCACTTGTGATGTTTTAAAGAAAGACCAAATAATTCTGGTCCTAAAATTATTTTAACTAATAAATAAATCCAATTATATTCATATTATCTCTTGCCATACATTCTTCAAACCTATCACAGATTATCTATAGAAAAAGCGAATTAAAAGCCCGCTCACACGACTAATATTCACAACAGATTTTAGTACTTACGGTGGGATTCAATTTTGTCTTTATGTTTTAAAAAGCCTCTTACGCCTTACTAAACGTTATGTATCCTATAATGGCTCTTACGCCCGAAGCGGGTAACCTATGCAAGTTGAGGTACTCTTGCGGGCTGTTCAATCCGTGTCAACGACAGGTAGGCAGGTACGCAAGGAACTCGGATATGAAACTTGAGCCAGCTACTGACATAATATTCAAGCGTATGTATAAACATTTTATGAGGTTTTTAGCATGAAGCATGATAATGGTATCAAGCCTATAGAGATTAAGCAAAGAGCGTGCCAGTTTTTCTTGCCCAGTTTGCAGTTCACGAGGGTAGTTCATGAGCTCACGCCTTCTGTCTGTACTGAATTCTAGTTGGACAGATTGTTGCACATCATCTATGGACTTTTAATGCTAACGGATATCTTGTTATACGTATACGTAATTGAGGGCTAACAATCATACCCATGCAACACCCCGAAGGGGTAGGTAAGGTTCTGAGTGGCTTTAATTACGTATTCACCGACGACTCAATATGTATGAAAATCTAAATTGAGATGAAATCTCCAAAACCTGTTTTTATCAAAAAGTTGTCAGTGTGAGCAGGCCTTTATTTGAGACACATTTAAAGCGGTTACTAATACTAGAAATGAACAATTTAAAAATAAATGATGATATTTGATGTAATTTTTTGTTTCTAATATTATATTTTAATGTTAGAGATGAGGTTGCCAGCTTTAATTTATCGTAAGTACATGCCCGTAAGTTAACCAACACTTAACATTTACAAGTCACATTTCACGGTCCGAATGCTTTTTTATCTGTATCTAAGAACCAGAGAGAATAAATATAGTTTTAATGATATTTTACTTTTTCAATGGTAATTATTTGCAGCGTTGTCATAGCGAAGGCAAACTATGCAGTAGCAATATAGATTTAAACGTTTTACGCAAGCGCAGTTTAAAAACATTAAATCCCCGTAAAAGTTAAAATCTTATTGTATGTTTAATTATATCATAAGAATCGATAAGCAGCTATTTACAACGGGCATGTTTTAATCTATGGAAGAAAAGTACTTTTTAAAATGGCAACACTGTATTCAAAATTTTACTACCGTTACTAAGTAGAAAATTTTAATTTATTGTTCATTATTTTTTAATGTGGGGATTTGTATAATATGTATGTAAAAAAATGTTTTAAGATTTATTATAACTCTATTTTATTTTAAGGGGATGCATGTATGAGGGAACTATCAGTCACATTTTGTAGGCAATCTTTTTTTCTAGTGGGTTCATGATATGTTTTAATATAATCACTGTTCACTCAGGAACTATTTCTAATGACATGAGTTAGCCTATTAATTACAGATCTAGTTTACACGTTGATTTCGTGTTTTAAGTTGATTCGAAAGAAATAAATGTTTGTATGAAGTGGTAAAGGATAATGAAATACGATCACATTGTTTATGAAATACGATCACATTGTTGCTAATGGCGCACAACAGAATCAGTTTCAGACTACGAATCTCGATGTTAAATAACTATTTATTACAGACGGACCTGTATCCAATACTTTGTATCACTAGAATAGATTGGTACAGATGGCCGGGTTATAACGCGTGAAACGAAGCACTCACACAGAGCGTACTCAGATCCTAGACAAAAATAAATTCTTGGCCGATGTCGACATTTTCCAGAATCTACATAAATATATAACTATTTCTATAATTATTCGGGGATATCCCCGAAGGGGTAGGCAGTGATATCTTACACCTAGCTATTTGAGATCCCATGTAATCGGAAACGAGAAATTAATTACATTAGTTAACGTAATATCGAAGAAAGCAATCCAATATATTTTTTGTGTAGGACATAGGAAAATTCTCGGTGACATTTTGTTTTTACGAGAATAAAGACATATATGTTTCGGCGTGGTTTTAAAATGAGACTGATATCTCAGTCGGATCTTAGAACGTACAACGATTGCAAATCAACCCGACCGAATGTAGAAATTGGTATCCAGTTGATTAGATCCGCTTTTAATGTACATACGCGTCTATGTGTCAGTTTGCGTGTTGTAAAAGACCGCTTATCTGTACCAAACTATTTTGTGACATCACTGACAAAGTAATTCAGAAGTTAGAGATCACATTACTTTGTAATATTTTATAAATTATTGAAAAGTGACAATTTATGAAGGGACAATTTGGAGTCCAGTGACCAGACAGTCTAAGACTAAATGTTGACTAAACTGAACTTATCGATTGTATAGCGGTTTTCCATCACACTAGAAAAAAATCACGCAGATAACACGCGCTTAGCAGTAATAACCTGTTGAAGGGTTACGGTAAAGCCACACAGCAGTCTCTGGTCAACTACTCCACGCACGTCTTCGCAGTTGAGTGCATATGTAATAGTTATATTTCGCTCCCATAACTGTATATAATAAATGAAAGTTCTATAAAAAAGTGGATATAGTGACAAGAATATAAAAGGGTATGTTATGGTTTGAGCATGTAGAAAGAATGGACGAGGAAAGACTGACTAAGAAAGTTTATAAGGCTAGTGTGAATAGAACAGTCGCAAGAGGAAGACCTAGGCGAACGTTTCTCGATCAGATCGGAGGCGTTCTGGACAAAGGCCAGGTTAAGAGCACCTTGAACCGACGGGTGTGTATGAGGAATGTGATGAATGTGAATGAAGCCAGAGAAGTGTGTCAGGATCGTAGCAAATGGAAATCCGTAGTCTCTGCCTACCCCTCTGGGAAACAGGCGTGAATCTATGTATAAATTTCTTGCCGGCCAACCATGGCCAGCTTGGTTGTTTATGGCCTAACTCTTCACATACTGAAAAGTGGCCCGTGTTTAATGGGGCAGTTTACATACCAAGTTTGATATAATTATATAGATGACTGCTTTTGTGATCAATTAACATTTTGCGCTCGTGATTAATTAATCAAATGGAAATGAAAAAATGGCATTTGATTTATATTTTCTCGAATAACAAAAATAATGATTAAAGTCCACAAGCCAGTGAACAAAATCGGCGAATCAATTCAAAACGGTACTTAAGATTAAAAACTATTTGTAAATTGATAATATTACTAGTGTCAATGTCTTCAGAAAAACTAATATTGATACTCGTCCATTTATAATATTTAACTTTTTGTTTGTAATATTGCCTCAGTTTTAAACCGAAACCATTTTTATAGTAGTTATTATGAAGATCGCTTAACCCCTAAGCAAGATGAACAATTCATCAAATCATGAGACAGACAATGTAAAAATAATTTACCACAATTGTTCCTCATTACTTTGTCAGTGTGACAGATCCGTTTCCCGCCGACATAACCGATTAGTGTTGCCAGCGTTTAGTAAATTTTAAATGTAGAATATGATGGCGGGTATCTGTCCGTCTTCTACGGAGGTGCCGTTATTGTTGCCAGCCGCGTACGAGAACTGGAATACGACCTTCTCGCCGTTATTGCAGTCTACCGTCACCCGACGAAGACCCTTCGTGCCATAGTAGGAATCGGTGCCCTGTAATAACACAAAATAATTACATTTTAGTTTACCTTCATCTTATTAAATATCGTAGAGAAGTAACCTGGTATTATGTATGTTAGGGATTGGGCTACCAAAGGCATAAGTAAGTATAGGAGAGATAATTTTCACTCTCCTTACTAACTATATGACTCCTTACTAACAAGTAAGAAGAAAATGTAAATGATCTGCGTCCTTTACACTTACACACACACGACTGCATTTTGTAGGGTTGGCACTTGCAATCTTCTTCATGGTATGGTTAGGGGACATCCATTAATTACGTGAGCTTAAAATAGAGAGGGAGAGGTCCAGTAAAAAAAATCATCATATCATCAAATGTCATTTAATTTGGGAGGGATAATTGAAAATCTAACGTCAACTTATGAAAAACATAAATTTTACAATAGGTATTTCATAATAATATATAAATAATTTATGTATTTTATCAGGTAGGTACTACATTTTGCCCGCGGCTTCGTCGTTAATGTAGGTTATGTCAATAAATTTCTATACCACGTGTACAATACTTTTTTTTCTGAATGATAGGTCCTATAAGTTCTTTTCTGTACCCTCATAACTTGTATGCAAAATTTCATGAGGTCCAGTAGTTAAGACTGCGCCGAGCGTAAGACAGATAATGACAGAGCTCGTCCGGCGCATATACAAATCGGCGCGAGGCCGCCATATTAAAATTGTATGGAGGATTTGAAGTGATTTTTTGATAAATATGTATCTTTATTGTCAACCAATAACTTAAATATTTATGTTTCGTTTAAGCTGTAAAATAGGATAGATTTCCAAAAATCACGTAACACGAGCTTACGTTTTTGCAAATTTACGTAATTATGTAGGCGAAAATATTAATTATTTTAAGTTTTTTACATGGAATAATTGTAAACACATTCATTGTTATGGTAAATGTATATTTTATATTTGTATTAAACAAAGTGTTGATTTTATTCACTTAACTGTGACCGCCTGTTTTGGCATATTTCGCTCGGCGCAGTTTTAAGGCGTGAAAGGGTAACAACCTCACATTCGCATTTATAATATTACTTAGGATTTGTGTAAGACAATTTCTCTCTTCAATTTCTTAGTGGTAGATTTGAAAAAGTGAGTGTTCACCTTAAGTTTAGCACTGGCTATGTAGGAGGTGTTGGGCAGGATCTCGACCGGCTCCTTGAACATGGCGCGGAAGGTGTCGTCGGTGCCGTCGCAGCAGAATGTCGTCGTGTTCGAACCGCACACCTTCTTCGTCGCCAGGTGGATTATCTGAAAACACGCAAGTTCATTGGGACTTTCTATAGGCAAAACCAAAACACGAAACCTAGCAACTAACTTCAGTAAACTCATTAACTTTGATGTTCCAAAGTGTAACTTGTAACCAACTAATAATAATAATATCAGCACTGTATTTATACTGCTGGGCACGGGTCTCTTTTCAGTGTGAGAAGGATTAGGCCATAGTCCTCCATGCTGGCCGAGTGCGGGTCATTTCGAGAACATTATATGTAGATTTTCTCATGATGGATCTTTTTCGTGAAAGCAAGCGATAATTAACAAATGAATACGCACATAACTTTGAAAAGCTCTGAGACCTTGGGTCTCCTTGCTCGTTGCTTTTTATGTAACCCACTATTCTCATACGATTCCAATAATAGAATCGAATAACGCGTCATCTAGCGGAAATCTATTGTAATCAAATAATTCCGAAGCGAAAAAATCACTAACCAACCAAACCGACCATTGACAATCCCAACTATTGGAATAGAAAAAGGTTTACACAAGCGAACTCCTCTGCTAAAATGTCCTGTTGTGAGATCCAGACATACTCTTACTTGCAGTATTTCGCTTTGCACACAAGAATGTGACGACACATATTCTTCCTGACTGAAGACAGTTTAGAAATAAATAAGTCTTCTAATATTAGCAGACTAATAATGATGATTTTAATTGATTGATTCGACATGGGATCGATATCTTTGCGTACGTTTACCTATTATACTTAAGATAAACATTACTAACCTGTAAATGCACCTCATACTCCGTCGGCCCAAAATACGAGCCGTACAATCCAAAGCCGACCACAAATATCCGCTGATCGACCGTAAACCGGATCCGGTCCGTGGTCCCACTGTACCCCCACCGGGATTCGGTTTGTGGAAACCTATTCACCGTCAACTCTTTACCAGTCATACAACATCTCGGGGTATCTAAGAACCCCACATTGGGTTTGGGATTGACTGTGAAATACAGGAACAGTTGGACTATTTCCCTGTCGTCTAGTAAGCCGCTCTGCGCCGGACCCATCGCAAATTCTTCAACAGACATTAACGGAAACCGGATGGCGTTGAATGCTCTTCCTAGGACCATCCGCTGGTTCGCAGGAGTCACTGGTAATTGTCTTCTTATACATTCTGCTTCTGACCAGCGAAGAACTGCGGCGAAGATCTTTGCTTCTCTTATGCGAAGAGTATCTCTGAAACATTTAGAAAATAATAACTAGATTTTATCCTCAGCTTCAGTCACATGGCATGATCATTTGTTATGATTAGTGATATAATAATCAGCGTATGATTTTTATCTGGATGCATGCTTCATGTAAAGTATAAAAAAAATCGGTTTAGCGGTCACGCCGAGTTTGTAAATATAAAAATAGTAAACAAAATATACCGAACTTCAGCCGTATAGTTTCGTTTAAGGAGCAAGTGTGAGAAATTTTAATGAGAATCAGGAAGGCCTACATTGCTACGAATTACTGTGTTTGGAGTACAACAAATTGCTGTAATACCATCGCAATACTAAACCATCGCAAAAGAGGGAGAGAAGCAGAGAGTTTACTTGCTGTGGGTACGGCGTCAGTTTAACACGCACTTCTAAGTGATGATGGAAACATAAAAAAATCCATCGCTAGTTCAAGCGTCCGAAACTCTACTACTTCCCTGACCCGTTCTAACCTTTAAACATCTATTTAAAATCGTACTCAAGAATGATCGATTACGTGTACCACTTTCATAAAACAACAGTCTGCCAATTGATCTGCACCTTTCTCGAGAACAACATTTCGTGTAAGTGCATTCCAAAAATAGACGATAGTCATAACAAAAATTTTTTGCTGCCGGTTTACTGTCAAACGCAACTGCACGTCAAATGATGCGGTGATTTGAGTGGTCACCGCACAGACTAACGTGAATCGTAACTTTGATTACCATATCATGGTGCATAAAAATCGTAGTTACTATATGGATGGTCGTTGGTACTGCCATTCCCCCTTTATTTTTAGAATTTAGTTTTATATGGACAGTAATAGGCATAATGACTATAACATCAGGTACATAAATGAATTGTACTATACAGAATTTAAAATTATAATTTGATGGTGATTTAAAGAGTGGCCTTGAGTTTCTTGCAGGTATCTTCTTATAGACTCAAACTTTTGCCTGAATCTAGCAACCAACATAAATGTAAACTCAGTAAATTTAGTAAACTCACTAACCACTTTGACGTTCATAAGTAATAATAATAAAAATAATATTCTACCACATACACACAACACCATCTAGCCCAAACTAAGCAGAGCTTGTACTATGGGTACTAGACAATAGATATACATACTTATATGCTTTCTTTTTGTAAATACATACATATTATACGTAGAAACACCCAGACCACGACAAACATCTATGTTCATACACACAAATGTTTTACTTGTGCGGGAATCGAACCCGCGACCTCATTCGTGGCAGTCGGTTACACTAACCACTACGCCATCAAGGCCGACTAGTGTGTGTGTTACTTTGTGACCTAAATGAGTAAATGTTTTTTTACTTTGAATGCACCAAATGTTGTACGTTCGATACCCAGACCTTAAGCGTAAATTATACAGAAGTAGGCGTAGACGTAGGCGTAGCAGAAGCATGGTGCTGCTTCAAAACTTTTCCATACAAAATATAACAAAGCGATGAGTCTTGAATTATACACAGGTGGCACGATCCTATAGCCGCGCAAGAGGCACGTCGAAAAGTTTGTCAGTTCACACACAGAAAGTTCACTCACTCAAGAACCCTTCTCACACAGAGACTCTTCTCAGTGTGAAAACGGTTACGCCATAGTCTACAACGCTGACACAGTGCGGTTTGGCAAACTTCACATATCTTCGAGAACATTATCAAGAACTCTCAGACATGCAGGTTTCCTCAAGATGTTTTCCTTCGCCGTTAACGCGATCGATAATTAACTATTAAATACGCACATAACTCCGAAAATTCGGAGACAGTATAAAGGTTCTACTAGGCTATCGCTGCTTATGCTAATGTGGCTGGTTACGATTTTTGCAGAACATTTGCACAGTAGTCAAATAATTATATAAAATACATATATAAATACTCTCATTTCTATATCTCTCAAAGTGTAGCCTACGGTGTATTGCACGTACATTTCGCCTCACGTAATAGGGTCGAGCCTATTGCAGTTCATCGAACACAGTTCAGTGAACGCCGTGCTACGAGAATTTCTTGACAGAAAAACCCAGTAACACTGCTCTATTCGCTCTATTGCTCTATTTTATATAATGCACAAACACTGCCACTGACGTAGGCAGTTTTTAGGCATTATATAATATAGTTATTTATAATAAAGTAGGCAAAGAAAACTTATTTCGTAAGCATAGTTATTAAATATTATCATTTTGATAACACAATGTCTTTAGTATGTCAGTGAGTACACTTGCACTTAGTTCACCTTGCCTACGTCAAGATAGAACTGCCTATTTGTACCGTGTATAGTGAGGCCTCAGGTCCAATATCCAGATCGGCCACTGCTACCATTGTATTAAGTTTATGTGGTCGCCTTGCCAATTGCGCCGAGTATTGTGGGTTCGAATTTTGACAGGACAAAAATATGTGATCCACAAATGGTTGTTACGAGTCTGGATGTTCTTTGTATCCGTTGTTTGAATGTTTGTAGAGCCCCCGCGATACAGGAACCATTCCTAATGCGGGAGTAGTCTTTTAATAAAAAAAATATCTTGGAAGCAGCACAGAATTTGGATCCATGCCCAATTGTTGCCTTGCTCATAGTATACGAAACCTAAAATATAGCTGGCGATTTTTTTTTCTACTCCTTTTGTATAAATACTGTGTGACTATACACAGTATATACTTGAATATAAATTGAAACATAAAACTGTCTGTAGCAAAGTGAAAACATCGTAAGAGGTGATTGTTTGACATTGAAACTAAGTCATTTGGCAAAGTGTCAGTAACCTTCTAATGTAACCTACATAGTACTATGTTTATATAAACAATAAGGAAGAGGAACTGATAACAAATAAAACTAGCTAGAATGAGCTAGTCTATCAAAATATAGTAGGAAAATCAATTTATAGGGCTAATGACGCAGAATATATTGCGTAAATCAATCGATCTGCGAGGATAATCAATGTAGAAAATAAACTACCTTATACGAATTTTATCGCGTTATTTATTAGGTACCACTGAAAAGATGGAACTAGCTAAAAACCTGAAATCGATGAATGTGCTCGGTTGGTCTAACTTGGCACAAATTGAGAAAGAATGGTGCACTTTAATGTCGGAGGCCAAGATCCACTTTGGGTCGCTGAGCCAGCGAAGTAAGTAAAATAGCTTTAATAGTAGTAGAGTTTAAAAGTAGTAATTTAATAGTTTCGAAATTATGTACATACATACCTAATAAACGTGGTTTAAAATAAACAACGCGATAAAATCCGTATAAAATAGATTAATTTCAATGTATAACATTCACGTTAACGCAAGACAATAATATGTATAACCAACGTTATCAATATATATGTATATTGATAACGTTGGTTATACAGTTATGTATGCATAACTTCACACCTACATCCAAGAAGGGTTAGAGGCAGAGGTGTATTAAACCCACATTTTGCCAACTATGGATTTAGGTCGCAAGTAATAGGATTCAAGCATATTGCCATCTACCAGACAGTCTGGAACTACATGCGGTTCCTAAGAATCTCTTAGTAGAAAAGTCCTCAATAGCACTTTGCTTGACCTGAAATCTCATACATAGCAGCACCACTGAGAAAGTCATTTTTATCATCATGTTGCTAATATACATTATAATTGTCTTAATGTTATCCCGTCATGCCATAAAGCGTCATGTGTTATTTGGATGTAATTAGATGCTGAGTTTAAAAATTCTGTATCAAACATACTAGCTTAGGTAATACTTAATCAGCTATCTGTTTCATGCATACTGAATATATAAATGCTTATGAAAAGCCCAACATTTCTATGAGTGGCAGAGACTGTTATTGCCGGTAAATGTACTAGCAAGCCTGCTCACACAATAGCACCCTCTAACAGGAAACCAGTGTCATACCACTTGCATTTTGCCTACTGGCCAGTTTCACAACTATTAAGTAAAAGTTATCTGAAATTTACATTGCATACTGTCTCAATCTTGTTAGATTAAAAAAGAGAGGTAAATGTTATTTGGAATTGAAATTAAACAAACTTCATACGGATTTTAACGCGCTGTTTATTTTTTATAAAACTCTGAGAAGTTTCGGTTGCTTTTTAGCAGCCATGGTCACGGGGAGACTAAGATGGTAGTTGTCTCAATGTTCCAGTGTGGAATATCTGGGAAAGTGTAAAATTAAATCTAAATAGTTATATAATTTAAATAGCTTAAATTGAAGTAAACAGTAACTAGTAAAAGTGTTTAACAATAGTAGTTTAAAGTTTCAAAATTATGTAATAATAGTGTTTTATAAATAATAAACAATGCGATAAAATCCGTATAAAGTTTGTTTAATTTCAATTTATAACATTCGCGTAAACATAAGACAATATTATGCTATTTGGAATTTTGGAGGTTGTGGAACAGGTGCTAAGACTTCCACAGACTCACATATAACCATTCTTCTCATTGCTTTTTTCTAAGGGGAGGTTTAATCTCATGATATGCTTGGTATTGCAAGTGATTATAGGATGGGGAGTATCAGATGAGCTGTATGCTTATTTGCTATCATCTTTACCAATATTTAAAAAGAGAAAACATTTATAGATTTATTTCTAATCAATAAACTCTTAATCTACTGAACTCATTTTAATAATTCTTTTATCATTTGAAAGTTACTTTATCTAAAAGTAATATAGACTATTTAGCATCACACTAGAGGCACAGTAGTGAAGCAGTTATCATAAAATTGTGTGAAACTAAAGGGGTCAGCGAGTTATTTTATAAAAATGCTTATTACCTGGTACTATATCAGTACTCAATTTCAAGCATAGTATTATCTATTATTATGGATATAAATTTTCAAGTGTCAATCTCAACCGCTATAAGTGTGGCTCAATGGATCAATTTATCTTTATGAACTTGTAATATTACAATAGGTAATAAACATTCCAGAATCATATAGGTAATCACAAATTTTAAAGATATTGATAGTTATTTATTTTATTTTTTGAAAGACTACTCCTGTGCTAGGTATTCTTCCTGTGTCGTGGGGGACTTTATAAACATTTAAACAATGGACACAAAGAACACCCAGACTTGAGAAATCCTTTTGTGGATCACACAGATTTTTGTCCCATGTGGGATTCAAACCCACAACACCCGGCGCAGTGGCAGTGTCGAGGCGACCACGTAAACCACTATGATATGTGCAGTCAAGTCAAGTATTTGCAATACCTGTGCATGGTAAACTTGTGTTGGACATCAGTACCAAGTCTATTTCTATAAGATTTTGGGCAATATAGTGTATGATGATAATTATTGAAGTTTACTTTTCTTTAATTATAGGTATCCATAATTATTAAGAACCTGCAGAATTTGCTTATAATTGGAAGTAACTTTTTCTACAAAGCCTGTCATGATATGTATTTTAAGTGATTGTATTATTGTTACATTTGTTAGCAGACAGACCATAAATAAATATAAATTTCTTACTTTCTTGATGACCTATACAGTTAAGTTAGATGCTTATAATGGTAGTAGGACCTCGTTAACAGTGGAACTGACAAAGATTTTTATCTTTTGTTTATTTCCACAACCTATTGTTTGCAAATCTGTCAAACAATCCATTGCATATGTTGATAGGAATGCACATATATTGGATATTGGACTCTAATTAATAACAAAAATAAACAAGTGTGAGTCCGACTCGCCCACCGAGGGTTCCGTATAAATATGGAGGTACATATTACAAAAAAAAATTGTAATGTTATATAGACCCTGTTATTTTATGATATAATTACAAATGTATAGTTTTCAGATTTTACCCTATACTTGTAGTATAAGACAGTATTACTTGCCAAATTTCATAGTTCTAGGTCAACGGAAAATACCCTATAAATTTTTATTCTCTTGACAGTGTCGAAATATACGTTTTTGCGTATAAACGACCGTATATTTTTTTAATAGCAGCGATAGCTCAGTGGGGAGACCAACAGACTGCAATGCAGAGGGTCTCGGGTTCGAACCCACGTCGCGCATCTCTGACTTTCGGAAGTTATATGACTTTTCAAAATTATGTGCGTATTGATTGACAATTATCGCCTGCTCCGTGCCTCGGAGAGCACGTTAAGCCGTCGGTCTCGGCTGTCATGAACATCTATGGCAGTCGTTATTGGGAAAGTCAGTATCCTCTAATATCCTGACACTGGTCTAGCCTAAGGGTATAGTTAGCCTTTGGGTTACGGAGGTCAGGTGGCAGCCGCTCCGTGTAAAAACTGATATCCAGTCAAATCCGGTTAGACTAAAAATGCCGACCCCAAGTGACTTGGGAATAATAAAGGCTAAGGGAGAAGATCTTTTTTTTACGTTAACTTGGAAGTTTGATTTTTCACAGCTTAAAGAGACTGTAGATCTGAGTACATCGTTTTAATTTCAACTCGATACCTCTACGCGTTTTCGAGATAAAGGGTCTTGACCGACAGACAGACAGACAGACGGACGGACGGACGAACAACAAAGTGATCCTATAAGGGTTCCGTTTTTTTCCCCTTTTGAGGTACAGAACCCTAAAATCCTGCAGTGGCAGATTTATACATAAAATGTTTAAGAAATAAATAAAATGTGTTTAACCCAGTTGTTTCTGAAACAATTTTTTGTCTGTTATCAATATCATCCAAATTTTTTGATATTGTTACTTTGGTGCATATAGTAACCATGGAAAAACAGCAAAAAGAAAATCTAGGTTTTCTGGAAAGCTTGGCAAATGAGGATCGTTTTAACGATCAGTAGTAATAAGTGGATAGGTTAATGGTAATACAAGTAGCAATATATACATTGCATCCCTATTTTCAATAAAAAAAAACACTGTTGGTATTACGAAAAGGTTTTATTACTGTAACAAACTTATAATTAACTACTTAGTCTATCTATGTAGGGGTATTGTAAGTTACAAAACATGTTTTAGGATGGAAATGGACCTTACACTTTGGACAAGTGAAGTTAGTGTTTTTTTGCAAAGTGAATGCCGAAGCTTTGAGTCATTGTATTCCACTAGATGATCAATTCTGTCGTAGCGAGAGGTTTTCTTATAATATTTAGAAGTGAAAAAGGTCCACGCTGATAATTTCTTTTATATGCTTCCAAAATACTTCTGGCAATAGTTCGCCGAAATTTAAGATGGTCATAGTCTCCTCCATTATTTTTGTAAAGTTGCCACGCATTGTGAGTAGCTATGTCCAAGCAATGAGAAAATGATGAAAAATACCATTTCCTACCACGAATAGATGTACGATAAAATACCAATGTTTTGGTCAGACCTATCGACTCCTCCCATGTTTTTGTTGTAGGTTTTTATAATTGCGGGCTGATCAATAAGTACAATTTTTGTTGCTGCTGCGTGAACTGTTTAGCTTTACGTAAGAGTTTGATGGTTTGTGAATTGGATGCTACTGTCACCACGCTATTATCATTCCACTTGCAAACTAAAATATGCTCTGGCTGATTAGACTGCTACTTGAAATTAGCTCTTTCTGTCTTCTTGAACTCTTTATTGGCCGGCAAAAAATATTTTTTTGTACGGTCTTTACGAATTGTTCCGGTGGCTTCGAGTCCCGTGTTACTCAATTCGTGAAAAGAGCAAAAGAAGAAAATAAATTGTTAAAGAACAGGTGACAAGGAGCACCTGAGAAACGAAATTGTAAATGATTAGCAAAACGCAAAATAACACCAGCTCCCAGACCTAACTGCCTATAAAGCGGTGGAATAATTGTTGTATGATCTTGATATGGATCAAACTATAGTACATGCCCCAATCAAGTTGCACCAACCCAGAACTTATATCCCCATCAAATGGGTTTTCCACATATAATGTGTTTACAGCTGTGTCCGCCATAGTACGGTACCATGTCTCGTCATTGATATACATTTCTTCTAAAGGATCCAGGAAAATTATGTTCAGCATTTTGAAAAGTTTAAGTCAATTTTTAAACTTTTCAAAATCATTAAGTCAATGATTTTATTGAGAGATAATGGATTAGTATGCATTGATCTGAAAATAAAAATGCATCCCCAAATTACTACTGATCATTATGACGATCTAAACATATACCACTAATTCTTTTTTAGAAATAGGGCTTAAATGGTTAAGGTGTTCTTCATGTTCTATTAGACTGGTTACAAATATAAAATAAACAAATATAAAATGAATTTCAATCCAAAGAAACTTTGTAAAACTTACTGTTTTCCTGACATAATGAAAGTTAATTCCACTTATACAAATTAAAATGCAAGTACAATTCAAAATTAGTATTATAAGTTAATAAAATATGCGCCGAAACACAGCTAAATGATCACTGCGACGATTAATAGACAAAAAGCAAAAATACCGGTCATACATATTTTTAAACTGAGGGTATTGTAAATACATTTTTGCGATCGCTATAACGATTGGTCGCTGTAAATGGGTTAAAGTTTCATATGATTTGAAGATTTATATTTGCATAGTAACATATCAATGTCCATTCCTAATAGTTTATACAAACACTTGGATTACAGCAGAAGTTTATTGACAGTTTGCTAAATGGTACCTCAAAATCGACCATTACATACTCTAGAAGTTCAATAAAAGTATGTTACATAAACAAAACCAATAAGTATATAAAAAATTGACAAACATACCTCTCCAGCACTGCATTCAATGTATCCTGATCAATGTCCGTAAAGCCTTCAGCATTTAACGCATCAGCTGTATTCTTATCTATCATTTCTAAGCACAAAGCAGCCAACTGAGGCTCATCAAATAGTCGAGCCTGTGTTAACAGCAAAAACGCATTATCCGTACCCAAATTACTCTTTAAAAAATCCACACAATGCTCTTCTAGAGCAGACACAGCATATTTCTTAGCCGTATAAAGAGTAGTCATAACACTCTCTGGACCTATTCGCACCTCATCTGAATATAGGAACTTTAACAAATGTAGGAATGCCGCAGGTTCAACATCAGGTAACTCTACTTCATCAGACTTAGTTGCTAGCACTCCATTGAACATGGCGTCGAACACCGCGCTCCCCACCGACAATACAAATTTATGTGCAGGTATCACTTGCTGGTTAGCATCTTTACCAACTATGAAATGTACGTCACATAGTACTTCGTTATTAAAAAGGAACGATAGCCTCTCCTTCACGGTCGTTTTGGTCGCCTGCCAGTTGTGCAACCGACCGCCAGTATTGTTAATCGGCTGTAGGTTTTCTATCGTTGAAGACGAGGCGAGAGGCTCACCCGCTTGTCCGTTCTCTTCCTCCTGTATCTGACCAAGCTGTCTTGCGTGCTGATTCGATGGCAACATGTTCTGAGGCGGTTGCTGCTCATCCCCACCGCCACCGTCGTCCAGCCTAACGATCAACAATCTATTAACTATATCATTTTTAGATCCAGATGCCATAACGCGTGATTTTCAACTATTGAACATCACACGAAACGCCGGTTGAGCTATAAACACGTTGTTTATGTTTAAATACCGCTGCCTATATAAGAGCGTGGGTGTTGGATACAATTTCAAGTGATTTGTTGTAGTAATTAGCCTCAATTGTTGTTTATCACGGCACAGCAGAGATGTTACGAAGAATTTTTGACGCATGACAGGGAAAAATAAGTGTTGCCATCTTTTTGTTGTAATTTCTACCACAATATTTTTACTGTCCCAATATAATGTATTTTTAGGGCTATATATTATTTAAAATTATTATAAGATGCAAGTGTACCCAGCCCAGTAGGTATTTATGAATAAATGTATTAATAACCTTCATTAATTTTGTTTATTTTTATATTATATACGTTGAGCATTTAAGTAAATTAGTTGGTATTTTCAACTTTGTGATAGATATATAATTTTATATAGTAATCATTAACAATTAATGTAAAAAGCAATAGTTGGATAGAACAGTAAATTAATGTCTAAGTAATTGCGTTACTAGTTGACATATGGACTCAATGATGTAGGTAATATTTGAGTGCACGCATGGCGTATCGAGTAAGCATCACCTCACAACTGCCGCCACGCCGCGGCGCCGTACCGCCGGCCGTGTTGTGTGTGGGTTCAAATCCCACACGGGATAATTATATTATAGGCAGGGAGCCTGTGTCTATATATATAAAATCTAATGTAGGTACATTTATTTGTCTTAGTTATATGTATATCATACACATTACGGGCTGTGTACATGGCCATAAGTTCATGGTATGGTTTAGGACGTCAGTCATGTTTTATTCTCGCAAGAGTATATAGTGCCGACTCCATAGGGCCTGGGGGACTCGATCTCCCACAATGACACTACCGATAGGCCTGAATGTATTACTTTACTCTTTGGGCTGAGCCCAATATTTAATATTATGTCTCTAGGTAATTGACACTAACTATATGAACTACAACTATATTCGTCAGTTTTCGTTTAGTCTTCGCTTATTGCCATGGATATTATTCTTTTGGAAGATTATTTAAGTCTGATTATTGCCTATTCATTCTATGGATCGTTACCTAAATAAATATTATAATTTATTAAGTGGTCAATCGTATTATGAATTTTATTATTATATTTTTTATTATATCTTATAATAGTTAATTGTAGTGTTCAAAAATTGTTTGCACATTTTTATGATTATAAAGATTTTTGACTTTTGTATTTTGAATAAATTTCAAGTTACCATGGTTCTTCTTCTCAATGTTTTTATGAGGTTGACTTCATAATTCAAAATAAATGTATTCAGATTAGGTTACAAAGTACCACTTCTTCTCTCTTAGCCTTTATTATTCCCAAGTCACTTGGGGTCGGCTTTTCTGGTCTAACCGGATTTGACTGGATATCAGTTTTTACACGGAGCGGCTGCCACCTGATCTCCGCAACCCAAAGGCTAACGATACCCTAAGGCTAGACCAGTGTCAAGATATTAGAGGGTACTGACTTTCCCAATAACGACTGCCATAGATGTTCATGGCAGCCGGGACCAACGGCTTAACGTGCTCTCCGAGGCACGGAGCAGGCGATAATTGTCAATCAATACGCACATAATTTCGAAAAGTCATATAACTTCCGAAAGTCAGAGGTACGCGACGTGGGTTCGAACCCGAGACCCTCTGCATTGCAGTCTATTGGTCTCCCCACTGAGCTATCGCTGCTTTTTTACAAAGTAACACTTATGAATGTCAAAGTTACTCTAAATTTTTCTGTGAATTTACAGTTATTGCCACGTTTAGCAAAACAAGGGTGTAGGGCTCATGAGAAGAATGGACAAGAAAGTCATGGCTACTATTTTTAACATATAAATAAACTTATGACCTTAAGTACTTATTTACTAATTATACTATAAAATACTAGTATAGTATTATACAGTGTGAGTCTTTATAATGAGCACATATCGAACTGAGGGTTTTTTTTTTATAACATTTTTTGGAAAACTTACAGCTAAAAATACATTATTAACATAATAATATTAAGGTGAAGGCCAATTACAAGTTTTCACTTATAAAATATATAACCGTGAATATAAAATGGTTATACGTAAAAGCAGACATGTTGTGATATCACTCTTTAGATCTAATTAAAGAACTCGGTACACAATGTATTTTTTAATTTAGTGACACTTGTAAAGAAAATGTCAATATCAACACTCCGGCATGCCACATTGTACATGCGACTCGCTCTGATCAAGTATGAGTTTTGTCTGTAATTAGATTAGATTTATGCTTAACTCTTAGTAGGAAATGGTATGATTGAGTTATAAACATGCAATTTTTGCCATTAGGTGGCTAATGCGATGAAGAATAACTTAAAATAATAAAAAAGGTACGTATTGGGAGCGTCTTATTGAAAATTTTACGATTATTGTAAAAATTGATGGGAAAGCAGATTTTTGCTAAAATAACATGTTTATTTTCAATTGAGAGTAGATTTTTTCAACAATTTTCATTTTTTGAGGACGCCTAATTACTTCCAATCATTATGGAGTTTGTATAATCGCGATAAATCATTTAGTTTAAAAGTTACACCGTTTTGTTTACACTGGGGTCACAGGAGGGAACAAAAAAAAAAATTTCCAAAAAATAAATTAAAGGAATATTTTGATCTTTTTTAAATATATTTTCCGTCGATAAAATTAACATAAATTCCCTCATTTCGATATGTGCACATTATAAAGACTCACACTGTATTACCTATATGTGTTTTAAAACTGCTGATCATAAACAACTTTGTACAGATGAAAAACAAGGAAATAATAACTGATTAATGGCATGTGGTGAAAGTTCACCTATTTTCTCCACTGACTGAAAAACATATCAGTGCAAATGTAAGTAATCTGTGCGTAATCTTTTCGGGCAAAGATATTGTAGAACTATTTTAGGGATATATTGCTAGACGTCTATGAGTGAAGTAATTAAAAATATTCTGACAAGGATAAAATAATTTGGGGATTTTAATAAATTATTTAGATGTTTTCAATTATTTAAATACAGCTATCCTAAATCGGCGATTATGTTAAGGTACCTACTTACATAATTTTATTTGTTTAAACACAAATAAAAAGTAAGGAAGAGAGATCTGGCATACACCTGCCATGTGTATGGCACAATGTCGTTCATATGACCAACAGAGGTTAAATGGAGTAGATACTCTTTTAGTACTAATATTTTTACCAGATAGTTTAACTGAGTTTTTTTGTCGATTAAAACATCGGAGACTTAGAAATGGTTTCTGAAGGGTTAATCCTAACCTTGGGGCTAAAGAACGACATAATATGATAATCAAACTCATATCACAGCTGACAGCTCATATAAAGTGATTTGATTGATTGATTGACTGTTGTTAATTTAGTTAAACCATCACAGCGGTGGACATGCGTTTGGCTGTCTGATATTTATTTGTTATAATCTGGCTTTCATAATTTTAGGTTTTTATACAGCGTGTCCTAAATATCGCCGTCAAGCCAGAATCAGGTAACAGGCTAAGTTATAATAGCTATCAGAAAAATATAAAAATCTAAGTTACGTATTTCAAAAATTACAGGCTCCTTTAAAAATAAAAAGTCTACACCTGTGACGGACTTTTTACTCCTGTTACTACAGATATTTTACTTATTGAATATTTTTTTTTTCGTTATGTAATCTCGAATAATGCGATATATATCTCGAATAGCTCGAATAACTCTCGATTTTGTTTGATTATTTATGTTATATTTAATATTTATTATTCCAGCTTGACGTCGACTTCTGGGGCACCTTGTATATGGGTTTCAATATATTGTATATAAATATTAATTAAAATAAATCGCGTTGCATATTTTATGGTAATAGGTCATAGGTCAACCTATTACCATTCGTTGACGCAATAAAAGCTATATACATATTATATACTTTATTTTTTAAAAGTCAACTCCTACACTACGAATAATTTCTGTGTTGTCGGGGAACTTTACAAATATTCAAACAACGGACACAAAGAACATTTAAATTCAAAACAACAATTTGTGGATCACACAAAGATTTGTAAATTCAAACCCACAACAAATAAATATATAATAATATATATTATAGTGTGCGTGCCAGTTCCATCAGGTTGGTGTCACTATTCCGTGTAGGTGCTGCCCCTTATATTGTTATTGCCTTAAAATGTTTACATTACATAAATGTAATATAATATCTATCCCGCCTTCAACTTAACGACATAAAGAATTTCTGTAAAGCCTACTCCCATACATTTTCAAGCTAATGTTGGATGAAAATAGGTATGAAACTAAGCAGTTGTTACAATTTCAGAGATAGTTAATATAAAAATAAATCTAGCGGTTTGTAAAAAGAGGCATCTGTTCCCGCCATTTTGTTTGCATTGTTTTACGCTGGTCCCTAGGACAGAATCTCTAAAATTAATGACATCAAATTCGGTTAATCGATCATTATTAATGGAATAGTTCAACAGTAAAATTTTAAATATTGATACGAACCATTAAGACACTTATGGATCATCATAGTATGGATACTTTGGATCTACACGAAGAACAAGCAAGATTTGTCTTGAGCATAATTCACCATTATATAGATAGCACTGCATATATTTAATTATTTAAAACTCTATCTGTTGTACGTTCTATGGCGTTTCTCGTACGTCATCAAGGGCACGCACGCGCGCCACGGTCGATTCAGCTACAGGTGCTGCCCGGCAGTCGAACCGTCGCCGTCTTACACGCCAAACCTCACAAACTCCATCTACTAATTACAAAAATAGGGGCGATTGGTATTATGACAGACTGATACAGTAATCTTCATTCTAAAACCAATTAAACAGCTTATGATCACTCGAAGCGCCTTCTAATAAAGTGTTAGCAAAAGATTTAAGCTAAAACACTTATTGCGTTTACAAATTCAACAGGCGCTATAATAATTGTTTTGTGCTTATGACTAATGTAAATAATCTTTGAGGTTGACTATTAATCGTTGTTTCGTTTCTATGCTATTGTTGATATATCCAAAGTGTTGTCTGTTCGCTTACTTAGCTTGTGCGTGTGATCTGAGTGTGTTCACGTTCTATTAATAATGTTGTTTCAATTGTTGTTGATCTTGACATGGACGCTAAGTACGAACGTGTCGTGAGCACGTAAGTGTATTATAGTATGAGTGTAAGCAGCCCCAAGTAAATGGTAAGTATATAAGTAGTGATATCTAGTTTAATAAATAAACATTCGGCTAATATAATGCGTTACATTACGCACTTAACAACTTATTTATAGAAACAAATTAAATCTATTCTGGTTTCTGTAATATATTAGATAGTATAATTATAATAAATGACACAATACCTACTAAATTTCTACAGCAATCCAGAATTATAATAATAAAACATTAACATTTGACGTTGTGCGCCAAAAAATAATGATTTTCTTTTATTTAGTCTTCAGGTCCGTTTTTATAAATAAATTAGTCTTCTATAACTTTCACTCGTTAACTAGCCATCTCTCAGGATTATAGAATTTCTGAACATCAAGTGTTCGAGAACTTAAAACATCTTCGAGAATATTGTAGAGAATTTTCGAGCATCCAGGATAACACAAGATGTTTTTGTCATCTTTAAATGTTTACTAACGATTAATGATTTTTAGTTTTAAATATTGAATAGATATTATGATAATACCGCAAATAATACTAAATTAGTCGCGTAGTAGTCATATACTAAAATCTTAGATTCATAATGGAAGGTTATTTTTATTTCAGAATTATTTATAAGCTTATAAGCGGCAGCAGAAAGATTAAGGCATCGAACTAGCAACCGTGTCCAGGCGTGGGTTTGATCTCCACGCAATGCACTTTCGATGCATCTAATCCTATCATTATTGCTTACTTAGAAGCGTTAACATAAATACTAATAATTTACAATCCACACATATTAGCAATCGCAAGCAAACGCTAGCACAAAATTAAAAATACTCTTATTAGTAGCCCACGACACTTTTGATACCTCAAAATTCTATGTAAGTCGTCGAAGATATGGTCCATATATTAAATTCTCTTACTTTGTTCTAAGAGGATTCTCGTGTATCAAGTACTTTTATTGCAAAGGTACATTACCGTTGCACAGAAGTTGGCAAATAAAACATTCTGTTGAAAGTTCGAGAATTGAACTTTACAGACTAAAAGTGTTTAACTTTTCGGATAATAATACTTATATACATACCGCCATTTATGATATAATATCCAATCTGATTAGCACCTGCTAGAATAAGATATCAAGTTTTCTATGACTATCAAATATTTAAAAAAAATTACTTTAGATACAAACAGTACTTCTTGTACCTACTGAATAATAACATGGACATAATTCAGTTATTTATTAATTCAATTAGTGCCTATACATTACCAATTACACTAATTAATATAAAATAAAGACAATTTAAACGAACAAACTCTAATATTAAAAGTTCATGCATATATGAATATGTATGATCATAATTCTACAATGTACTAAAGCTCTCCATTCAGGCCGATCAGCCTGTTTTTGCTGCCAACAGATGATAAAAGTTAAAAAAGGACAGTTATCGGCAAAGTTGTAGAAATATCATCAGTGAGTTTTGTAGGAGCAAATCTTAAGGTAGATTTCGAAATTGCCGAGTTATCATCTACTCGAGAATACCTCTACTGCTGACCTTTGCACTTTTGTCAGAACCTTTAAACGCCATATAGCAGAATTACGCAGCTTCGTCATTAGTTGCGCCCACAGTTAGCCTGATCACTCGGTCCAACGCATACGCCGTCTGCGAGCTCTAGATTTCTTCTACCGTGCAAATAAGGAGAATTTGCCTTCCTTATTTGCACGATATGATGCTCGTTTGACTTGGTTTACTCTTGAAAATTCTCGAAGAATTTTAAATTGCGTATCTGCACTGTGTTCAGTTAGTATGGCAAATAATATCTTGGATTTGCAGGTTTAATATTGATTTCTTCTTAATTTTAGTATTAGTTTTAATGTTAAGATGGTAATGTGTGTCGTTTGTTGCAGAAGTCCGTAGGCATGCTGAGCCCGAAGATCCAGCGGTCGGTGCGGGTGAATGATGGGCAACTGCTCGCGCTCTCTGAGCGGGCGCAGTTCGATCATTCACAGGTAAAACTTTAAACCACTCTAAACATGACTGTTTTTTTTGTACTACTGCTAGGTTTTGTTGTCCTCCTAACCGAACTTAGGTCACTGTGGCTAATATTAACGTAGACTAGTCACCTGCGCATGAGTTATTGCAGAAATCTGTGCGCAAATACAAGTGCACTCTATTTTCTTAACATCTTAGTCGGATGGATCGGCAATGCGACACGAGCGGAGGGAGATCAAGTAGAGGACTGTAAAATGCCTCGCCGCAATTTCAGGATGAACGAAATATTAAGAACATAATTATGTGCTATAACTTTTTTGGAATTCTATCTTTGAATGTGTTATTAGGTACTGCGTAGTTCAGTTCAGTTCATGGTCGGCTCTAGAATAATCTAACGTTACTTCATGTATTTGATGGTAGGAAATTATAAGAGCAAATAGCCCAAAATTTCGTCATTATGTTAGCCTACTGGTTTTTATTCAGCATTTCCACCTCTGATCCAGTTATGGCACATTAATCGATATCCTAAATGGTTATGCAGGATCCCATTAGATCTTACCACCAAATTAAAAAAGATAAGAACATTAGTGTTGCCAGAGTAATAAACATGGATATTTGTTCCAGTCCGGCTATCTTCACAAGCGGAGCTCTGACAACAACAAATGGCAACTACGCTGGTTTACTCTTTATCAGGTAACTACAATAGCTTAACTTTTATATTGAACATAGGTACAGGATCATGTTTGTATGTATATCTGCGATGGGCAGGCAGAGATGTAAGACTTTCATAGTTCTGCCTGCCTGTTGCCGTACTCCTGACAAATCGACTCGCATCAGCCTACAGACGGCTAATAAGATTTATTTTCTTTTTCTTTTACAAAAATACAACTCCCGCGCGAATAATAATTCCTGTGTTGCGGGGGACTTTATATTTAAACAACAGGGATAAAGGACACCCAGACTAGTAACAACTATTAGTGAAATACATATTTTTTTGTCCGATGAGCCTACAATACCCGGCGCTGTGGGAGTGGCGAAGAGAACCTTTAAACCACTGCGCCATCTGTGCATTCAAGTCATTTCATTATGGGTGTTCATTTAAAATAAAATTACAGTCATTTATTTTTATATAACAGCGGGAGTATGTTTTAAGTTCAGCCAGATTCATCTTGAATCATTGAATTCAGTAGATATTAATTGTTGTATTAAGTTTGGGTTTATAGGAGCAAAATTGTAATCATTCCATGTGTCTACTGTGTAGGTATTGAATTAGAACTTCTTTTTATATAAAATACTGTTCTGCTCTATGTATAACTTCTGTATCGCGGAGGATTTTACATTTAAAAAGAACATCCAGACTCGGAACAACCGTTTGTGGATCACACAAATTTTTGTCTCGTGTGGGATTTGAACCCTCGGTGCAGCGGCAGTGGCGAGGCGATCTCTTTAACCACTACGCCATCCGTGCAGTCAGTATTGTGGAAATGGTTTTGGCTAACCTATAGGTGAATGGGCACTCGATGCGTCAATATTGATAACGTAGGATTAAAGGTGGGTAGTATAATCAATAATTATTGGTGTGGAGGTGTACTGCATTAACCCTGTTTAGGGCGAGACGTCTCTCCTACAGATTCTATTCTTCTACTGAGAATTACATAATAGCAATGTGAGCCGGGTGTCAAATCCAGGACTCTACGATGTACTGTAATTCAATATTTATAGATATAAGTATATATGTACAATCGTTCAATATATGCGTGAATAGGTACTTTACACACAAAAATACTGATATTATTGCATAGATGGCGCAATGGTAGGATAGTTTAGGTCGCTGGCTGTAGCAGGTTCGAATCCTGTAAATAAAGTAAGAAATAAAATGTATTTATTTTGGAAGATATCGCCATACATAAGTAACAATTATAACGAAAAGATAGAATAAATCAATATATATATATACATATATGTATATATATATATATATATATATATATATATATATATATATATTAAAATATAATTAATTAGTTAAGCTTTGAAATTAAACTGCTATATACGGATTTTATCGCAGTTATAGCAGCGCTATATAGCAGTTTAATTTCAATGAATAATATTCGCGTAAATAGAAGACAATATTAATTAGTTAAGCTATTATTTGTTGATGACAATTTATGCAATTTTTGCTCAAACGATGTTTACTACTTTGCAGTAATCAACAAAAATAGAGAATAATAATAATAATATTCTATCACATAGGTACACACAACACAATCTAGCCCAAACTAAGCAGAGCTTGTACTATGGGTACTAGACAATGGATAAACATACATTAATAAAATTTAAATAAGCGTTTGTGTATTATCTCTGTGACCGCACGGATGGCGTAGCGAGAATGTAATGTGGGTTTTAATCCCACACAGGCCTTACAACTTTATGCCAATCGAAGTTAGGGCAAAAAGCATTAGCCTTAATGATATTTATGCCTACTGAAATAGTATGCCAGAAAACAATTATGTCAAAGTATGCCTAGTTATGCCAAATTAAATTAAGATAAAAAGAATTAGTCGAAACAAAAGTAACATAAAATATGTATTGTAAAAACAGAGTAGTAGGTATAATACTACTGCAAACATGTCTCCTAAGCTCTATCACGAGCTCTTAATGTTCTGGATATAGCTATGACGTAAACTCGATGCATGATGTATTAAATTGATACTAATTTACCTGTAATGAAAATAATATTTGCATGCCGAAATTGGTTAAATGTCTGTATAAATCCCTATAATACCTATATTCTATGGCTTTCCTTTTCATAAATTCCTCCTGGCTAGGTATCAAACATAATGGTGCGGTCTATGTGGGCCTATCCTTGACATCGTTGTCGGACAGCTTGCATTTCCTTATGTCTTTCAAAATGACGTGTAAAGCAGCCTTTACCACTTTCCATGTTTATATACAAATCAGCTGCCACATGTTTGTTTGCAGAACTAGAAAAGTAGTCTATGGATTGATTTGAAATTATTACACAGTGTTACATTTCCATATAAAAGTGGTTTCATATAGAATGGCAATCCGCCGTTACTTCGCACTGGTATGTTTTGTTACATCTCAAAGGGATTAATATGCAGCGTTTTCGATGAAGGCACCCAGGCGAGACGTCTTTCGACATTTTCAACACTTTTCGTAATATTTTATCCAAAATCTTAACAAATTATACACCTAAGCCTTCCTCATGAATCACTATCTATTGATGAAAACCGCATTGAAATCAATTTAGTAGTTTTTGAGTTTATCGCGAGCAGACAGACGCGGCGGGGAACTTTGTTATAATTATAATATGTAGTGATAGTCATTTATCCCGGAATTCCCGTGAGAATGGTATATATATATATATATTTATATACCTATATATATCTAAAGAGCGTAGCGTGGTTAGATTTATTTTGTATTCCTATAAAATATTAGCTTTTGCTCGCGACTTCGCTTGGGAACATACCTTGTTCAGTGTGGAAAGTCTCATAATAATATGTCTTTTTTATACCCCTGACTACATGTAGGTACCTATACAAAATTTTATGATGATCGGTCGCGTTATTGAGGCGTAAAAGCGTAACAAAGAAACTCACATTCGAATTTATAATATTAGTTAGGATGAGATATCAGACACAACAAAATATATTTAGATGTAGCATCGATTTTTAATAATACGTTACGTTCGTAGTATTAACATCGTAATTGAAAAATCCTTAGTACGAAACGTTAGCAGGTCACTGGGACACCGTATCGAAGCAATTAATTGCTACCTCCAACAGATCTGGCCAGTTAAGAGCTCACTGTATTGATATTTATGAAGTTACTAGCTTTAACACTCGGCGTTTCGCGCGCTTTTCAGGATAGTCATTATTTACTTGACTGCACGTATGGCGTAATGGCTTTTAGTGGTTACCTCGCAGCTGCCACTGCGTCAAGTGTCGTGGGTCAAATCCCACATGGGACAAAAATTTGTATGATCCACAAATGGCTGTTCCGAGTCTGGCTGTTCATTGTGTCCGTTGTTAGAATGTTTGTAAAATCCCCCGCGACACAGGAATTATTCCTAGTACGGGAGTAGTATTGTATAAAAAAAACAAGTGAGAAACGTCCATGAATTGCCGTAAATGTTAGAGTTCGAAAAATAATATCACGTGACCTTGAGGTCAGAGGTCAAAGGTCATAGTCATTTCGGGGGTATATCGACTATGCTGAGTCGAATGGCGTTGACCGCGAGTCTCTAGCTCTTACGTTTCTTGAGTTGAAAGTTGTATAACAGACGGACGGACAAACGGACGGACGGACAAAGCTGTTGTATAAGAGTCTTTTCGAACTCTAAATAACAAAAAACTGTATTGATATTTATGATTTTACTAGCTTTAACCCGCGGCATTGCGACCGTGTTTCAGAATAAGATTATGACACTCTCCGATTCATTAACAATCTTTATGCATAAAATCATGTGAATCCGTTGCTTCGTTGCTACGTTTAAAATGGATTAAACCAACGAATATATTTTAGAATTATAATATCAACTAGATTTTGCCTACGGCTTCGCTCGTACGGGAACAGAACTTTTTGCTGGATGAAAGGTGTAGATGACAGAGATGTATGCGAAAATTCATGATGATCGGATAAGCAGTTAAGGCGTGAAAGCGTAACAAACAAAAAAAACAAACATACAAACTCACATTCGCATTTATCATATTAGTTACGATACACACTACTTACTATAAAAGGCTTAATCACGACATAGTTGAGATTCGTAGATGGATTGATATTAGAATATCAGATAATCGGGTTCGGGTACCTAATCGACGGCGCATTGGCCCACGTAGCGCACTTTATCGTGGGTAAAATCCATACTGACGACGGTGTAAAAAAATTAATGATACAACAAAATGGATTCTTTGCATCTTTTTCTCAATGTTTGTAAAGTTCGTTACGCGGCATTGATTTTATTTTAACTTAATTTGGCGTGGCTTGTGAATACCATACCACGGGAATTTATCAACGCATTCCTAGTTAAATAGTAATATGTGTTAATCCAAGATCTGTGTGCTGATTGTCACCGTTTTATTTACCGTTTAACTGTTTGTGCGTCCGAGCTACAAACATCCTATCATTTTCACACACTTTTTCAAGAACGTAATATTTTACTTTTATAATAACATAAAGGCTATGAACACTTTTAAAAATTTAAGAGTTCAGAGAGAGAAAATAGGTTTACATGCTCAGCAGTCGTGTTAAGGGTGCGCAACGACTGTGTGATAAGCGTAAGGGACTACAGACACGTATTTAGCTCCATTCACGTTTTGCTGAACGATTTTGGTCACACATATGTAGTTCTGCTTCTATCAGCCGCGTACAGCGTCGTAAGAATGAGAAAGGGACTAATTACACTTATTCAGCTCCATTCGCGTTTTGCTGAACGATTTTGGTCACACAAACGCGGATGTCCTCGTCGACAAGTTGCGACCACATACAGAGCCGTATAACCCTGAACGCGGCGGCACAGCGCTGAACCCGGTGGAACAGCGCTAAATGCGGCAGAACAGCGCTGAATCCTATCTATAGAATTCGCATGATAAAAACACATTTGTCATCATTTTATGCCTATTTGCCGCGAAAGCTGAACGGATGCGTACGCGTCTCCATACAAAATCGTTGTTTTCTACAGACAAAAGCTGAAGAGAGCTGAATAAGTGTGTGTAGTCCCTAATACCTATAGGAGGCGAACCCAAAATCGAACACAAATTATTTTGGATAGATATACCTATTTACTTAGGTCACATAGTAACATTTATGAACCCGTAACTTTGTGCAGAGCAGTCGCTTCCATTACTGCGCTACCGTGTCACCTTCAAATGTATCCGCACTTGGGTCTTACCCATAATGAATAAAAGTCTCCATAATGTTCTTGAAGATATGATCTGCCAAACCGCACTGGGGCAGCGTGGTGGACTATGGCCTAACCCTTCTCACTTCTCACTGTATACAAAGCACAACAGATAAGACTAAATATCACAGTAATAGTATAACAATATAACAAGATTATACCAACATGTATCATAAAGTAGAAAGCCATGTTTTTAACAAAATGGCGGGCTTAAGAGGCATTCTCAAGTACTCCGTGTGACGTGACTGGATAAAAAACATATTAAGAATTACGTACTTATTGGAGTTTGAGCCGATATTTAGCAATAAGTGGATTTAATGAGTGGCACGCGTTTTATCCGACAGGATTATGGAGTCTATGTAAAGACTCGGCTTGGATGTCTACAGAAAATAAAGTATCGATGATTCGATAAATCATTTTCAGATATCTATATATTTTACGATGTATCGAATAGACCAGAGGTACCCAGACTTTTTTTCTCATAGATCACTTTCAAATTTTAGCTGGTTACGGTGGACGCCCTGCAGCTACATTTCTACCATATACTTTGGCTAAAATTAAAAATTGAATCAAATCTGTACGGGCTGACCTTTCCGGTGGACCCCCGCTTACGAATTGTGAACCCCAGTTTTTTGTCACGCCAACGTAGACACCCGTCGAGTCTCCCGTGGACCCCTAGGGGTCCACCTGGACCATTTTGGAAACTACTGGAATAGACGACGAATTTCTCCTAATGCATCGCTTCTTTTTTTAATGAGATTGAAAATGTCTTTTAACAAGCTTACTGTTATCCGAGACGTGAAACGCATAGTCTATTATAGTCTAGATATAGCTTTTGCTCGCGATTTCCCTCGCGTATAAGTAAGCTAGATTAGGTAATGTAACTTTTTTACATAAAATATAGCCTATTTTAGTCGGTCATAATATAGCTAACTAAAGGCGAAAGAATTTTTGAAATCGGTTGGGTAATTTTCGAGGTAGGTAAATAATTACAAACAAAAATTCATGATTATCTTTACTCTTTATAATATTAGTAAATACCTATAGATTTACTTAGTACATTATTCAAAATCTTCTAAGCTCAATTTACACCGACTGCCGCGGAATAGAATGGAAGCGTCAATTTCGCCTCATGACGCTAGAAGGCGCGCAAGTTCGCGGGAATGCTCGGGAATTCCCGCGCATTCCAGAGAATCGACTACGCCTTGAGGGACGTTCAATTGTTACTTTGTTAGTCTAGATCATTAACTTGACAAGAATGGTCGACTCAGATCTTATTATTATATCGCTCATTTGTGAAGCAGAACAAGAAGAACCTCCCGATTGGTCACCGTAGCGCATTGCTGACCCTTTAGGAAAGAAAGTGGGAAGGAGAAGGAGCGAGAAGGGGGAAAGAGGGTGATTGGGCCTCCGGCACTCTCACTCACCGAACGAAACACAACAGTAGAAATACTGGTATTTTACGTCAATGTTCTGTGAGAGGGTAGTTCTTCCCCGGTCGAGCCGGCCCATTCATACTGAAATCATCGAGGCTCTACTATTCTGTGATTCTTTTATTGTTCTTTTGTTTGTTTAGGAAGTGCCCACGTCACAGGATGTATTCCTAGTACGATTGTTGCCTTTTTAAAGATAAGGAAAGAGATTGGAGTTTGTGTAATAGGTGCTTAATTTCCTGTCTGTGACCACCTAATTAATAAAATAAAATATTGTAACTAATATTAAAAATGCGAATGAGTTTGTTTGTTCGATACGCTTTCATGCCTTAACTACGGGTCCGATTATCATGAAATCTCGCATACTCATTGTCAGGGATACAGAAAAGGACATAGGGTACCTTTCACCCAAAAAAATTACTGTTCCCGTACGGGCGAAGCCGCGGTCAAAATCTAGTACCTAATAAAATCACAGGTGCGTAAAGTTTCTGGTATAACTTATTTACTCATATCCACGTTTTAGTATTTAGGAGCCCATACATGGCGTTTGTTTTCGGTATGTTGTTTCATGTCGTAAATACCGCTTTAATTTAGTGCGTTCGAGTGAAAATGGTACCCTTCAGAAAGGGTAATCGGTTATCAAAAACATTTATACATAAACACCGAACTAGATGTAACGTAGTTCGTAGGTAATATAGTAAAACCCATCAATTTTCATTTTAGAATAATTGTTTTTACACTAAAATTAAACTATCTACTTTATACGGATTTTGCTGCATTGTTTATTTTAAAACACTTTAATTACATATTTTTGTTGCTGTTTCCAATCCGTACTACTAGAATCTCAATTGATTACCCCTACAGATTGCAAGCAAGTTATAAACGTAAAAATAGGAAACAATAAGACGAACTAAAGTTTGATACAATACATACACAAGAAAATGTAGCTGGCCAGAACTGTAATACATTTTTGCCGAACCCTTCGGGACGTTGGAAGCTTTGTTTATTATTTATTACAATGCAAGGATTAATTCCTCCACTATCCAACTCTAATACTTGATCAGAACTACGGCTCTATCTTGCTTGCTCTATCTTAGTTGTTGTAATCATGTGTTGTCGTTGTTTGTCCAGAACATGTTGTTCTACTACGAGTCAGAGAACAACACTCGTCCAACAGGCGTGCTCATGCTGGAGGGCTCCTACTGCGAGAGACTCACCAAGGCTCCCATGGAAAGAAATGCTTCGGTAAGTCAATTTCTAGACGTATATTATATGTATATGCTTCGGACGGGTGGTACAAAACCTTAACAAATTAAAAATTTAAATCTTCCTTATGAATCACTCTGTCTATGGTGAAAACTGCATGAAAACCGGTTCAGTAGTTTTTGAGTTTATCGCGAACAGACAGACAGACGGACAGACAGACGCGGCCGGGGATTTTGTTTTATAATATGTAGTAGAGCCTACTAGCTGTCCGCAGGGGACATAATCGTAGATCATTACTGCTTCACTCCCATAGCTTGTAGCGTGATGTTATGTAGACTTAGTTATTCAGTGATAATTTAGCATTATACCGCCAATAGAATTGTTAAACTCAGTCCAGTAGTTTTGACTTCATTCATTACAAACAAAATATAGATATTTTCTCTTTATAATTGTAGATTTAGATTTATATGTACGGTGAAATCTTTACTGGAATATATCAAAAGATAAAGAAAGCTCAGATGGCCGATTGAATACAATGCGTAAAAACAAAACCTTCAAAACAATATAACAGAAGATGGAACTCTGAAGGCTTTGCTATTGAGAAAATGCGCATCAATGATACAGCGTTCTATATATAGCCTTTAGCTTTGTCACGTTGTCGCTTATGCAATGTCAATCCTATAAGATATAGTTGTAAGGCCCCAGGTTGGAAAAGCATAATTTTCTTTTGAAAAAGCAACTCTTTCCTATATCGAGAATGACTTTTCAAACGTTCAAATGGACACAAAGAATACACAGACATAACAACTATTTGTTGTATATATAAATGTTTGTTCCCTATAAAAATCGAATCCATAGCCTAGCACTGAGTGGTCAAGTGGCTAATTAAACCACAGCACCTCCCGTCCAATCCTGACTGAGCCGAACCTCTATCTATATAACCTGTAGCAAATAACAGGTTATATAACTTTCCACATCTATTCTTTTTTGTAGAGTGAAAAGTTAAGGTGAACCCGTTCTTGACCTTGGAAGGGTAAGTGCTTTCACTCTGTTTACCCTTGTTATTGGGTCAAGGGTCGCGACTGACATATGACTCTAAACCCAAACGGATAACGACATTTTTGAAATTGGAAACACTAGGTAATTATGAAGACCGCGACCTCACAGTATACTATCAAAGATGGCCCGGAACAGAATATACACTATTCAAAGACATCGAAACTTGTGACATCAGGTAAATGGTTACCCAGCTTCTTTTTATAACGTATAGCTGGTAATCTTGCCTTTCATCAGATGGTAAAATGCTGACAGTAAAATTATTGTCCTCCTATCCGAATGTCGGTCAAGAAGGTCAATTTTAACAGAGACAGATTATCCGCGCTGTCGACATTGTAGAGCAGAACACTGAACGTAAATACAAGTGCAATGTCTACACCCTATTACATACATTTGATTATTTTATTACGGCAATCTGACACCATTGAAGAGAGATCAGGTGTGGAATCAATAGCACATTCATCACAGCACTGCGCTTCCCTTACTAAAATAAATAATAACCATAAAGTGCCTGATTGACAATAAAGGTTACCATAAACTAGGGACGTTACAAACACCAAGGGCATAATCGCTAAAAAAAGAAAAGCCAAAGATTACTAGAGTTTGCTGGTACTACAATGTCTTCTGCATTGTAGTACCAGCACGCTCCAAGAATGAAACCCTTACTATTGAAAGGAACCTGAAAGCCTTATTTACCACACGAAAACCTTCTGGGATAACTTCACAACTGTCACCTGAAGACGCTGGTCTGGGAAGTTTTTAGACCAACGTCTTTTCCATAAACCAGTTGTGACCTTATCTTACCTAGACCTAATCTTCTAAAGACTTTTGTTTGTCAACAGTTTTGCTTCACAATATCGTACCGACGTGAGAGCCAGCGCCAGTATGAGTTGCGAGCTGCCTCCGAGGTGGACTGCGTGCACTGGGTCGACGCTATCCGGGAAGCAAGGTATTGTGCCTTAGTCATACATAGTTACAGGTGCGATCCACGAAGAGGATTAGTGACAACATGGTTATATTGGATTGAAACTATTATAATATGTATACGGGTTTTACAAAGGTTTACCTTATTTAGGACTGTTTGTCACTTTGTTGCTTACAATAATTCCCAGTGTTCTGGATGCTTTTCAGCAGCCACGATGGCGAGATGATGGTTGTGATTTCTCAATATTTTGAAGTGTGAAGTTATTTCAAATTAACTACTTAAATATCATTTAATTGACTATTTACGCAGAAAGAGCTCTAAAGTATATTGAATACTCGCTGTGTTTTTTCTTTGGTTAAGTAGGTAGGGTATGCATTTTCTTTCTTCTTCTTTTAAAATGGGCAACTCCCGCACTAGAAATAATTCCTGTATCGCGGTGTTTTTACAAAAGTTGGAGTGTTGGATTCGTACCCACAACACTCGGCGCAGTGGCAATGGCGAGGCGAACATTTAAATCACTAAGCAATGCGTGCAGTCAAACTACTACTTACTGAATCTATCAGAAGCTAGTGGTACATTTCTATCATCTTTTCTATTGAAATTAATCATAGTCAATGTGATTCATGTCATCTACGGTTGGTTTTTAAGGATATTCAGTAGATCTGAGTCTTTATCGTCAGTTTTAAGTAGCACAGTCATGCTGCAGTAAACAGAGCTTTCTTTATACGCTGTGGTTGATAACACTGGAGAACAAAAAAATATATATTTCCTGCGGCATTAATTTTATTACTGGTTTTAATAAACACATTCATAAGTCATACCCGAAATGTGTTTACTTTGTATGGATTGACTCTGGTTGTTGAGATATTCAACATAAAGAACGGGTCTATCAGGATATGAGAACAATAAAAGAAAGATACCAAGGCTGATGGGACAGCCATATTATGATGGCAGACTATTGCTTGAGTTTAATAAGGGATTGTCCTGAATATAAACACGATAGAGAAGCTTACAGATAGATATCTAATATTATTTCTTATGGTTTTTTTAATAGCGTATGTATTTAGTTTTCTTGTCGTTATTATATAGCCGCTTCCAAAATATATATTTAATATGTAATTGTATTTTTATTTCGGCCTTCGTTCAGTCATATAGTTATAAAATCTTATCTCATAAACTAGAGTCAATTAACCAATTCCGATATTTTTCTCTTATTCAGCATACTGATCTTACACAAATTTGACTTCAACTTACCATGCCGTAAAATGACTGTTCCGGTGTGTAATTAGTACCTGTTAATTTGGGTTATGGGCCTCTATTGTATTTTATTGTAAGGTTCGCTAACAAATTTTACATTTTAAACTTATGAATTAACACAGGTAAATATATTCTTAAACATAATGCAAATATGCATAGGCAAACTCGGCATGCATTGAGATTGCACTATCAATTAGATACTCTACACAAAATTAAAATCTATGCTAATATTATAAAGCTGAAGACTTTGTTTTTTCGAACGCGCTAATCTCAGGAACTACAAGTCCGAATTGAAAAATTATTTTAGTGTTGGCTACCTTATGTATCGAGGAAGGCTATAGGCTATAACTTCACGCTACGACCCACGGGGGCCGCGCAACAATCATAAACGCGGGTGAAACCGCGGGCACATCGACTATAAAATAAAAAGAAAAACAACGAACAGCAAAAATTTAAAAGTAAACTTAAAAGAAAACAACTTAATTAAACAATCACAACTCTACGCTGCCTAAACAACTGCTAAGCGAGCGTAAAGGTCCGCAACTAAACTGATTGCAACTGAGTGTTAAGCAAATATCTATCAGAATACTACTGCCAGGCACGATAACTGCACGGATAGCGTTATGGTTTAAGTGGTCGTCTCGGCACTGCCACTATGCCGAGGGTTGTGGGTTCGAATCCCACACGGGACAAAAATGTGTGTGATCCACAAATGGTTGGTCCGAGTCTAGGTGTCCGTTGTGTCCGTTGTTTGAATATTTGGAAAGTACCCCGCGGCACAGGAATTAAACCTAGTGCGCAAGAAGTCTTTGTAAAAAATAATATATACTACACATATACATATGTATATTCGGAAACAATTTCTTCTAAGAATTTGCTAACAGAAAACCCAGATAGCACTTTAACCGAGATCATTTTATGTCACAGGCTATGTACTTTCCTCATTGGGGAGATCAGGAAGCTAAGCTAAGGTTTACTTAAGTAAAAGAGGCGAACCTTTTTTTGTCTACCAAGCAGAGTTCTAAACTCTGGCCTGCTACAGCCGATTTCTTGACATAATATCCTAATAACACTGCCTGATCCGAAGAATCGAAGTCTCATGCACAGCAGTCGCGTTCTAACGCACTGCATGCTTTTACTTTACAATCCAACTCCCTGTCGAGATAACAAATGCAGTATCACTGAAACTTTACAGGCTGGCTGGCAATAAACTATATTTGGTTCAAACGAATATTTGTACACGGTACAAAGGTTAATATGAGCTCTCGTGCAATGCTGAGCCGTCAAGTGTAAAAATCGTTGTCGATTTATTTCCGATCCCGACTCTGAACACAATCTCGCTTTGTGACGCCGTTTATTAGACTTTTGAATCTTTGGAATCCCTGATTGTTTACGCTTTCTACTTGGATGGATACACTTTTGTTTATTTTATTAGCATGTACTGTGGACTAAGTTCGTCCGAATCTAATGTAATGTAGCTTAGGTTAAAATAAATTATAATTTCGTTCAGCGTTTTGCGTTACGATGAGAAAACAAGCAGACGGGCAAATATCGTAAACACCGTTGTTGAAATGGATAAATCGTTGAAGTCTATTAGCTTTTAAAATATCACTAATGTATTAACACATCCTCGTAATCCTTACTTCTTTACTTAATATTATAAATTCGAAAGTCTTTGAAAAAGCTCTGTCTGTCTGTCTTTTACCTATTCACGGCTTAACCACTCAACAGATTTGGATGAAATTTGATACAAAGGTAGTTTCATACTTGGTAAAGGACATAGGCTACTTTTTATTAAAGTAGGTATCACGCGGGCAGAGCCGTGCGCAAAATCTAGTAGTTTTATAATTTGTAATTGATTGCACGGATGCCGTAGTGGTTTAAGTGGCCGTTCCGAGTCTGCGTGTTCTTTGTGTCCGTTGTTTGAATGTTTATTACGCCTATATTCCCGAAGGAGCAGACAGAGGTTGATACCTCTGTACCAAGAATACACACCTACACAGTTCCTACGTCTTATGAAACCGCTTTTGCCGTATACCGAACATTTCCAAACACCGTACAACTCATGGCATAGACTTTATTATCTATTCCGTTATGCTACTATAGTCAGAATTTCCTAACAATAACCCCTAAGTTGATTCCGGAATAAACTTGGAATTCAACTCACATCAATAAAACAGCCTACGTATTGTGTCTTTTTAATTTTTATAGGTTACTAGATTTTGCCCGTGGCTTCGATTAGTCACAGTACTTTTTTCTGGATGAAAGGTACCCTATGTCGTATTCTGTACCCCTGACAACGTGTATGCGTAATTTCATAATGATTGGTCGAGTAATTAAGGCGTGAAAGTGTAACAAACAAACAAACTCACATTCGCATGTATAATATTAGTTAGGATTTGATTTTAAGATATATTAATTATTTGACAGTACAACAATGCATATCCCGTATAATTAATTATATTTATTCTGTAAAAAGAAGAGTAACCGTATATGCGTGTATGTGTGTGTGTGTGTGTGTATGAGTCGGGTATCACGTGATCGCACGCGATCCGCTCATTTGTGTCATCCCTAATGACAATCAACCCGTCAAACGCGGCCTTGGGCTCAAAGAATTGATTTTAGTTATATGTACACATCATTTAAATGTTGAGTCGCATGTATAAACATCTCTACGGGTATATAATTATCGTTTTATATAAATAAGATGTGATATATAGATGTAAATATACACCTACGTACATAGAAAATACACAATTCTTGGGCGTAGAAATCGTTCTTGTTACGACAAAGATTTGAGCTTTTTTCTATAGCTCAATAACTAATCTCGGCCACGCCTCGCTGTGGCTCAATCTGATATTTTAATTGCCCATTCCCGTGGAAACTTCCCTTTAAGATGTATATAGAAACGTTTGATAGAATTATATATATAGTGGATATAGTGACAAGAATAGAAAAGGGTATGTTAAGCTGGTTTGGGCATGTAGAAAGAATGGACGAGGAAAGACTGACTAAGAAAGTTTATAAGGCTAGTGTGAATGGAACAGTCGCAAGAGGAAGAACCTAGGCGAACGTTTCTTGATCAGATCGGAGGCGTTCTGGACAAAGGCCAGGTTAAGAGCACCTTGAATCGACGGGCGTGTATGAGGAATGTGATGAAAGTGAATGAAGCCAGAGAAGTGTGTCAGTATCGTAGCAAATGGAAATCCGTAGTCTCTGCCTACCCCTCTGGGAAACAGGCGTGAATCTACATATGTATGTATGTATGATAGAATAATGCAACATTATGTAAAATATCAAATCACACAGACGAACTGAAATTGAATTTTTAAATATTATCACGTGTTACCATACGCAAAAGAAGTCGGGCAACACGCTTGGCAAGTCGTGGTGTTGACAGATGGAACAATGCTGTGACTCTATGGAGTCTGAAAGAATCTTCGTCCGGGGCAAGATGGGTGGACGACATTGGTACCATGACCGAACTTGGATGAGATTTACATAATATTGTCTTCTATTTACGCGAATATTATTCATTGAAATTAAACTGCTATATACGGATTTTAACGCGTTGTTTATTTGACAATTTATTACAAAATTTTGAAAATTGTTACACTACTACTACTATTAAACTTTACTAATTTTTAAGCTAATTAAATTATTATTAAACTATTTAGATTTCATTTATTTTTACACTTTCCCCGACGTTTCGGTTGCTTTTCAGCAGCCATGGTCACGGGGAGACTAAGATGGCAGTTGTCTCAATGTTCCAGTGTAGTTATTTCAAAGTACCCAAACATAATTTAATCATTGGTGTTTCTATTTACGCAGAATGAGCTCAAAGTATCATAAAGTCTAGCTGTGGTTTGCTTCTTCTTGGGTTTGACTATTTTTATTACTGGATCCCAAGCTGGTGGTACATTCCAACTATCTTCTCTATTAAAATTAGGATGATTTTTGATTTCAATAGCCTCGCGAAGCATCCTTGGTAGGAATCGATGTTCTTTAGCGAGAATCTGTGGTTTGTCAAATCTCAGTTTTAATTCTTTTATGCGGGTGCCTATGCTTCTCTTGGTTTGACCAATGTATGAGAGTCCGCAGTCACAATCTATTTTATCGACCCCTGCATCTTGTAAAGGTAGTTGGCACTTGACGGATGGTAAAAATTGACTTATCTTCGTTGGCGGCTTGAACACCGATTCCTACCAAGGATGCTTCGCGAGGCTATTGAAATCAAAAAACATCCTAATTTTAATAGAGAAGATGGTTGGAATGTACCACCAGCTTGGGATCCAGTAATAAAAATAGTCAAACCCAAGAAGAAGCAAACCACAGCTAGACTTCATGATACTTTGAGCTCATTCTGCGTAAATAGAAACACCAATGATTAAATTATGTTCGGGTACATTGAAATAACTACACTGGAACATTGAGAGAACTGCCATCTTAGTCTCCCCGTGACCATGGCTGCTGAAAAGCAACCGAAACGTCAGGGAAAGTGTTAAAATAAATGAAATCTAAATAGTTTAATAATAATTTAATTAGCTTAAAAATTAGTAAAGTTTAATAGTAGTAGTGTAACAATTTTCAAAATTTTGTAATAAAGTGTCAAATAAACAACGCGATAAAATCCGTATATAGCAGTTTAATTTCATTGGATGAGATTTTCTTGGAGGAGTGGCTGAAGCGGCGCCATGGCGCCCTAACCTTCCGGCTGACGCAGGTCCTCACCGGGCATGGATGCTTCGGGAGGTACTTGTGTCGTATAGGCCGGGAGGAGACGTATTGTTGTCACCACTGCGGTGACGACCCCGAGGATACGGCGCTGCACACACTCGTGGAGTGCCCAGCTTGGGAGGAGCAGCGCCGGTCGTTAACCGGGGCACTGGGTGTCCAAATTCTCTCACTGCCGGCAATGGTACTGTCCATGGTCCGGAGCGAGGGTGCATGGGAGGCCGCCGTCACCTTCTGCGAGACAGTGATGTCCGCGAAGGAGGCGGCGGAACGGAAGAGGGAGCTGGTCTCTCCCCACCCAAACCGCAGAAGACGTCCAGGGCGCGCGCAGACCTCCAGCCACCCTAGGGGGCGGCCTGCAGGCAGTGGACTTGGGCAGTCTGCCGCCCGAGTAACACAGGCCCGAGAGAAGGCATAGGCGTTCCGCGCGCCCTCCTCAGTGGAGAGGAGGGCTGTACCATCTGGTCCTCCCCCAAACAGCTGGGGCCCGCCTAGTCACGTGGCGGGCCAAGACCTGTCGGTGTCGCGGTGAATGCTAGCGCGAATCGCGTGGCACCGACACTAGGTACTGGAGGAACGTCGTCAGGGGTTTAGTGGGTATGGGGCCGGCTTCTCTGGCTCGAGTCCCACACACCCGCGCCCTGCCCGGGCGCGGACGGTGCGTAAAGGCATTCCCCTGACGTTATAAAAAAATGAAAAAGAACGTGGAGACTGGCATAAATAAATTGAGACCTATATCCAACAGCGGATAGAGTATGGTTGTGACCATTCGACTGACACGCAGAGGTCTCGAGTTCGAATCCACAGATCGTACGGCCCGCTGAATCTTGAAACTTATCTATAAATAAACTAGTTAATTGGTTTACCTTACCGGTGAAGACAAATATCATGTGATAACCAACGTCTAACAGTTTTTCATAATATTCTAAGATAATGTGAAGTCTGTCAATTTCAGGGTCAGAGCCATAGCCAGTTGCACTCACTGATCGGTAAACGATTAGCGAGGTTAAGCAACGATGGGTGTGGTCAGTCTATAGATGGGTGACCGCTTAGTGGTATTTCATCTGAGCGTCTCCGTGTTCGGAGGGCACGTAAAAAGTCGGTCCCGGTTGTTGTCAAATTGACAGCAGTCGTTAAGCCATGTCAGAGGCCTACGGTTGGCTTGAACAACTCTTGACAACAGGTTGGCCATTAACCACACGAAAAGAAGAAGAAGGGTCAGCGTGGTGAACCATGGCCTATCACTTCTCAGCTTGGTTCTCAGTTGGAATAGTGCCAAACTGTGGTATAGTTTTTGGGCATAGCTTTCCTTAACATTATTTAAGGCTCGATTTTTCATTGTATTGAAGTTGCATCACATTTATGGAGTTTCTTTTATACGTGTATTTATAGGTCAGGTAAACAAGAGCGTGTTAAAATATCCGTATTCTAAGAAATGGTAAGCTTATCGAATGATTCTGTATAGGGCTTTTATACTGGAACACATTGTACGCCGCCAAGCAAACACAATAACATCAATTGTTCGCTGTTACCAGTGCCAACAGAGATGTTCAAAGCGTTATAAAGACGGCTATTGGAAAATAGTATTTATTTGCGTCCCAAGGTTTCATACGTACCTATGTATGTAGAATGACGCCTTTATATGCTCGGTTGGGTAGGCAGAATTATCGATATTTATTTATCAGTAACTGTGTTTAGACTCCACATAAACATTGTCTTTTGTCATGAAGCTGCTCGTTAAAGTAGTTTCCAGATTTCATCCTGGTACTGAGAATGATCTAACAGAAAACCAATAAATAATCATAATACGAACTTTGTGATCGGTTCTTCAAAATAGTGCTTAGCTCTAAACCTTGATATGTATTATAAGCATTACTCGCGATTCGCCCCGGTTCCGCACGGGTAGTGCAAAACATTAACAACTTATAAACCTAAACCTGTTTCATAAATTACTCTGTTTATTGGTGAAAACCGCATGAAAATCCGTTCAGCAGTTTTTGAGTTTATCGCGTTTTATAATATGTAGTGATTTTAGCGCCGGAGTAAGACAGTATTTGTATTAAGAAATTAAAGGATAGAGACTTATCTAGTCTGGGCCAATATTATTTAATTATTTGTTTCTAACTTTGAGTCACAGCACTAACGATGCACTAACATTTTCTTCTGACTTGTTTTAATCTCTCTTTCAGAATCGTGGCCGTAGATAGTTGTGCATGAGATATCGAGTATAAAGTGTTGTTACGTTTTATGGTCAATATTTCTTAAGTACGGAGTCTACAATCCTGATAGGCGGCAATAGGGAGAAATCTCCTAGAGAAAATACAGGCGAACCTATGTATGTATTACATTTCCAAAGCAACAAAACACGGTCAGAAGTGTGGAGATTTACCGGTAATTCGAAACTCTATATTTAACTTGAGATTGGCTGATATTGGACCCCACACGGTCGGTTACTGCGCACATTTCCTCCATTAGTAACGCTCACGACTCCCCTGGGGAGGAACGGGTTGCTCTCGTTGCCAAGTTACGGACCTTACCTATGACGTTTTAGAACGAATCTTGTAGAGAAATTTATGAAGTAATAAAGCAACTATGTACATTTATTTCTTAGAGATTTTATGGTAGTAGCGTGCTATTGTTATTAAAAACATATCGAAAATTTTACGATTTCGAATTGGAGCGACGATTTTTGTCACCGCTAAATATAATTCGAATAAGGATTGAATATTCAAATCACAAGATTAGGCGGCGGCAGAGGTCTCCTTAGTCAGCAATTCGGTGCAAACACCGCCTTCTCGGCTGACTTAATCATGATTTCAAAATTATTTTTACTTTATCTTTTTAAACAATTTGTTACATATGCTATGTTTTATTTTATTTTGTATCTCCTACAAGAGATACACATTTATTACAAGGCAGATTTACACTGAAATAGGACATGTGTTTCTTCAATAACAGGAGATCACAGCATGCAATATAAAGAACATATATAACGAAAATACAACAATGTCCATAAGAATAATTACGAGTATACGTCAATATATAGAAAAACATTTAAAACTTACAATACTGTTTAATTCAATAAAACATTACAAACAAACTATGAAAGCAAAGGATTTGTTCTTTAATGAAAATAAACATACCTCGAAATCAAACTACTACAGGTGCCTAGTGTGAGTTGTTTTTACGTTAACTCGATCGAAACGTTTACCGCGTTTGGCTCTCTGATTGGTTAAGAGTTTGGAGCGGGCCAATCGGAGCGTCGAACGTCATAAACGTGTCGATCGCGTTAACGTAAAACAAACCTCGCACTAGGCACTCAGATTTAATCGCATTTTATTTTAAACAAGCGTTTGCTAGCGGTGTCGCTCAGATTATTCTAGATTTTGAGGTTACTATATCTCGGAAACAGTACTTTTTATTCTGACTGAAAGGTTATGTTTTTTTTGTTCAACAACGTGTACCTATGCGAAATTTTGTATTTATAATATTAGTTAGGATACCTTTTTACTTGGGCAGTACCGCGCGATCCTCTGGTATTGCAACCATTTATAGGTTTCGGTAACTGTATAGAATCTGTTACTTAGTTTCCGAGGCTTGAGGCGTGATGTTATAGAGCATATACACATTTTTTTCTCGGGGAAACGCACTTTTGCGTACCCCTTCACCGCAAGGGGAGGCGAGAGGGTTATGTCCAGCTCTACCATACTTCGGGCCTACGGACCAAAACCCAACGGTGTGCCAATTCACTGCTTTGTATAGTGAGTGAGTCGCTGGTAACGAGACTACATCAGCGACCAGCACATAGGTACCCTTTCTTAACAACTGGCCTATCAAATGCAAAAGAATTTTCAAATCCGTCTGGTAGTGCCAAAAATGAGCGCATTCAAACAATAAACAAATGCTTTTTTCCACTTTAAATGCGATAAATTTAGTTTAAAAGTTGAATAGCTTTATTATAATACTAGATTTTGCACGCGGCTTTCCTCGCGTAAAAATATTTTGTTTAGTTTAGTAACAGTTCTTTTTCCTGGATGAAAGTTACCATATGTCCTTTTCTGTACCCCTGACAACGTGTAAGCGGAATTTCATGATGAGCTATCGAGTAGTTCAGGCGTAAAAGGTTAACAAACAAACTCATATTACATATATTGTATATATTAGCATTATTTTAGTAATCTTTAAGAAAGCCCACGATAACAAAGTTGATGAAAGTTAAGCATATTCTTGATAAATAGCCACATCAGCTATTGGTCCCAGTTATCGATACAAACAATCAATACCTTAAAACATTCAAATGGATTAATATTATATTAAGTGACGGAGGCAAAATGGCAGCCGCTTATATCATAGTTACAGGGTAATATGTGACGTAGGATAAATAAGTAACGAACGTAGGCTTAACGTGCCTCTGAGAGCACGTTAAGCCGTCGGTCCCGGCTGCCATGAACATCTATGGCAGTCGTTATGGGGAGAGTGTCGACACAAAAGATCCCGCTGGGTTGAAGTGTCGCCGGTCTGCACTGACTGGCACCACATAAGATACATACAAGATAATATCTTTATTTGTTTAAACCTATATTACGTCACACTCATCTGTGTGTGGCGTCATAACACTAATAATATCAGCCCTGTATTAAACTGTTTCACTGGTGGGCACGAGCCTCTTCTCAGTGTGAGAAAGGTCAGGCCATAATCCACCACGCTGGCCCACTGCGGGTTGACAGACTTCACATATCTTAGAGAACATTATGTAGAACTCTCAGACATGCAGGTTGCTTCGCGATGTTTTCCTTCACCGTTAAAGCGAGCGATAATTAACTATTTAATACGCACATAACTTCGAAAAGTCAGAGATGCGTGCCTAGGGATCCAACTAGAGACCTCTGCGTGGCAGTCCAACGGTTTCCCACTAGGCTATCGCTGCTTTTCCTACACATAACACATTGCTTCATTATAGTAACTAGCTGACCCGCGCAACTTCGTCTGCGTCACATAAGAGAATTTTCTCTGTTTTTCAACATTTTTACATTAAGACTGCGCCGAGCGAAGTGTGCCAAAACAGGCAGTCACAGTTAAGTGAATAAAATCAACACTTTTTGTTTAATACAAATATAAAATATACATTTACCATAACAATTAATGTGTTTACAATTACTCTGTGTAAAAAATTTAAAATAATTAATATTTTGGCCTACAAAATTACGTAAATATGCACGAAAAATGCAAAAACGTAAGCTCGTGTTACGTGATTTTTAAATTATAACTGTAGAAATCTATCCTATTTTACAGCTTAATCGAAACATAAATAGTTATATTACAATTCGTCCGTCCTAAATATTTAAGTTATTGGTTGACAATAAAGATACATATTTATCAAAAAAGCACTTCAAATCCGCCATACAATTTTCTATGGCGGCCACGCGCCGATTGGAATATGCGCCGCACAAGCTCTGTCATTATCTGTCTTACGCTCGGCGCAGTCTTAATAGAAATATAGTCTGGATGTGATTTTTGACGTTCATTACTATGATATTGATATGTCTAGAATATAATATTATTGACAGTTACAGTATTATTGTGCTAGTAAATTTTTTTATGACACTTAGCTAGTCAATCGAATCGCCCGACCATCAGAGTGCCTAGTGCGAGTTTGTTTTACGTTAGCGTCGCGTGATCGACACGTTTATGACGTTTGGCGCCCCGATTGGCCCGCTCCGAGCTCCTAACAAATCAGAGAGCTAAACGCGGTAAACGTTTCGATCGCGTTAACGTAAAAACAACTCGTACTAGGCCCCATTAAGGGTAGGCCTCAAGACCAATATAAGACCGCCTTAAAATAATGCCCTATAAAAATGCCACTTAAAATTTTGAATTAATAAAAATTTTGAAGAATGTTCCTTTATATAAAATATATTATGTCGAGGACCTCAATCCTCTAAAAGTAAAAGTCTAATGAAACTTCCAAAACAGACACTTCAAACGTTACCTCAGTTACCATGACAACCATAGGATTGGGGTCACAGTGACCCTGACCTATTTGCCGAGCGCCGCTGGAGGGTAAAAATGTATTTTTATATTACCTGTTACACTTTTATTGAGGTACTTTTTATCTCGTAAGTGCAACGTGGGTTATTACCTGTGCGCCTGAGGGGTACAGGGTAATGTATTTTTAAATATATTGCTTGGATATTGAACTTTTGATGAAGAGGGGTGTCATGGCGTATATATAGATTATATAACTATGTAGATTAACGTCTGTTGTATGTGAAAGGAAATTAAAGAAGAGATGACAGGAAAACAATTAGATAGGTTGGTATATGAGCCAACAGAAACTTTGCATATTAGGCAAAACGTTGTCAGTGTTAATTTTGTTTTTGAGACAGTTTTTTTTATTTACAGCAGTTATGTTAGTGTTACATAACTGCTGTAAAACAATTCCTTGATTTTCTGTAATAAAGTACCGGTCGTTCAAACAAGTCAACACATTGGTACCGCCACCAAATAATTAGGTTGCTCATTATTATTATTGTAGCCGCGGACAAGAACTAGTATAGGACTAGTTCTTGCACGTTTTGCTAGCGAGATTGTACATTTTGTAAATATGTTTTTTTATCCTTTGGAGAGAGTACTTTTCTCTCTGTGTCGTTTTCTGTACCCCTGGCAACATGTATGCGAGATATTATGATGATCGGTCTAGTAGTTAAGGCGTGATATGTAACAAATAAACAAACACAAACTCGTATTTTCATTTATAATATTAGTTAGAATGTAAGGGATGAAATATGCATGACGCAGTCAAAAAGGGAATACCTAGGCGATACTTCTTGGACCAGATAGGAGACATTCTTAATCTTCACCCGAAAAGCATGCATGTAGAATGTCATGAGAACGAATGGAGCAGAAAAGATATGCTAAATAAATCCGTAGAATCCGAAAAACATGAGTCTATATCCTAACTTAATTTTATAAATGTGGATGTGAGTTCATTTGTTTGTTACGCTTTGACGCCTAACTCTTCTTCTCTCTTAGCCTTTATTATTCCCAAGTCACTTGGGGTCGGCTTTTCTGGTCTAACCGGATTTGACTGGATATCAGTTTTTACACGGAGCGGCTACCACCTGACCTCCGCAACCCGAAGGCTAACGATACCCTAAGGCTAGACCAGTGTCAGGATATTAGAGGGTACTGACTTTCCCAATAACGACTGCCATAGATGTTCATGGCAGCCGGGACCAACGGCTTAACGTGCTCTCCGAGGCACGGAGCAGGCGATAATTGTCAATCAATACGCATATAATTTCGAAAAGTCATATAACTTCCGAAAGTCAGAGGTGCGCGACGTGGATTCGAACCCAAGACCCTCTGCATTGCAGTCTGTTGGTCTCCCCAATGAGCTATCGCTGCTTGCTTTGACGCCTAACTACTCGACCGATAATCATGAAATTTTGCGTACACGGTGTCGGAGGAACAGAAAAGGACATAGGGTACCTTTCATCCAGAAAAATGTATTGTTACTAACCTCACGTACATCTACGCGAGTGAAGGCGCGAGCAAAATCTAGTATGTATAAGTATTGAAAGCTGGATGAAACAATATGTATTTGAGTCTGATAATAAACAATACACAATGCGGCTAAGGCGCAAAGCTGGCTATTATCGGACACAGCTTGCTATTGCTACATGTTGCTGTACAAAGATTGGACCTTCGGACCATCGTGGGGATCCTAACAGGACACTGTCCCCTGAACAAACATCGGTACAACATCGGAGCAACAGACAGCCCACTTTGTAGGGGATGTCTGACCGAAGAAGAATCTGCTGCCCATGTAGTCCTGGAATGTGTGGAAATAACAGCACAACGTAAGGAAATCCTCAGCATCCCGAGGTCACGAGGCATACCTGGGTATCTTCAATGCTTCTGGGCGGAGTTGGGCTGGCTATCTCCATAACCGGCCGACTCTCACGCATAATGGACCAACTTGGAGTTCAAATGCGGAAAAGGGAGTCCAATTACAATACATGTTGCTGTGTTTCCAACGTACTATAATGATTCCACTGTTATCGTGGCGTATCAATAATGTACGCTAGTACTGTGCATTACATCTCGAAGTCGATTAACAGGCCGGGCAGAGTGTTAAGTATTTCTTAATTACCCGTTACACAAAAATAGGCTAGGCTTATCGGAATAGGAATTCCGTGGACCCAAACTATAACTGGCGAAATGTGAGTGTAATATACCTTTGTCGCAGCGGTAGTGAATACGACTGCTGAACAATCTTCTGACTTTCTGTTAAACAATCTCAATAGCAGCCCGGAGTTAGAAAGTTGGCGGTGTTAGACACCCCTGTGCCTCGGAAAGCACGTAAAGCCGTTGGTCCTGCGCCTGATCTCTCTACGGTCCCATCGGACTATGAGAGTTAGGGAAGAGAGAGTTCACTTGTGAATGCGCATACACTTGTGCACTATAATACCTCCTGCGCTAGTCTCGGTTAGGACTGGCCGCCGTAACCGAAATTCGGTCTGGATGACATTATTATTATTATGTTTCTCTTATCACAGGTATTTTCTTACATATTATATTAGAAAATACCTGGCCCTTTGAGAGCCTTACACGGAGACATGGGTCCTACGTGTAGAGGCCCTTCGAGAGTTTTCATTAAAGGTGGGATGTAACACCTACAGCGGCACTAGCCGTCGCAGGCGTAGGACTATTGCTACGTATGAATTCTAATATATGGGCTATGGGTGTTTGGTGGACCGGTATATTGGTAACTATGGATGAAAAACGGCGTCTGCCCTGAATAGTCTAGGTAGCATCAATGCAATGGGCATACGGTGACTCGCCAACTCACTAGATGGGCCCCCTAAACAGCCACCATAGGCATACAAGCCAGCAGCAGAGGGCAACACCGGTGCGAGCGGCTAAGGGTGTCGAGTGGTGCGGCGCCGGTTTCACCATCACGTGTCTCTTGACAAGGGAGCCGGGCGGGTTTCCCCGTAGTTATGCCTTTGAAAATGACACGTCGACCCCCAAGCATATAGCTCTACCGGCCTCCCTCTGACCGGCCGACTAAGGCAAGCCATAGTTGAGAGTCCTACGGGGCTTTTGAAGTTTCACCTCAGCCAACCAGTAACGGCAAGCTGGGGACGAGGCCCTCATCGACTGTCTGAGGCATTCAGGACCGCAGTGTTGCCACTCACATTCAGCTTGCCACAAGCTGCCCTGCGGTTTTTGCGCTTTTATTTAACCTGGTGATACATTTTTTGTTTATATTACAAGGCTAAGGTGGTAGTTTAAAACTAGTGTACTGTGCCCTCCGATATCGCATTAGTCCCATGATGAGATAACGACAGTCTCAGATGGGTTTATTATTATTATTATTATTCTCTTTATTATTATTATTATTATGTATTTACGGCATGACACTATTCATTTTCCAGAGTTTAATATCTAAAAAACATATACTAATTCCGTTAATCTAATACGCATGGCGCAAAAGCATTTGTTTGTTATCTGCTGGCCGCTGAGTATTATTATAGTTTAAATCCCTGTACGAGAAAACAATCTATAATACAAAGTTATTCGTATGGAACTTTAGACGTTATTGATGTAGTTCTGAGTCTTGTGGCGATTATTTTAATTTTATGTTTAAAAATATGTTCTTCCAAACCGAATTTGGGTTATCGCGGTCAATCTTAACGAAGAAAAGCCATCAGCCAGCAGAATTATAGTGCACAAGAGTGTGCGCAAACATAAGTGCACTCTCTATACCCTCATTAACATAATCCGACGGGACGGCAATTAGACACGACCGGAGGAAGATAAGGCGCAAAACTAATGGCTTTACGTGCGTACTAAGTCACGAGGGTGTGCAACACCGCCGACTTTCTAATTCCAAGTGGCTATTGAGAATTCCTAACAAAAAAAATATCTTATACATATTATTATATACAGTTGACGCATACACAACTGTATATTAGTACATACGTAGATCCGTAGTACTTCTATGGCCCGTTTCTTTATGGAAGGGTAGTCAGAGAAGTATTATACCCATAATTGGAAAGCTATCGAAAAATCAAAAACCTTTCTTTGTAGGAACACCCACTTACACTTTGCAAATTCATTGAATGGAATCCGTGAAATGCCACGCGGCCGGATCCGCTTTCGTAATTATTTGTTACCCTGATATTGTAACACAAAGTAATTAACAATTTAAATTTATTATAATTGTAAATGAACCCTGAAGTTATGTAACAAAGGTTGTATGTACATTAATATTAACATTTGGCTACAAATTCGCTGTATATGATTGCATAGACACAGTTTCATTTGCGTGGATTACTATGCATCATATCTCAAATTCTACAGAACGGAATAAGATAAAATATTATTTGAACTCTAAGCTATTTAACTTTTAAAGCTGCAACTGCTTTGGCGTGATGCCCGAACAGACAGACAGAGAAAATGTCTAATTATCATTATCTATTTTCAGACTCTATGCTGTTCCTAAAGAGAAGCGTTCGTCATGCACCTCTGGGGTGAGGCTATGGACAAGCACGACGAGTCTTTGGCTATCAGCCTTGACATAGCCAAAGCTTTTGATAGATACTGGCAAAGGTCTTTTCTTTCGAAGCTTCCGGTTTATGGCTTGCCCCTTCAATTATGCACCTGAGTTGCAAGTTTCCTGCAGAAGCGTCGAATACGGGTTCTTTGCGACAGTCACGCTTTCAAATTTATGCAGGTCAATGCAGGAGTGCCTCAGGGGCCCGTCTTATCCTCTACGCTCTTACTTCTGCATATCAAGGATATGTTGAATCTCGGCAACATACATTGTTATTCGGATGACAGTATCGTAGACAGGCGATATCTTGAACATCCTAGGGACAAATGGGCTGAAGTTGAGAAGAAAAGCCAAGATCTTGTCTTAGAACTTGACCAGACCTTAGACCGCATCTCTGAATGGGGTGCCAAGAACTTGGTCCAGTTCAAAGCCAAGAAGACCCAGGCATGCGCGTTATCCCGCCTTCCTCTTTCCTATCCAGAACAGCGCGTGCTGAGCTTAGATGCCATTCTTACACGGTAGAATCGATTAGAGCACGCACCAATAAGTTTTGGTTCTCATACCTCTGCCGAACGATCAAGGCATGGAATTCTCTGCCAAAGCACGTGTTTCCTTCTTCCTTCAATCCTGGGTTCTTTAAGAGGGGCGTGAAAAAGCACCTTCTCAGGCCGCCAAAGTCGAGACCTCAACATCGCCTTAGCTGCTATGAGGGCGGTGTAAAGGCCATTGCACTTAGACCGCATGGCTGCTTACCATCAGGCGGAGTGTGGTCATTTTGACGAGCAACATTAAAAAAGATAGCAGGATAATCTTAAAATCTCAACTCATATTATAAATGCGAATGTGAGTTTGTTTGTTTGTTATGCTTTCACGCTTTAACTACTTGACCGATCATCATGAAATTTCGCATGCACGTTGTCAGGGCTACAGAAAAGGACATATGGTTATACATATATTTCATCTACAAAAAGTACTGTTACTAATCTAACCTAACCTACATTTACACAAGCGAAGTCGCTAGCAAAATCTAGTACTTAATATACTTTCAGCAAAGCACAGTATGATATATGCTTCTAGCGTGCGAGCACAACGATTCCTCTTATAAGCTGCAATAACCGCTTTCCATCAGGCGAGTTGTATGCTTGTTTACTAAAGTGGTAGTATAAAAAAAAACCCTGTGCCTAGTACGTAAATGAAGGCCAGATACTCGTGAAGTAATGCTCATTTGTTGCTATTCTGTCCTGAGGATGCTTCGCGCTAAAGCGATACATGTGTGTGTTTAGTTGGGGTGGGCAATCTAAAGGCGCGTAGTAACTCCCTCTCATCGTAATTATTGTATCGTAAAATAATCTTAAACCACAGGAGCAGCGAAGCAATCAGTCTTTTATTTTAACTAAATATTATAAATGCGAATGTAAGTTTGTTTGTTACACCCTATCACGCCTTAACTATTCGACCGATCATCATGAAATTTCGCATACACATTTTCAAGAGTACCGAAAAGGAAATAGGGTACCTTCCATCCAGGAACAAAGTGTCGGTCCCGAGGGATAGAAATTTATTGACAGCCTACATTAACACGAGCAAAGCCGCGGACAAAATCTAGTAGTTGACATTTTAAAGCTTGTTACAATAGCCCAGTTACTTAAACCAAACGTTGTGCTATTTTATCTTACTTAGCCAAAAACAGAGATACCATGACAATTGCTTCAAGAAACTTTCCTTGTGTAAATGTATCTTTATACTCGTAGTGTTTGTAGTAAAATGAAATAAGGTAACAAGGCAGCGTCCCTTTCATTATAATAGCATCGCCCAGCGCGGCCAACTTGGAATAAACAGCCGCGGCGACTCCCCCTGACCTGCCAACGTCATTCGTTACCTAGTCTTACAATACCCCTGTGATCTCGTTACGAGAAATGAAGTTAAGGCTCCAGCTGACTTTGATAACAGGAAATTAACCGCTTACAAAGGATTTTTAAAATATATGAATTGCCCAGTATGATATTCATATTTTGCCCACGACTTCGAACGCGTGGAATTTTGTGGTAGGTACGTATCTATATTTTCTTGCTTTGCATGTCAGAATAAGCTGATCAACATACATGGAAAATACCTATAGAAAGATACATTTATTGATAAATAAGTAATGCACAACCTCAACCCTTATTATCAATACTTGACTTTTAGGCAGTGAATCAACATAAAGCATGCACGAGATTTTACGTTATACCTCCTGTAATAGAACTATGAAAAGTGCATTCAATTACGTGCAGCTATTTTGCGTGATGTGCGTACAAACATACAGATAGAAAGATAATTCTAGAAATAATTGTTTTGGCTTTTGTAGGTAGTTACTTATACTCCCTACTGAGCAGTGATAGCTCAGTGGGGAGACCAACAGACTGCAATGCAGAGGGTCTCGGGTTCGAACCCACGTCGCGCACCTCTGACTTTCGGAAGTTATATGACTTTTCGAAATGATGTGCGTATTGATTGAGAATTATCGCGTGCTCCGTCCCTCGGAGAGCACGTTAAGCCGTCGGTCCCGGCTGCCATGAACATCTATGGCAGTCGTTATTGGGAGAGTGTCGACACAAAAGATCCCACTGGGTTGAAGTGTCGCCGGTCTGCACTGACTGGCTCCCACATAAGATACATACTACTACATACACGTAATATAATTGGTAGTGTCAAACAAGCATAAAGCCTAATGGAATATGGTTGAATGGAAGGTTAACGCTTATACAACTATCTCTATCTGTCACTCTTACTCATTACCAATAACGCAAAAGAAGGGATGGTTGCATATCTTAGACAGGCGATAGCGATCACTGTCGTCTGCCTTCTTAAGTTCATCTTGAGTCTCTATAATTTGCAGGAGCACAACCCAAATGTACTTAGCTAAGATCTTCTGTAACGTAATCAAATCAAACCAAGTGTCTTTATTGTATATCATAGGTGTGTAGAATAAAATAGATTTTAAACATTGGTCTGCAATGTTCAGCCGAAAAGTCATACAATTATTAAAATAATTATTTTACTAATTAATTATCTTTGAAACACTGTTAATCGTGGATGAAATTACACATACAGCGATGTTATACACTGATGGACACCTGTCGTTCACGCAGTGCAATATCAGCGAAATGTGTATTTGCAAATTCTTTTCCAATTTTATTAAATCAATAATAGCCTGACGACATATGACTATTGTGTGTTGATGGAATTAATCCGCAATGCCGAATAAATACAAAAGGTTTTCACATTTCAATTATACATATAACTATACTGTATTTCCTCGCGCTCTAATAAATTGAAACAAATATTGATTGCAATCGTTTCGACGTAAAAAACAAATCCGTTGCAAGCTCACAATGTGTACCTACTTGATTTTATGAAGAGTACACAGATCAATTTAAATTGAGGCGAGTTTAACATATGTAACATTCCTATTGATGTTTATCTATACTTATATTATAAAGAGGAAAGATTTGTTTTTTTGTTTGTAAGGATTTAACGCAGAAACTACTCAACCGATTTTAAAATTCTTTTTCAATTAGAAAGCTATATTATCACCGAGTAACATAGGCTATTTAATTTAATCTTTTTTATTTTAAAAACGTACTGTTGCTAATTTAACCCAACCTACTTTTACGCGAGTGTAGCCGCGGGCAAAAGCTAGCACAGAATATGTTAGTTGACATTGTTTTGTTTTATACCTATGGATATGTATGTGTAGACTTCCATATATACTTCTATATGTATAGACATCTGTTTAGATTACTCTTAGCCTGGCCTTTCTCCAGAACGTCTTTGATTTGGTCAAATGATCGCCTATGTGTTGCCCTTCCGAGTGTTTCATTCATATTTGTGTATAATTGCTTAGTCACTCTTTTCCCATCCATTCTTCTCACAACGTTAAATCATCTTAGTTCCTAAGCTGTTCTTAATTCTTGTTACATTATCTCCATACACGCCTCAGTGTTCTTAGACCACATTCTTTAAAACACACCATACATATTTTCACTGTAATCTTTTTTCTGCTTTTATTCCAATTTAATGTCACATACATCATGCCTGACTTTCCAAGCAGTGCTTAAGTGTACGTCAGGTACCAAATTAACCGTTTTATCAAGTCAAATAAAATTTTAACCTTTTGTTTCAACATATTATCGCTTGTATCCATTTTTTTAGTAATGGCGTTTGAATTATATTCGAGTATATTGACGAAATTATGTTTTGCTAGATTTTGCCCACGCTCGCGTAAATGTAAGTTAGGTAATAGTAGGTTAGTGGCAGTCCTTTTACCTGGATGATCGGTCGGGTAGTTGTGGCGTGAAAGCGTAACAAACTAACAAACCCACATTCATATTTAGGATTAGATGCGCTGCCTTCTTGGAGATGCAAAGTAGCTATTGCGTTGTGCACAACGAATTTAAACATGACAAAAAAGCAATAGCATTTTCATTTGAACGTAACCCATCATTTTGTTGTATAAACTAAGGTTTATTCAGGTTTTACTTCTCGCTACGTCGTTCTACTATACTATGTAGGTATATTTTTTTCGAGTCAGCTCATTCAAAATTTCACTGATCGTAGCAATCAAATCCCTATCATATATCAGAGATCTCCTATGGAACGTGCAGTAGTGCACCAGTGCACGAGTATAATTTCATTCGAATAATATTCAAATACAATTATATGCGTCACTAGTTTCGCAAGCGTTGGACATTTAAGCCATTTGTGGATCACACAAAGTTTTATCCCGTGTGGTGATCGAACCCACAATACTCGGCGCGATGGCAGTGACGAAACGATCACTCCAAACCACTACGTTATCCGTACAGTCCGTCCTGCCACAAGCAGTAATAAAATATTTAAATGGCTGTATACACGCGTCTATGTGTGAGTGTATCTGTCTCGAAGCCGGCCATCCATAGCTATGTAATTTGTGCTTCTATAAACTGTCCTGTGTTGTGGGAACGGGACTAAACATACTAGCTCCGAGCTCGCTTGAATATACATCGATAAATTAATACCGTAGCTATCGGCTGCCATATTAATCCCAAAACTCGGCTCTAAGGTCATAATTTCATTAGTTAAACTTACAAACTGTCATATTGGTGTTATGGCATAAGTTTACGTTTAGATTTACGACGCTGGCGTCTCGTTAAGCTGCAAAGTTCGACGATCAGATCGGGAACGGTGTTATCAGCGTATTCTGTTAGGAAACAATAATAATATTATTTTATTAAGAAATGTTTCTTACAGCATGTTATTGCTTTGATCGCAAACCAGGCCAGTGTCTTGGGCACCATAATAAAGACTATAAAAGTATAAACAAATCTCTATGGTGTGCGCATGTGTGTGTGTGTGTGTGTGTGTGTGTGTGTATGAATTCTTGGTAACAGCAGCCGTCTAATTCGAAATGGTTAGTAAGTACATGGCAGTAGAATAGGCGTACATCGGTACACGATTAGCTAGGTTAAGCAACGTTGGGTGCGGTCAGTCTATAGGCAGGTGGCCGCTTAGTGGTATTTCATCTGAGCGTCTCCGTGCTTCGGAGGGCACGTAAAAAGTCGGTCCCGGTTGTTGTCAAATTGACAGCAGTCGTTAAGCCATGTCAGAGGCCTACGGGCGGCTTGAACAACTCTTGACAACATGTTGGCCACTAACCACACGAATAGAAAAGAAGGAGAAGACTTCTCTCCGGACACTATGATCCTACGGCGCCGCTCCCATGGGATCCACAGACAATTTTTCCGCCTCTTGACGCTTATATTAAAGGATTTAAAACTAGGCTCCCATGACGCCGCTCCCATGGGATCCACAGACAATTTTTTCGCCTCTTGACCCTTATATTAAGGATTTAAAACTAGGCTCCCATGACGCCGCTCCCATGGCATCCACAGACAATTTTTTCGCCTCTTGACCCCTATATTAAGGATTTAAAACTAGGCTCCCATGACGCCGCTCCCATGGGATCCACAGACAATTTTTCCGCCTCTTAACTCCTATCATGTTATAGGATTAAAAATGTATTAAGATTTGTCTTACATCCTGTGACAATTTCGATCCATTGGCCGTTATAGAAGATCCGGAAATATTTTTATTTAAAAGATATGAAATGAAAATCCAGTTATTATAGACCAAACAACATAGCTTTTGCAATATAAGACATGACTATGCCGGCACGGATGGCGTAGTAATTTAAGTGATTGCATTGCCATTGCAACTACGCAGGGTATCGTGCGTTCGATTCCCACAGGGGATAAATATTTATGTAATCTATAATAATTATTGTTCTGTATTTACCGTTATGTCTGTTGTTTAACCTGTCAATGCTGGCTATGCCAGACATCATTGAAAACCTGTTGTGTTGGCCGCAGGTGTGCCGCTGCGACTTAATACGTTAAATTTTTGTAAAGTACTTTGGGAGGTAGGAATGATTTCTAGCGCTAAAATTGTCTTTACACAACAATAAAAAAGTGCATCTCGTGCAACACGCATCTACTTATTCTCTTAGAGATATATATAGGCGTGATAAAGGTATTTAAAGGATATAAAAATAATAAGCATATTTTTTCAACTAAAGCACACGCGCCATGGCACTAAATGTCGAGCCGTCCTCGACCCCGTTGCCATGGCAACGCACATATCATTTTCATCCTCTTATTAAAGCAACGTATCGCATTCGATATTAACCCGCCAGTAGCTGCTGCGTATTGAGCTCTGGTGGCTACTTCGTGCTATATACCTGTATACTGACTATATACCTATGTACTGTTATGTACTGAGTGCAATGTTTGAGTAATGGTTTGTCACTACGCCGCACCGTGTGTTGCATGATCGCTCTATAATTAGGATAAACATTGATTGTGTGATCCACTAATAGTTGCTCCGAGTTTTCCGAGGTTCATTGTCTGTTTGTTTTTTAATGTTTGTAAGGATCCAAAAGTTACAAAACGTATGCCAATAAGGAAATCTTACAAAAAAAATCGTATATTATCATTACAATACATATGTCTTTATTTTGTACTAGATTTTGCCCGCAGTTTGGCTCGCATAAATATTATCGATTAGATAACAGTAGGTAGGGAGGGGCTGGTTGAGCATACGGATAAGTTGGGCAATCGAAATATCTCATAAACTATACATCGCATCCTAACACTTAAATTTGCGAAAAGATGCGGTCGCAGATAGGGCACTCATTGCGCGACCGCCAGTGACGACTGTATAAGCACGCTTTGTTTATTTAGCAACCAAAAAATAAAAATTGTGTGGAATATTTCTTCTGAAGGAGTCAAATATTGTCCGTTTTCAATCGCGTAAGTGTTAAACTTTTACTAGTTTAGTATATTTTCGGTACGTATATATAAAGGATATCGATATAATTCTTAAAAGTTTGTCATAACTTCACTTTTGTTTCTAATTTTTGGGTTCGCGTTAGTTTAGCAATCATTCCATACTTAACACCTTTAGAATTAAAGTAATGTATGAGTTTATTTTACTTTAGGACGCCGACTGATATACTGATAAGACTCCAAAAGGTTCTTACACTATCCAAGACCAAAATGATGCTGTAAATTTTCTTGATTAAAGGTGTCACTGATGAAGAAAATTATGAAAGCCGCTGCCAAAGAATTCGGTATTAAACAGATCACTCTGGCAAGATTTTTGAACAACTTGGGCTCTGAAGTTGGTGTTTCATCAATGGGTTATGCCATGCCGAGGCAAGTATATTCTCCCACACGAAAAGATTCTTTAAAAAACTGCTTTTATCTATTCCCGAAAGCTATCAGAAAAAATGGGAAGGTGCTACTCTAACAGACACACCCGGAAAAACCGCATTGCAAGAGGAACAAAATAAAACCACTAACAAGTTAAGAAGCCAAAGAAAATATTCACAATAAAAGAAGTACCTAAGTTCTAATCCAAAAGTTAAGCTTAAAATAATTATGTGGAGTTTTTGTTGATTTCATTTTTTGTCTAATATTAAAAGAAGATTACTTTTAGTTTCGCAGGTATATCACTAAAATACTATCAATAAAAAGTTGATTGTAAAATATAAGTTTCATTTCATGTCTAGTAAACATTGAACCCATGGTTTGGCTAGAATTTCTAACTGCTCAATTAACCCCATACCCTTGCTCAACTTACCTCACCTATGGGGTACATTGAGCATCTCTGACTTTCTTTACTTAAATGGCTGTAGCTCTTAAATGCGATCTGTTAGAAATAAATTACTATGGACACTTTTGGAAAGGGATAAACTACTAACCCATCAGTGTGCGTAACAAGGCATTAAGACATATCGTTGAGGAGCTAAGACCGCTCGAATAAAAAATTGCTCAACCAGCCCCTCCCTACCCTACCTACTTTGTTTGAATAAAATGTACTGTTACAATGTACTGTATGTGTTTGTTCCCTTGACAACGTGTCAAGTGTCATGATCGGTCGAGTGGCGTGAAAGCGTAACAAACAAACTAATTCACATTCGCATTTATAATATTAGTTATTTTGTAGGCAAAAATAAACAGCATACAAAAGCACACACGCACAGCATAAAAAATTATAGGGTAATATATTTTATATTCGATTATACGTGACAAGTTTGAGGCTATCTTGCTATGTTCCTCGCATATATACACGTCACAATACGCATATATACACTTATACACGTCACAATACGTGATGTCCATCCTTTCTTTTCTTTCTTTCTATGTATATGATTAGGACCGAATTTACCTTTCTGGCCCATTGCGGTTTCTTCACGATGTTTTCCTTCACCGTTAAAGAGAGCGATAATTAACTTTTTAATACGTATATAAGTTTATAAAGTCAAAGGTGCGTGCTTTAGGATGGGACCCGAGATCGCCTACTAGGCTATCGGTACAAATAATTAGGCGGATTTTAAATATAAATTTTAAATGTAACATTTGATCAAAATAAAAAATGGTATCGAGTTAATTGAGTAGTATATTTATCAAACTTTATCAATTGTAGCTATAAATAAAAAGTTAAGGTTATTTTCTTTCCACCAGCGGGCGTTATTATATATACATATATTTTTGACCAACGATTAACTGCCAATACGCCAGTAATATATAAGTCAATGCTGCCAAACAACTATTTTCGTATCGTCTACATATCTTCAGTTATTATTACCAATCAAAATTACCTCATCTACATGATAGTCTCCGAGTCAAAGACAACAGTCAGGCTTTAGACAGCTATTTTCGTATCAATCATTTGAAAATGATACCTAGGTAAACTAAACTATCATCAAATTGACCGTCACCTAAAACTGGCAAAGATTTTCTGAAACATGCATTACTAAGAGGTAGTAAGCTTAATATCATAATAAATCTTACCAGCTACTAGATCCAACGAATATGTTCGTAACAATTTTACTTAAATGTAGTGTTAGTACACATATTTGCAATATTAAATTCTACAGCAAAATTAAGTTATTATCCTGGCCAACCATGGCGCATTGTTTACGACCATCTGGTTCTTAGCGAGCGAGGACGGAGGATAAATAATACACTCTGCATATTTCACAAAGTTATATTAATTTATAACTCCACTAAAGGTGGCGCCTTATGACTACACACACCTTAGTTCCGCGGTCTTGAATAATAAAGACAAATAATCACAAAAAATCTTGCCCTTATATACTCCGTTGTGAACGAAACCATAGCGCGATTCAGCCGTATGGAACAACGCCATCTATCGAGCTTATGAATCAACTTTGACGCTACTATGGTTTCGTTCCTCAACAGTTTACAAAATAAAAAATGTTATATTCAGACACGCATCATGTTTATTGCTTAGTCTAGTGGAAGACCGTTCTACTACCACGTAGAAGCATTGAGTTCGATTCCAAGGCGCTCATCTCTGACTTTCGAAGTTATGTGCGTATTAATTAATCAATTATCGCTCGCTTTAATGATGAATTAAAGCATCATGAGGAAACTTGCATGTCTGATGTATCTAAAGTCTGCTAAACGCCACACTGGGCCAGCGTAGTGGACTATGGCCTAACACTTCTCACACTGAAAAGAGGCCTGTGTAGTTTAACACAGGGCTGATATTTTTATGATATGTATTATATATAATAAAATAATAATATTTATTTATTGACAGAAAAAATAAGATACATCCTCATCATAGTTATCAAAACATGTTATAACTTATAACTTAGAAGAATATTGCTATTTCATTTTTATTTTCTATTACAAAAGAATTGAATTGAATTGCTGTCTTGTCAGTGTTTTAAAGTTTCTTTTCTCGTTTGTAGCTTCAAAGTCGTTGATTTATATACCAGTACATAAGTTTATAAGTATTTTATCGTATGAAAAGCGACGACAACATTTCTTGGCTCACTGGCAGTGAGTGCAAAGGAGCAGAAAATGATGTTGCATTTCCAATATTTTTAATGAGATCGTATAAATTCTACACAGGCTATATTACCTTGTAAGATTGAGATAATCACATATTCCTTCTGGAGTTGTATATTATGTAAACTTTGTGTCAAGTAGAACTTGCAAAGCTTTTTGGCGTTTGTGTCATACATATTTTTGGAATTAATCGAACCCACAGTACTCGGCGTAGGGGCAGTGGCGAGGCGACCACTTATCTTATGTGGGGGCCAGTCAGTGCAGACCGGTGACACCTCGACCCAGTGGGATCTTTTGTGTCGGCCCCAAGATCTATCCTGTAGCAATCTCCTTATGAATATACTGCATCAGCCGCAGCGTTACACTTCAGAGGGAGAAGCCTTAAGTCTTCAGGGTTTGTATATGCCAATCCCATCAGAGCCATCCTCAATCCAGCCAACGCGTCACATTCACATAGTAGCTGCGATATGGACTCGTCCTGTTCACCACAGGCTCTGCAGATCAAATTGTTTGCTAATCTCAATCTGCACAGGAAGTTGTTGGTGCCAAAATGGCCAGTGAACGCTCCAGTGAGCAGCCGTATTTGGCTCATGTTATACCCGCAAAACTTCCGGGTGAAGCCCGTGGCTCTGTTTGCAATGAATTTCTTGGAATGTTCCAGACCCCTAAGGGCCATCCACCCTAGCCTGTGTTTATCATTACCATGTGCATTCAAAGTTGCCTTGACGGTGCTCTTAGAAAGTCCTATGAATGGCTCGGGGCCCACAAACAGTTGCTCCGAGCCCTTTCTGGCTAATTCATCAACCTCCTCATTGCACTGCACCCCTGCATGCCCCGGAACCCACACTAGTCTGCCTGCGTTCTTCCTACCAAGTTTGTTAAGGGCCTCAACACAGTTCCGGACCAGTCTGGAGTGGACTCCTGTAGGGTGGACCCTACATGAGGCAGAGCCTTGAAAGCAGCTTGACTGTCACAGAGAATATACACAGTCCTGACAGTAACATTATTGTTATTATTCTTCTGAGCACAGGCAATTATAGCATAGGTTTCCGCTTGAAAGACCGTTGCATATTTGCCCATGCTTTGGCTGACCATGCAGTCGTTGGCATAAATACCAGCGCCTGATCCTGTTTTCATTTTGGAACCATCAGTGTACCAGATGAGATAACCCTTGTCAGGGGATTTGTAGACCTTGTCTCCATTCGTCCATCGTAGGAACCTTTATTTTAAAATTATTTTTGAATATGTGCGTTGGTTGCATTTTGTCGCATCCCATGCTCATATTACTTTTGAGATCCTTCGAAATCTCCGATTTTGTGTGTCGAGTTGCCGGCATGTTGACGCTCCACAGCCCATGCACAGATAGTTTATGTAGCGCCTTTAACTCCACAACAATGCGTAGCGGCGTTAGATCCAGCAGGACCTCTAACGCTGCCGTTGGCGTAGTCGGGAACGCTCCTGTTATAGCCATGCAGGCCAATCGCTACACCTTCGACAGCGCGTTCCTGCATGTTGCTAGTTTAGTTCTTGGCCACCAGACAATGCTTCCATCGCCACTCTCAAACTCTTTTTTGTACACAGGATTGCACGAATGGCGTAATGATTTACATTACGCCATTCGTGCAATCCTGTGTACAAAAATTCATTTATTGTATTTGTTTATTATTATTGTTTATCAATATTCTTTATGTTATCTCCCATTTTGGTAATAAGAAGGAAGGAATTATTTGCCCAGATATTTTTATATACTTACTTCTGAGTGAATTCCTTGCGGGTTTTGGGACTTTTACCCTGATGACAACTATACTGTACTTGATTGCACTCACCCACGTGCGCCTCTGTGTCGTGTCTTTGTCATCCCACAAGGGGACGGTGAAGAAAGTATTTTTGTGTAGTGGCCTGCCGTTTCACACGACGGGCCGAAACCACGGCGGGGTCGCGATTGCAGGTGAAAGCGATTCGCGCAGCCTCGCCGTCTATGGTTATGTCAAGGAACACCGTGGTACGTTTAGTCGGTATTACCGGGGTATATTTTCTCCGGTGAGCCTGACATAACCTCTCCGTCGCCTCGCGGAGAGGTACGCGTCAAAGCATTCCCCCACGTAAAAAAATCGTCCGTTGCTTGAATGTTTTTAAAGCCCGCGATACAGGATCAATCCTAAGGGCGGGAATTGTCTTTTAAAAAGAGAAGAGAAGAGAGAAACTGTTAAACCTGGTTACACCTGGTGCTACAGGGGTGGGGGCGAGGGAGGGATCACCAATAAAAGATGATTGACAACTTGGTTATAAAGTATAGGTATGTGTACCTATATTTCGAAATAACAATACCTTCAAGAAGGTAAGCTGACAAAGTACTACATTACTAAAGTAAGGAAACATTAGTCGCATTAATCATGCATCACTATCTCCTTACAAAGACATAAGAATCCGAACATAACCGACGAGAACCGAACATCGCAGCCGCACCAAGATTGAGCGAGCTCGAAGCCAGGCAAAGTTACTTGCGGTCCTTTGAATTATTCAGTCCCTTTTATTATTTATTAAAGTTCGCCTGAATTATTAAACCGCAAGCCTTTGCGACTCAATGATAAAATTAAAATTCTATGAAACAGGCACACGGGTAAATATGGCTTGTCCGAAATTGGACGTTTTCGAGGTTTCGTTATGACGAACTCGTAAAATTTTCTTTTCTCTAGTATATTTTATGTAATTGCTCTGTAATTGTTACTGTAATAAGAATAATGGTATTCCTCTTCAAGCCTCATAAATAATCTTTGATCGTATCCCACAAGATGGCGCATTTATTTATGACAAATCGTAGCTGTCGCCGCTTCAAATGTTGCAGGATTCAACCCCGTACGTGATCAAAAGTTATGCAATCTGTTGATATTTGTTTCTAGTTAAGATCTGCTTTGTGTCTGTAGTTTCTAAAGTTAGGTCTTTATAACAGAGCTGTCCTGTAGTGCGCGTTTTAAATGGCTATTTCTGTAATAGGGATAATTCTTATGGAGGACTTAATAACATTTTCAAGCAAAGGACGCAAAGAACACCCAGTCTCGGAACAATTATTACTACATTTCGCAATTTTTAGTCCCGTGTGTTGGTGGAACGCTCATCACTCGACGCACTTATCGTGACAAGACAACCACTTCGCTAAGTAGTACCTTTTTAATTTATGATATATACAAATAAATAATGATAAGTCGGTCCAGCAAATCAACAAGTCTCTATAAAATCAATATTACAATTATTGCGAACTAATCTTGCAAAGTCTGAGTAACTAGGGCACTTCGTGGTGGGCCTTTTTTGACTGGGTCACGGTCACGGCGTATGTAGGACCAAGCGTCCTTCTCATATTATCTGTCAAGGACGAAGACTATTTGCATTACATTACTAAAGTTAGAAAAACATCTGTCAGCTTTCTGTTGCCTTTTATATTTCAAATAAATTATTTAGTAATGTTTATGAAAAGCCGTACATCAAATTATAATAACGTATCTATACGCTGAATATCTATTATATTTATTAACTTCATGTTTCTTATAACTATGTTGTGAACTGGCTTTTAATAAATGACTTTTTTAGCAACTAACCTAGCAACACGTGTAAATCCTAGAGTCACAAATGTTACTGGCGCTTAGGAAACGAATTAAAAATGGGATAAAAGGAAAGGAATGGAGGATAATTGAGCCAACGAAACTCTTACTCTACTGGACGAAACGCAGAGATAATGTTAGTGTACAAAATTAGCAACAGCTGCTTCTTCCACTCTTCACTCACTGATTCTCTGTTTGATTTATTATTCGAAGTATCTTTTATCACAGTGAATATTTACTGGTATATGTGACCCAGGCCTGTCTCATCTATAATATTGCTTTACTATTTTAGCCTACCTGATAGCAAGGCCCTTGATTTGACTTCCTAATGCTCTGAACGTTGGTATTACTATTCTGCTATCTTCAGTTTGTGTTCTGTCTAAAAAGAAACAAGTGAGAATCGGCAATGAATTGCCGTAAATCTTAAAGAGTTCGAGAAAATGGTTCAAGTTATATGCAAAGGTCACGTGATACCACGTGATCTTGAGGTCAGAGGTCAAAGGTCATAGTCACTTTGGGGGGTTAATGCTGAGTCGAATGGCGTTGACCGCGAGTTTCTAGCTCTTACGGTTCTTGAGTTGAAAGTTGTATAACAGACAGACAGACGGACGGACAGACGGACAAAGCTGTTGTACAAGAGATTTTCGAACTCTAAAAACTGTCGCTGTTCCCCGTTCCTTTTTGACTAGAAACGGCTTGATTGCATTGCCTGGTATTACAAAAGTTTATGAGCAACGCTTACCAATTGGTGGACCCACGGCTTACCAATTGTAGGCAATTGAGGAAGGTTGTAGGTCATTTAAATTGTTGAAACACCATCTACAATGATGTTTTCTTTCAGTCTTTGAAATAATGCAATTCAATCAGCGACTGTAGGTACGGATGGCGTAGTGGTTTATGTGGTCGCCTCGCTACTGCCGCCCCGCTGAGTGTTATGGGTTCGATTCCCTCACGAGACAAAAAATTGTGTGATCCATAAATAGTTGTTCCTAGTTTGGGTGCTCTTTGTGTCCGTTGTTAGAATGTTTGTAAAGTTCGCCGCGATACAGGAATTATTCCTAGAGCGAGAGCTTCTTTTGCCAAGTCGCATTGGAGCAATAGGCGCTCATAGCCAGTTGCACTCACTGATCGGTAAACGATTAGCGAGGTTAAGCAACGTTGGGTGCGGTCAGTCTATAGATGGGTGACCGCTTAGTGGTATTTGATCTGAGCATCTCCGTGCTTTGGAGGGCGCGTAAAACGTCGGTCCCTGTTGTTGTCAAATCAACAGCAGTCGTTGAGCCATGTCAGAGGCCTACGGGCGGCTTGAACAACTCTTGACAACAGGTTGGCCACTAACCACACGAAAAGAAAAGAAAAGAAGATTGGACCAATGTGACGACCTATGGCCTCACCTTTCTTACACTGAAAACAGGCCGGTGCCCAGCAGTGGCATAGTTTAATACAAGGCTGATTATATTATAATGAAATCAGTTAACATTCGTTTGATTTTGATACGTCGTAGATAAGCTTTTGAGAAAGCAGGCAAATTGGCGGGCTCTTTAACTTGTCAATCGACGTCTATACTTTTCCTCAAATAGTATCAGCATTTGTCAAGCAGTTAGGTCAGTCATACATACTTGTACCCTTATACGACAAAGTAAACGTTCTCAGTAATTACAATAACTAAAATATGCCACGTACAATGGACAAACAAAAATGGCGGTATAATTAAAGCATAGTGTACAAGCTATTCGTCAACGAGATTGTTGGCGCGATCCCACTGTTCATTATTATTAATTAAAATGGCCGTCCAACCTGATACTTTTGACGGGAACTTTGTTTTTAATGTAGTCTGCAGCACGGAGTGGTTTATTCTTATAGACTAGCAACCCACCCTGGCTTCGCACGGGTATCACCTACAAGACCTTAACAAATTATACACCTAAACCTTCCTCGTGAATCACTCCATCTATTGGTGAAAACCGCATGAAAATCCGTTTAGTAGTTTTTGAGTTTATCACGAACAGACAGTCAGACGCGGCGGAGGACTTTGTTTTATAATAATAGTGATATTCAGGATCGGTTAAGAGTAGATATTGGTTATTGACTATTTCATAGGTCTCGTGAAATAAGTTTGTTCGTTTGCTTGTGAGGTCCCGGTCGAACCGTGTTATTGGGTTTTTGTATAAGAAGTTTTTAGTGGCAGTATGAAGTATAGAAATTTGCTCAATAGTCTGCAATATTAGAAATGTATAACATTTTGTCTAGTATCAATAACCTATCTCCTCGAAATCGTAGGCACAGGTCAATTAGACTTACATTTCAGCAGCCATAAGGTTACCAAGAGAGGAAGTCGAGCCTATTGCCGTCTAGTTCTGATCCAGGCTCCGTTATACTATAAAGAACCTTTTAAATAAATTATAATTAAAATAGCAACAAATTAAAGTTAAATTGATACTGAGACCCTTATGTGCAGCAGACCTAAATATAATTTGGTATTGTCAGCGATGATCGTTTACTGTAAGATTATCATCATGTAGGCCGTTTGCTTCTTGGCCATGTTTATTGTGAAACGTGTATAAAAAAGAGGACGTGTATACGAAATAAAAATAAACGGATTTCAGCTCGAGAGAGGCGCCATTTTTCCAGTCAATAATATTAACTGAAAGCAAAGCTGATTGCTAAGGCAGATGACAGCTTGTAACCTAATATATGTATCGTTATTGGATAATATTTCTTCAGAGTTTGTGGCTCGAAGTCACCGTGTCACCCGATAAATGCATTTATTTTCGTTCTGATGTAAACTCAAGGCCATATTTAAAAATATACACGACGCCACAGCAGAATTATGGAATGTATTATATTTTTGGTATTTTTAATCGAATATTTTAGGCTTTTCCTGGCATACATTATGTTGGTTTATAATAGGTTACTTGCCTAAATGCCTACATTTGATTTTCACATAATTTTATATGCGACAGCGAATAAATAGCCTTTAAAAGAAACCTTTTAGTGAAAATATCATCAATGTTGGTTGGAAAATAATAATAATAATAATAATATATCTTGAGGGATGGTACGGTTGACATTTGTCGGGCGTGCCATCTACCTGGTGAGTCCCTCAGGCATATAGTTTCCGGTTGTTCTCGTCTTGCTAACGGCGAGTACTTGCACAGACATAACCAAGTAGCCAGGATTATTCATCAGCAACTTGCTCTGAAATACAAACTTGTAGATGTTGAAGTGCCGTACTACAGGTATGTAGCTGAATCAGTTCTCGAAAATGGTCATGTCACGTTGTACTGGGATCGAACTATCATCACAGACAGGACTGTTGTGGCCAACAAACCTGACATTGTGGTGATAGATCGATCAGAGCGCCGTGCAATGATTATCGATGTCACCATTCCGCATGACGGCAATCTCGTGAAAGCTGAAAAGGATAAACAAATTAAATATATCGATTTAGCTCGCGAGGTTGTCGACATGTGGGATGTGGATTCGGCAATCATTGTGCCGATAGTCATATCTGTCAATGGTCTAATTGCTAAGAGCCTCGATCACCATCTAAAGAGGCTCGCGTTAGGTGCTTGGATCAGGGGTTTGATGCAGAAGGCAGTGCTATTAGATACAGCACGCATTGTGAGGAGGTTCCTGTCTCTGGAATCCTAACCACCGGCAGCTTGGACCCTGTTCCCGATGCCGGTGGGTCGTTTCAGTTTTTATATTTTTAAATATGTATGTTTTTATATTTATATTTAAAAATGTAATAATTAGAAGAAAAATAGTAATAAAGAGAATAATAATAATAATATTCTACCAGAAAATGAAGGGGCAACTAATATTTTGGCAATTACCCCATTACCATTTAGAAAGGTTTACATTTTATAAGCTCCAGCATGGTTTTTAAAATATCGTTGAATTTTAAATTTTAAATATTTTAACTTATTAATTAATAAGTTGAAAACCCTTTTATGGAAAAAAGGTAGTTTCAATAAGTGGAATAATGTCCTCTAGACCCAGAAAGATTTAAGTGTAAATACTCGATAAGACCTGATTTCGGTCACAGCAGTCTATGTTAACGGGACTAGCCTGCGTAGGAAGAATAATACACAAGTGTAGGCGAAAACACGAATGCACTATATTTTCCTTTAATGTCATAATTTAACACGTCCATAGAGAAAGATCAGGTACAAAATCAAAGCCACATGCTTACCGAGGTTTGAGTTTGTGCAATACAGCCACGTTCTAACTCCAGGCTGCCATTTCTGGGCATAAAGCTCATATTTCGTTTTTGGCGCGATCCGCTAATTTAAACTGGGACTGCATGGTCTCTTACTATGAAACTATTATCTGTGTTGCCAATTTGCAAACAGAAAAATCAAATAAGACTCCATTGCATGACATATCAAATGAATGAAGGAATACTTCATGCGTAATCACATTCACTACACGTTTTACTATCACGCGATATGTTAAACAGTTACTATACCTTATTATAAACAATTATATTACGTTCTCAGACTTGGCTTAACCCTTTGGCTTTAGGGAATATTGCGAGTGACAACGACGCGGTTGTCTTGTGGTTGATACGTGGAACCGCAACCACAAGCTGAGTCTTGACACATGTATAATATGTATGGTTTGGTTTCTACCATAGATAACGATTTAAGATGGCAACGTCAGCGAAATAGACATGTATTTATGTAAAGTAACATTTATATAACTACTATATTTTGCCCGCGGCTTCGTTCATGTTAATGTAGATTTTCGATCCCTCGGAAACAGTGACAACGTGTATACGAAATTGTATAATGATCGGTCGAGTAGTTAAGGCTTGAAAGCAAACAAAAAAACTCACTTCCGCATTCATAATATTAATTAGGATTATAAATTTTACTTTATTTATCCGCAAATATCGTCATGGATGTTGAAGGATCATGCCAATTAGTAAAAATTACCTTTTTAAATGATATATCAACTAAATAATAAAAACTGTTTCTCAGACCGAAGTGGTAATTAGTTTTGACTAGATTTTGCCGGCAACTACGCTTGCGTAAATGTAGTATGGGTTAGGTTAGAACTATTTTTCCGAATGAAAGGTACCTTCTTTCCCCTGACAACATTTATGTGATAATTCATGATCGGTCGAGTAGTAAGGAGGGCGTAACAAATAAATAAACTCACATTTGCGTTTATAATATCAGTTAGGATTAGCAGAAATTTCGCATTGGTACATGTTGTCAGGGGTACAGAAAAACACACACAATACTGTTTTCGAGGCATATCAATCTAGTGGACTATATAGCAGGCTCTCACGGGGTACGCCCTCTACCACATGGGATCTAACAATAACTAGTTAGACGAAGGTCTTATACATCTCTGCGAATTCCTCCGGAGATATATTGGCGTGACTCAATGTTATTCCTGTTTTATAAAATGCTTGGCACAGTATGTTTGTAAGAAATTAATTTCCTTTTTATACTCTCTGACGTATTCAACTATTTAATTTCAATTAATTAGTTGAGTGAAATTGAAAATATTTCTTATTGAATTTCAAAGTTCAATTGAAACTGTACGGAATGTACTTTTGCAAATAAAATGGCAGAATTAAAAAGTAATACCAGTGGTTGAATAATTGAGATATATTGTTATATTTCAAGAATATTTTGATTTCTGTTTTTCAATATAGTCTATGTTCATATTTACTTTTATTATATAAGCAGATGTTTGTAGTATGTACTTGTCTCGTCTTATATATTAACGGCTTAAAATATCGGCACTATACATGAGCAACCAATCTGACATATTGAACCGCTGATGTTTTATGATATAAAAATTAAACTATCGTTTATATTGTATAGATATTTTAAACGTTGATGTTTTGGCTGTCGATGTTATTTAAGGTACCTACCAAGTACGAGTGGCTTCACGTCGGTAGTCCAATTGGTGGGATCCAACCCACGGCCTTTTGTGCGCAAATTCAATGCATTATTCACCTCTACCTTTCTTGGGTATAAAATTGTAACCACATTGAATGCAACTGCTGCAACTGCCAATACTGGCAATGGAGGACAGCGAGACAGATCCAGATAAAAATCATATTTAAAATCAAACTAAAATTTTATTTGTATAGTTTACAAAGTTACACTTATTAACGTGAATTTACATTGACTAGTTGTTACCTTTAGAAAAGTGAGGGCCTCGAGCTTGTAAATCACGGCCAATCTTTTTACTTTATATTACAAACTAATAACTATGTCCGTAAGGAGGTGCAGCCATCACACAACTTAAAACTTTTAAAACACTAAGCAAAGATTAAAATTTATTGTTAGTAGTGAGGTAGAATAGGGTCATCCTCTTACGTGTACGCAAAATAAAAACAACACGCGACCATATTGCAGTCCAAGTTGAAAACTAGCCTGATAGGATTTGTAACAAATTAATTGCCAGAATTACTGGATCGAGAAGTGCTGCTGGGTTTTCTTATAAAAAAATTGCCATGTCTGAAACGGGACCGGTTTACAGCCATGAGCTTAGCATTTATCACGTCGCACATAAAAACGTAACTAACTAGTGGGACATCAAACTAAGCTACGTGGAAGTCTCGAGTTCGATCCCAAGGCACGCATTAAGTAATTAAACTTAGATTTAATTAAAAATATACTTTGTTTTAATTAATATAACGTAACGATATGTTTAGTTATACCTACAACAGTAATCTGCTAAAAACTAGGCTGACATTAGTATTTATAATAAATTATTGGTAAGAATTTTATTTGCTTGTCAAAATGACCACACTCCTTCTGATGCTAAGCGATCTTGTGGTCCAAGAGCAGTGGCCTCCACACCATTCTCATAGCAGCTGAGGCGATGTTGAGGTCTCTACTTTGACGGCCTAAAAAGGTGCTTTTTCATGCATTTTAAAGGACCCAGATTGAAGTAAAAGGAAACACGTGCCTTGGCAGAGAATTCCATGCCTTGATCGTTCAGCAGAGGTATGACCCAAACTTGTTGGTGCGCGCTCTAATCGACTCTACCGTGTAAGTATGGCATCTGAGCCCAGCACGCATTGTTCTGGATAGGAAAGGGGAGGGCGGGATAAGGTGGAATAACTTTTCAGAGCACTTCCCGTGGTATATATAACAATATAATTATCTGGTGCATTAGGTGGGAACAGCGAAGCTAATATTATCGGGTTTAGCTCACTTAACTCACACACCTTCGACTTTTCGAAAAGATGTGCGTATTAAATAGTTATTTATCACTCGCTTTACCGGTGAAGGACAACTTCGTGAGGCAACATGCATGTCTGAAAGTTGCCTATAATATTCTAGAAAATTCTCGGAGTAGTAAATGGTCTAAACCTTCTCAAATCGAGAAGAGATCAGAGCCCAGCAGTGGGACAAGTTATGTTATTACACGAGGCTGATGGCACCCCGGGAGTAAAGGGGCGTGAGACTACATATTGTAAACATAGGTAATATTCAATGCGTAACATAATAATCACGGCCCATTTGCAATTATAATAATTTTGAATTGTTAATTACTTGCGTTACAATTTCGGAATAACAATTAATTATAAATACTCGAATGTTTTCACTAAGTAATTAACATAATTATTTAGTGAAAACATTCGATTTGTTTATCGTTCGGCAATGAGAAAAGCCGCTCCCGCATATCATTTTCGTTAGTTGTTATAATCCTTATCTACATATACTAATATCATAAAGAGGAAAGATTCGATTTTTGTTCGTTTGCAAGGGTTTTTAACACAAAATATAATCAACCGATTTTAAAAATTCTTTCACTTTGGGAAAGCTGTATTATCACCTAGTAACATTGTTAATAGTATCAGTGCATATGTGTGTTTATTTGTTTGTTTCGTATTCTCGCCTTAACTACTCAACTGATCATCATGGAATTTCGCATACGTGTTGTCAGGGTTACAGAAAAGAACATAGCATACTGTTCATCCATAAAAAGGAAATTTATAGACAAAATCAAAGACAAAAAATAAATTATGCGAGCGCAGCCGCGGGCAATATATAATAAAGTAATAAATGTTATCTAATATACTGCTTTGGTAGCGCAGCAGTAATGAGTATGACTGTTGTGAGGTGTCAGATTCGATTCCAGGGTAAAGTAACGTGTTATTGGATTTTTCTGTCAAGAAATATTCAGTAGAAGCGCAGAGTCTGAAGCTGTGTCCGGTAGACGGCAATACGCTCGACCTATAGCCCTAAACCATAAGTGGCTAAACATGGGTGTATTGCACCTATAAATTCTTCTTCAGGGATGAAAGCATTGTACTATGTATGTGTGCTTTTCTATATAAAACTAATCGGCAGTAAAATAAACTGCCTGCTTCGGTGTTTCCCGAGCGCTATGATATGTCCTTCTTCAAAAGAGGTTTAAAAAGAGTTCTTCTTTCATGGTAGGCAGCGGCTTTGCTGTGTCCTGAGATTGCTGAAGTCCATGAGCAGCGGTTACCACTTTCCATCAGGTGGACCACTTGCTCGTCTGCCACCGAGTGCAATAAAAAAAAAAACAATGTCCGATTCGGATTTCCAACTCGCAGAGTTGTAAAAGTATTTTTGCAATGAAAAGGTTTAAAAATTTAGGGTCTTATGTAATGGGAGACAGCTATAATGGCTCATAGCATAATTTATACACCTTGGACATCAGGAATGATACATTGTACCGTACCCACGGTCCAGGTATCATTCCTAATGCCTGCATTATTGATTCCTGTACCGCGGAAGGCTTTACAAACATTCAAACGACGGACACAAAGAACACGCAGACTTGGAACAACCAGTTGTGGATCACACAAAGTTTTGTCCCGTGTGAGATTCGAACCCACAACACTCAGCGCAGTGGCAATGGCCAGGCGGCCACTTAAACCAATATGCCATTCGTGTAGTCGAAGTCTATGTATGTATGTAGAAAAACTATTAGTGTTTTAAAATATGTATTAACAACCAACCACCAATAGCTACGGGTGACTTTACAGCGGACACAATTTTAAAAAAATGATTAATTAGTTTATATTATTAACTATTTAAATATATAATTTTCCTACGTTTTGATTTCCTTTCAGCAGGTATGGTCACGGGTAGACCAATGGTGGTCATCTCGTTCTGATGAAGTGTAGTTATTTCAAAGTACCCGAATATATTTGAATGATTAGTGTTCTTATTTAAGTAGCATGAGTTCAAAATATAAAAAAGAAAAATAGATAATTTTATTTGTTCCACTTTCTTATAAGGTAACAGGAAACACAACCAATATATCCCTGCATGTATTCGGTGCATTCATACATACATACATAGATTCACGCCTGTTTCCCAGAGGGGTAGGAAGAGACTACGGATTTCCATTTGCTACAATCCTAACACACTTCTTTGGTTTAATTCACATTCCTCATACACACTCGCCGATTGAAGGTGCTCTTAACCTGGCCCTTGGCCAGAACGCCTCCGATCTGATCGAGAAACGTTCACCTAGGTCTGCCTCTTGCGACTGTTCCATTCACACTAGCCTTATAAACTTTTTAAACTTTTTCGGTGCATGTAGGTAATAATACACTAGATAAATAAATTAAAAAAACAACTATTATTATAAATTAGGCTGAAGGTGGTCATGGATGGCAAAAGTAATTTTATACTAAATAATAATATTGGTATATATATAACTAGGAATTGCTGTGTTTTCCTTCTTCTTGGATTTGATAAATGAATAATTGTATCCTAAGCTGGTGACATTCAAACTATGTTTTCTATTGAAGTACATCTCTCAAATCTCTCTCTCCCTTCAAATAATAACAGGCGTTAGACTATGTACATGTATGTATAATATTGTAGATAAATAATGAGTATTTTGCTCTGTGTTGTGTAGTTCCGGCAGAGAGCCATTATGTGGTTAACCAACTAACGTCCACTGACAATTTCATTGCACTCGAATGTAGAACAACTAACACGGTTAAAATTGTATATGCTATTAGTATTTACTGGTGTATCATTTTCTAATTAGAAGCAAACGTTTGTTTGAAATGTATGAATAATTGTATAAGCAATGGGGTATATAACTCCATGTTTTGTTATTTTAACAGGTTTCCTGTCCGATAAATCACATATGATACATAACAATAGATTTTCTATTATGTCTTTCACGGTACAGCGAAAGGGTTAATCAAAACCTTACGTTATTCTATAAAATACTATTCCAAACTAATATTATAAATTCGAATGTGAGTTTGTTTGTTACGACTTCACGTTTTAACTACTCGACTGATCATCATGAAATTTCGCATAGATGTTGTCAGCGGTATAAAAAATGACATACGGTAACTTTTATCCAGGGAAAAGTACTGTTTCTTACCTAACCTACATTTACGCGAACTAAGCCGCGGGCAAAATCTAGTCTAATATCTGAACTTTAAATCACTCGAAAATAAACAAGTAACAAATCTGGTAGAAAGGATAATTGTCAAATGACAGTGAAATAGAAAAAAAGGCTGTTACACTATTGTGACGTAACCGTTATTTAAATGCAGGCGTGCGAGGGAGTTACAGTATACCCCACTATGCCCCCACAGTTTATCAATTTTCTCATAATAAATTTAAAATATTAATTACCTACTCTTTCATTATGCAAGCAATTTTGATGAGATTTTCACAGAAAGGTTTCTTTTGTACGATTTTCTGTTACGTACAAAATAACTTACAAAGTTAAACAAAGGAAACAATCCTATTTCTGAAGCATCGAAGAACACTTCACACTAACCAACACCACATTTTTCTTAAGCAAAAAGAGAGTCCTATACCGAAAAGAAGGTAAATTAAATAATTTTTAATTGCTCTTGATGGCAGACAAGCCACGGATCTAACTGCTGGTAAGCGGTAATCATTGCTTAAAGCTCTTTTTTAACATCAAGAAAGGATCGTATTGGCTACGGATACTTAAATTTTGACATATTTGTCTTAGAATATGTGTAAAAATTAACTGTCCGTCGGTAAAACTACTCGTTTCTTAAAATAGTAACCGAGCTTAAGACGTGGCTGTGTTATCTTAGTATCACGAAAGCAGTTCCAAGTAAACATAATCAACAGTACATATACTGTAAACCATATAGCTGGCGAATAAGCACACAGTCGGCCTAAAGCAGTTGACGTAGCTTATGTGTATTCTGTATTAGCAACATCACCGGCATTACATGTGCGTTCACCTAAGACATGGTAACGGAGGGAAGGAACTAAGAAGAGACGAGGGCATACTAAAGGCATTGGGCCTCGTTGGCCCTTTTCCTAAATGGATCTGTTGATATTCTGTGAGAGGGCAGTACTTCTCTAGATCTGCCGCGGCTGTAGAATAAATGCGCGAACGAACCCGGCCATAGACTGTGTGAAGGAACACCGTGGTAGGTTTAGTCGGTAGGACCTGGGACTTTCTATCTTGCCCCAGGGTGGGCCCGACATAACTCTTCCGTCCGCCCCCGCGTAAGCGTCACAGCATTGGCAGAAGCAAAAAAAAAAAGTTTGAATAGACCGACGCCATTATTCGTGCTAGAATCAGCATGGCTCTACTACTCAAAATATTAAGCGCTTAATATCTATGATAGGTAATAATACTTGTAGTTGATTACCTCGACGACGCAGCGATAATGAAAACGACTGCTATGCATGATGTCTTGGTTCTGATTACCGGATCGTGAAAAGTGTTATTCGGTTTCTTTGACAAGAAATGCTGAGTAGAACTACAAAATCTGGAACTGTGCCCCTTTATTACATCAGACCTTAAACAATGATTGCTGATATTTTGCTTTCTGCTGCATATATTATTGCTCGGATGGCGTAGAAATTTAACTGGTCGCCTCGCCGCTGCCACTTCGCCGAGTGTCGTGGGCCCGATCGCGTGATCCACAAATAGTTGTTCCGAGGCTGGATGTTTTATGTGTCCGATGTTTGAATTTTTGTAAAGTCCTATACAGGATTTATTCCTGGTAGGGAAGATATAGGTACATATATTCAAATAAAAAAACTATCACACACTCCTTCGTGTGCACAATATGTTTAAAAACGAGGACAACTTTTTTTCTCGTATTAGTTTTTAGGTAGTATTTACTCAATTGTAATTTGAATGTGTAAGCTTGCGTGTCGACTAATTGAAAGGGTAAGCGAAAAGGACATGCATTTTTGTCATTTAATTACTAAGGATATTCGGGGTGGGGTCGACGCGTTTGAGCCGACCATGACTATGTATGTATGTACTTGTATGATACCATGCAATGTTGTTACAGTGCAATTGTCACTCATTAGTTTCAAAGTTATCGAGATGTTTAAAATATCAATTAATAAACAAAAATATTATGAGGAGAATGCTGTAAAAATTGACTTATTGACAAAAATATAAATGTTAATTAAATTTGTCACAAGTAGGAACCATACACGCTAAACAAGCATATATCTAAGACCAATTTTAATATTCGACATATAAATGCAGATAATAGAGAATATAGATCCATAACAAATTAACCAATAAGTGCTCCTTTTGAAGTAAATAGATAAAATATATTTCAATAATTAAATCTGCATTGTTAGTTAGGTTTACGGCCAATCCTACAACTAACAAGTAAAATTTATCCGAAAGATAAATCGCATGCTGTCTCACTCATGTTAGGTTAAAAAAGAGAGATGGCGAGACTCCCCGTGACCATGGCTGCTGAAAAGCAACCGAAACGTCGGGGAAAGTGTAAAAATAAATTAAATCTAAATAGTTTAATAATAATTTAATTAGCTTAAAAATTAGTAAAGTTTAATAGTAGTAGTAGTGTAACAATTTTCAAAATTTTGTAATAAAGTGTCAAATAAACAACGCGATAAAATCCGTATATAGCAGTTTAATTTCAACTTTTATCTTTTAGATAAATGCTGTCTGGAGGTACTAGTATAATATTACATTATCTGTGCTGGAGGTGGTAGAACAAGCTCTAAAGGTCCCACATTATAGGAGGCAACGTGTTGCCGTCTGTCGGATACAGTTAAGAACTGCAACTAAGAACTTCCTAATAAAAACATACACATTTTGCATGATCAAGAAAAGCGTAACAAACAAACTCACATTCCCTTATAATATTAGTTAGGATCATGTCAAATTACTATAATTTGGTATATAATCATATCTTATTAAGTCAGTCATTTCAAAGGTATAATCTATAAATCATATTTTTATTAACCGAAACCTTTTTTAGTTTCGCTTATTATAAATTCATTCTAGTACATACTTTGCAAATTTGTTTCACAAAATTCTTTTAATGGGACTCCTCGTAAAATAAAGTTTAATTCTTCATAAACCGTTGATCATAAAATGTCACCTTTATGATTATTACTTTGAACTTAAAGCTGAAAATTGTCGCATGTTTTATAGTTGTGTAGCGACACTGAAGCTAGCGGGAAATAACTTCGGAATGCACACTCACGCGAGCGGAACATGCGACGCAAACTAGATAAACAATATGTTTTCCGTTTGCCTGCCTTTTAATATCACACTAGATTTTGCCCGCAGCTTTGCTCGCGTAAATGTAGGTTAGGTTATGTTAGTAACAGTACTTCTTAGACTTCGAAAAACTCTTATACAACAGCTTTGTCCGTCCGTCTGTTATACAACTTTCAACTTAAGAACCGTAAGAGCTAGAGACTCGCGGTCAACGCCATTCGACTCAGCGTAGTCTATATACCGCTGAAATGACTATGACCTTTGCCCTTTGACCTCAATCAAGGTCACGTAGTATCACGTGACCTTGAAACTTTAAGATTTTTATGGCAATTCATTGACGTTTCTCACTTGTTCCTGGATGGAAGGTAACCTAGGTCCTTTTCTTGTCCCCTGACATCGTGTATGCGAAATTTCATTATGATCGGTCGAGTAGCTAACGCGTGAAAGCGAAACAAACAAATTCCCATTCGCATTTATAATATTAGTTTGAATCTAATATCGATTTTAACACTTACATCTCGAGATAACTATAGCCATTTCCCCTTAAGGCAAGTCCTCGTTATAAAAACAATTGGAGTTCGATATCCTAACTATTAATTTGTTACGCTTTCACGCCTTAATTACTGGACCGATCATTATTAAATTTCGCATACACATCGCATCGCATAGGGTACCAGAAAAAGGCCCTGTTCTCGAGAGATAGAATAAATTTCTTGACAAAGTCTTCATTAACGCGAGCGGAGCCACGGACAAAAACTAGAAGTCAATATACGTCAAATGTGAACTGTGGAACAATGGAATTGTGTTCAGTAAGCGGCAATAGTCTCGCCTTATTACATGAAATTTAAAACAACACAGCTGGAAAAATGTATATAATATTATGTAATCATGTAAAATTTGTTTGATCTGCCTACCTTTTCGAAGATACAGGCGTAAGACTTTGTATGTATGAGAGCAGGAATCCGATGGTATATGTTTCATGTCAGCGCAGTGATTCTATTTTTGAAGGAATTATTACCATCTGCATAGCTAAGTTAGCCGTTACAAACCGGGGCTCATTCGTTGCCAAACAGTCCTAAAGATGCCTCGCGCTGAGGCGATTCAAGTGTCGACACATATTTTGTGCTCAAAGCGGAATACTGCAAGTAGGAGTACGCCCGGGTCGTACGTCGTGGCTGTCCCTATCCAGAGGAGTTCGGTATTGACAATATTTTTCTATTGCAATAGTTGGGTGGTCAATCCGAGGAGCGCGGGTGCGTGGCGGGTTCCTCTATTCCCAATAATTTTGTTACAAACACAATTTGGCGACGTGGGTGATAATAGGTGGCCCATTCCTCACACAGTGCAAGTGCGATGCTCTGAACTAGACTATGCCTCTCCTGCTGGAGTGTCCAAAGTATCCATCAGCTAGCTCATATAACAGCTATGCTCTTCAACACTTGATTAACACCACTGATGCTGCGATTACTATGGCCTATATTACAGGCCTATGAGGCCAAATTATTACGGACACATACCGTTGTATTATAAAAGTGTAAAGAAACTTTTAGTACTTCTTATTTCTGTCTGTGTGTCTGTTACCTCTCCATGGCTAAACCACTTAACCGATTTGGATGAAATTTGATACAGAGATAGTATTAAATTTTAAACCTGAAGAAGGACATCTTTATTAATGTAGGTATAACGCAGGTGTAGCAGCGCGCAAAAGCTTTTTACCGTTGTATTATAAACGTCTAAAGAATCTTTAGTACTTCCTACTTCTGTCTGTGTGTCTGTTACGTCTCCAAGGCTAAACTACTCAACCGATTTCGATGAAATTTGATACAGGGATAGTTTTAAATAGGAACCTGGGAAAGAATATGAGACAAAAACAGTTGTATATAAATATATCGCGCAACGATTTGATGACACAGTAACAAGAATGTGTCATCAATTCGTTAATCGCGTATTCGATAATATATTTTCATCCTTCTTTCTATAATTAATTGAAGTATCAGCTTAGATCTACACTTTAATGCGAGAGCTCGGTAGTACAATATATGTATATATACGACAGTGAACAATTTTCTTATTCTTTAAATTTTTCCGTAACAGACGCGCATCGCCATGGAGCCGGTACCTATCGAACTGTTAAAATGTCACGATGTTTTTAAAGTCGTCAAGTGAGGGTACATTGTGCTCACTACCTTCGCATTGACATTTGTCATCGCTTTATCGTCTGACTGTATCAAGGCTTCCTATTCGTTACTTTAGATTTTATCGCATATAATAATAGGGGTTAAAGTATGAAGATGCCGTTGTATAGTAATAGATACTTGGAATTGACATAAAACCTTCATGGTGTGAGATTTTCGAGTGAATCTTTTTTCACATAATACCTATAAACTCTTCTTTTAAAAATGTGCAACATTCGATTTTCGGCTTTCAATTGATTTTTAATTAAGCTTAGACGGGAAAAGTGGATACTTAGAAAATCCGAATCATTTTTTAATACGAGTTCCGACGTGGAACTAACGCGGCAGAAACCGCTCGCAATATCAACGCTGTGTTTGGAGAGGAGACTGCTAATGAACGTGTGTTTTTAGTTTAAACGCTTTCGTAATGGAAACTTCGACTTGAACAACTCACACCCACACATGTGAATAACGCTGAATTGAAGGAGATGGTAGAAGCCGATCCGAGTCAAACTACCCAGGAATTAGCGCCATGGTTTAACGTTACCCTACCTACAATATTGGCTCATTTGCATCCAATCAATAAGATAAAAAATTATGGAAAATAGGTGCCTCAAGATTTAGCTGATCTGCAGAAAGAAATGCGTGTTGAAACTTGTGTTGCCTTGTTGAATCGGTACGGAAATTAAGGAATATTGGATCGAATTGTGACAAAAGGTGGATTCTTTACGATAACCGTAAGCAAAAAATGCAATGGCTGACCCCTGTTACAACTTTAGAGGATGTAATGGTGCCAATCAAAGTAAAACTCCGAAAATTAGCGAAATCAGTTATAATGTACAAAATTAGAAGTTACACGTACAATGGTTGTAAGGCAAGTGAACGATGACATTTAATGTTACTAATACGTGCCGAAACGCCTATGCAATTTTTAATAGTTAAGTGTCTCACAACGTTTTGCTATTTATTTAGAACAGGTGTTTACGCCTGAACATATTCCCAGCCGTTGAAAGGTAGCTTTCAACCGTTTAAGTCTTCAGCTGAGGGAAGTTTGCAGAGTCGCACAAAGGCGCGTCGCACGCAGCCCTTGGTGGTGAGGATGTCTGCTACTCTGGATATCCCGTCAGGTCCGGATATGAGGCGAAGTACGCGGCCCAGTTTCCAAGCGAGAGGGGGCGCGTTGTCATCAGCTAGCAGCACCATATCTCCCACGTCCAGCTTTGCCGTGTTTGTCCGCCATTTTGTCCTTTGTTGTAACTCAGAAAGGTATTCCTTCTGCCACCTTTTCCAGAAGTGTTGTCTCAGTTTCTCAAGGCGCTCATAGCGTCGCAATTGGCCTTCCTTCACGTCTTCCAGGTTTGGTGTTGGCAGAGCGATCAGCGGTCGGCCAATGATGAAATGTCCTGGGGAGAGGGAAAGGAGGTCGTTAGGATTGGATGAGAGAGGGCACAAGGGACGGCTATTGAGGATTGCCTCCACTTGTGCGAATAAAGTAGAAAGTTCCTCGAACGTCAAGTGACATTCGCCTAAAACTCGTCGTAATAAATGTTTTGCCGACTTAACCCCAGCCTCCCATATGCCACCAAAATGAGGAGTGTAAGCCGGAATGAATTTAAAATTGATAGATTGCTGACTTGCAAAGTCAACTAAAGGTTCATGGTTCTGTTTGATGAACGAGCTTATTTCTTTCGCGGCAGCTACAAAGTTAGAACCATTGTCACTGAATATTTCAGTTGGCTTGCCACGACGAGATATAAATCGTTTTAATGACATTATAAATGCATCCTTGGTTAAGTCACTGACGGCTTCAAGGTGTATGCATTTGTAACGAAGGCAAACAAAAAGACATAAGTAACATTTTACAATGCGACAGCCGCGTCCTTTACGGTTTACTATGTAAAATGGGCCAGCAAAGTCAAGGCCAACGGATAAAAATGGATAGTCTGGCGTTATTCGTTGAGACGGTAAATTACCCATTTTAGGTTGTAAAGTTGTACCTTTTAAACGCCTGCAGCGTACACAGTTATTTACTGTGCGCCTCGCTAGTATCCTACCGTTAATTGGCCATATAGTTTCTCTGACAGTAGCCAATAACATTTGAGGACCGGCATGCATGGTGTTAATATGTTGTCTAATAAAATAAAGTTTTGTTAAAGTATGCGCTGCATGAAGTAATATTGGATGTTTCTTTTCAAATGAATAACTGGACGCATCGATTCGTCCACCGACACGAATTAACTTGTATTCATCTAAGAAAGGCGATAATGCTAATAGCTTACTATTTTTATTTAATTGTTTACCATTTAACAGCATGTCGTATTCAATAGAAAACGATTGACCTTGGGAGATAAGACAAAGCGAGCGGAATGACTCACGCAACTCGTTAGCGGACAATGTACCTACTCGTTTGTTACGTTTATTTTTTAAATTAAATATGAATCTAAGAACGTAAGCAAATGACCGTTCTAACTTAGATAACGATGAATATTTTTCAAAATCGATAATGGGTGACTTTATGACTATCGGATGCGCCTTTAATTCGGGCAATGTTTCTACTTCCTTTAGGTTGGATTTAGGCCATTTGGTTTCGTTATAAATTAAAAAATCAGGCCCTGCCCACCAGAGTGATATCGACGTTAGTCGTTTAGCATGCACTCCCCTAGATAATAAATCGGCAGGGTTTAAATCTGTAGGTACATATCGCCACGCCGAAGATGAAGTTAATTCTTTGATTTCCGTGATACGATTAGCTACAAATATTTTTAATTTACTGACGTTACTACGTATCCAGCACAGCACTACGTTTGAATCACACCAGTGTATTAGTTTGTCCGGCTTGTACCTTAATGAATCTAACACTGATTTTACGAGTTGAGAAGCGAGTAAGGCGGCGCACAGTTCCAAACGTGGTATGGTAGTGCTTTTTAGTGGAGCTACTTTAGACTTTGCGCACAATAGTCTAACCGTGACGTCATCGTTAGCGCTGATCGTTCTCATATAAATGCATGCGCCATACGCATAACTTGATGCATCACTAAACGAGTGTAATTCGATGACCTTTGGTGAGTCACCTAGAACTAACCTCGGTATGCGTAGTTCGTGCAAGTATTTTATGCTTTCAGAGAAATCGATCCATTCTTCCTTTATCTCTTGAGGGACAGGCTCGTCCCAGTCAAGTTTAAGTTGCCAAAGCTTTTGTAACATTATTTTTGGCCTTATTACAACGGGACCTAATATACCTAATGGGTCAAATATTTTAAACGCGTTTGACATAATAAATCGCTTAGATATAATGTTATGATTAGTGTTGTGGGAAAATCCCTTTATAGGAAAGCTCAAGGTATCGGTGGCAGGGGCCCAGCCCAAGCCTAGGGTGCTTGAAGACTCACTAAATATGAGATTGTCCTGTTCATTGATAGCAACATTCTCAAATATGGACGGATGATTTGTTTTGTATTTTCTTAACTTAAAACATCCTGACCTTGATGCCTCAGATAGGGCGTTTTGTATATATTTTAATTGCTGTGGATTATTTGATCCAGTAATTAAATCATCGACATAAAAATCCTTCTGAATGATGGTGCGAATTAGTTCATCATTCTGTTCTTGACCTACCTGCCACAGGCAACGTGTGCTAAGGTAACTTGCACTCGCTGTACCGTAAGTTAAGGTATTAAGTTGAAGTGTCTGAATCGGTTTAGACTCCTCCTCTCTCCACAAAATGAGCTGCAAATTCCTATCATCTTTGTGTACGAGCACATTTCGATAGAATTTTTCTATATCGCCCGTAAGTAGATATTTGTATTGCCTGGAGCGTAACAAAATAGAAAAAAGAGTATCTTGTACTGTGGGGCCTACCATTAATACATCATTAAGGGAACAACCAGAGGAAGATGGAGCAGACCCATCAAACACTACACGAAGTTTTGTTGATTCACTCTCCTGCTTTAAAACTGCGTGATGGCATAAATAATAATTAGGAATTAATTTTTCATTATTTAACAAAGATAAATGACCTAGGTCGGCGTATTCCTTAATAAATTTGTTATATTCTATTTTTAACATATTATTACGTTTAAATCTCTTTTCTAAATTTAGGAATCGCCGCTTAGCTAACTTGTAGGTATCACCTAAACAATCAGCTGTATCCTTAAGGGGTAGTTTTACGCAAAATCTACCTGAATTAGTTCTTGTGGTATGAGTAATGAAATGTTTTTCACAATAAATTTCACTTTCACTCATAATAGATTTTTTGGGTACTTCTTCTAATTCCCAAAATCTACCTAGCATTTTTTCAATAACCTGATTGCCATCGTTGTTTTTAGAAACTACGCTATGGTTACAGTGTACGCTTTGATGCGGTGTTATTGAGTTAATGGGACCGGATACTAACCAACCAAATTGCGAGCTACGTAACTTAGGATTATTGGTTCCCAAAGAAATCTGTTCGTTCCCTAAAATGTCCCAAAATATGTCGACGCCTATCAAAACATCTATGCCGGCAGGCTGATTGAACATAGGATCAGCCAATTGGATATTTTCTGGTAATTTTAGGGCACTAATATCGACGGGAATTCTCGGTAAACGACCCGTCAGTTCCTTTAAAACGAAGCATGAACAATTTATATTAAATTTATTATTTAATGATTGCAATATAATGTTGCAGCTTTCAGTGACATTATTTGCTTGTGTGTTGCCTATACCAATGACCTTTAGCGAGTCAATATGATGGGACTTTAAAGATAACCTTATCTTTAGGGATTCGGTTATAAAAGAAGACTGACTACCACAGTCTAACAACGCACGAACTTTGACCTTTTGCTGGCCAAATGGGTTCGATACCTCGACCATGGCAGTAGATAATAAAAGATAACTCGTGTTTTTATTGCAATAACTAGCTACGATCTCACCTGGTTCCTCAACGTGTGCAACTTGAGTTGTCAACGTTGGCGGACGGTGTAGCAAGCTATTATGTCTTTCGTTGCATTCAGGCTCTTGACATGACCTAAAGCGACAGTTATTAACAGCATGACCTTGTCTCAGACAGTTAATGCACAGTTTATACCTTGTCACGTCTGACATTCGCTCATCAATGCCCTTAGCCTTGAAGGTTGGGCAATCGTAGATACGATGGCAGCCGTCACAAACAATGCATGTGAAACCCTTTGGTTCCTTATGCTTAACATTACTACTAGTGCTTGCAAAAGACTTAACGCTATTACTTGGCGTCTTATTTTGACTATGTTTATGTGTTTGGTTGTTGTTGGGAGTATAACGCTGAGACGTCGGCGTCCTAGAACTCATAATATTATCAACATGATTATTATTTCGGTGTGCTGACTCGAGCACATTAGCACGATCTGTAATGAATTTAAAGAAATGCTCTAATTTTGGTCTTCCGCTTACATTACTGGCACGATACTCTTCCCATTTTAATAGAGTATGACCATCCAACTTAGCTGATAAAATGAATATAATCAAGACATCCCAATTATCCGTTGGCTGACCTAAACTAACCAACGCACGTAAATTCTTAGTGATATGATCGACTAAGTACCTTAAAGAACGTTCTGACTCGCGTGGAAGCTGCTTTATATTCAATAAAGAGTTGAGATGATGATTAATTAATATATCATTATTATCGTATCGATTGCAAAGCAACTTCCATGCTTCAATGTAATTCTTAGATGAGATCTCGAGATTCGAAAGGACTCGGGCTGCATCGCCTTGCAAATATGAATTTAAATAATAATATTTATTAATATCTGGAATACGATCATTATTGTGTATTAAACTTTCAAATGCATCTTTGAATTCAAGCCAGCGGAAATGATCACCATTAAATCGTTGAATTTGGATTTGAGGAAGCTTCAAACCTAAACTAGGATGATCTTCAGAACAGCATGTAGTATTATGAACGGAATGACGTCTTAATTCGAGTTCAGCCTTTCTAGAAAACTTGGATATTAAATTCTTAGCAGTAGCTATATTAATTACTATATCCTGTTCAATATTATCACGTTCGTCAATTTCAGCATCAATGTTACCAGGATCCAGAACCTCTATTTCACTCTGCAAATCGTCAACCCTGACTGATAAGGCTTCAAACTTAGCAAGCTTTATGTTTAACTCTGTCAATTGAATTTCATTTAAATCGTTTTCACTTGTAATACTACTGAGGTAATTTTTAAATTTAGTAATTTGTCCTTTGGCGGACGCCCTCTTCGTAAAAAGTTCTTTAAAACGCTTATTTTCAGACATTGCAAATAAAGAAAAATAAGATTGACTAAGTAAGTAATAAATGGAATGGGCTCACGTTCCTCGCTTCGGTGTCACCTGAGAAGCAGAGAAGCTAGGCGAGCACGCTCAACCGCTAACGCTGCTAGTGGGAGGACTTTGACCCCGCAAGCGACCCACGCGATCTGTATTCTCGCGTTCGTGGTTAGATCTGAAATAGTCGGCAAATCTCGCTTAAATTTGAGTAAAAACTAATGCTGTTATGATGTTCCTATTTTTATTATTAACGGAACGACAAAGTTACCATAAATGAAATGAATTTATGAAATTTTATATTTTTTCCTGAATTAAAGGGATAGATGTTATTTGAAAACAGTGGAATATAAATTAGGGTTTATTAGAATCGTTTTAATCGATCTGATGCAACTTCTATAAGATATTATTTTCATTGACGGTACATAAAAAAAAAATATTTAGGTATGATTTCACAATTAACAGAATATTTAGAAAATTTTAATACTTAATTTACTCGAATATACCTTGATTCACACAAATGGAATGCAATAGTCAATATTCAAATAGGTAGGTAATAGGAAGGATTGACAAAGGATGGACACTCAACTTTGGTACGACACGTTGACGCTCCACACGAGGTGATGCTTTAGCTGCACCACTGGCTCGGAGGCTGGCCTCTTCAATTGTCCAGACAGCAATTCCCCACACGCTGGACCCTGTGGACTTTCGATCTTCCACTGCAGGCTTCAAATCTTGAGGTCGGTTGCTGCCGCGCACGCGTCGTCACGATGCCTCAATCCAAGTCGTTATTTCGTAGATTTTACATTAAATAGTCGCGATTTTTACTAGTTCCCCTCATGGGCCACCATGTTACAACTTTAGAGGATGTAATGGTGCCAATCAAAGTAAAACTCCGAAAATTAGCGAAATCAGTTATAATGTACAAAATTAGAAGTTACACGTACAATGGTTGTAAGGCAAGTGAACGATGACATTTAATGTTACTAATACGTGCCGAAACGCCTATGCAATTTTTAATAGTTAAGTGTCTCACAACGTTTTGCTATTTATTTAGAACAGGTGTTTACGCCTGAACAACCCCAGGTCAAACTCCGCAACAGTGCCCTAAAGCAAAGCTTACTAATAAAAAGGTAATGGTGTTTTTTCTGTTCTGTTTCTGTTTGATGGTCTCTTCATGGTGTTATTCACTATAGCTTTCTCAGGTCTGGTCAAGCAATAACAGTAGATGTTTACTGTACCGAACTTCGAACAATGATGGCGAAACTGGCAGTGCAACAGCCCCGACTCGTGAATCGATCTTCACCATTATTGCTTCATGATAACGTAAGACCTCACACTGCACGAGAAACCGTTGTAACTCTACAGGAGCTGCAGTTAGACACCATATGTCATCCTCCGTACTCGCCAGACCTTGCTCCAAACGACTACCTTTTTTTTCGTGATAAAAAAATATCTTCCCAGGAGGCAGTACAAAATGCTTTCACACAGTCTGGCGAATCTAGATCCCGGCGCTCTATTGTAAAGGTATAAATGAACTTCCGTTTAGATAGCAGCAATGTATAGATAATGAGGGTAAATATTTCGATTAAATAAAGGAATTAAATATAATGACCATCAAAAATACTAATTGCACAGCATAACAAGCACCTATACGCCTCAAATCACTGCATTCCGTGTCGAAAGGGTTAGGTTACGTTAGGTTCCTTCTTAAACCCACCCAAAAATAGAAGCCCCGCAAAGCGGGGCTCCGTCGACTTAGTTTGATTTCTTTAAATATATTTTACTGTGCAATTAGTATTTTGATAAGCATATTTTGCTGTGCAATTAGTATTTTTTTGCTGTGCAGTTATATACTACGCTTAAATAAACATGGTACATCTTAGAAAAAAACGATGAATTTTTCAGTACAAATTGGCAATTTCATACTTTACCCCTAATATTTCAGGACTGCTTATGAAATAAAACTACTGATTGGGCGAATTTGGTTAAGTCATTTCTTTTAAACCTGTCACATAAGTTTATTAAACAAAACATTCTATACTTATATTGTAAAGAGAAAAGATTTAATTTAATTTTGTTTAAGTTTTTATCTCGAAAAACGAACCGATTTTAAAAATTATATAATATTACTCTTATATAATTATAGGTTATATTAGTAACAGTACCATTTAAAATAAAATTTAGCTTATATTACTATAAGCTAAATTTTATTTTTAAGAAATACAACGGTATTTCTTAAAAATAAAATTTAGCTTATAATTTAGCTAAAAGTAGGATCGGTAGTAACGACTACCGATCCTACTTTTACGCAAGTGCAGACAAAAGCTAGTATTTTATATTTATTTGGCAAGATAAATAAAGTATTTCGCATTCATGTTACCTATAAAAACTGTAGTATTCATTAAACAAAGTATTTCAGTATTTTTAAGCTTATTTCAAAAATCTACTTGGTATTGATTCATAAAAGTTTTGAACTGTCTCGCTAGTTAACAGAGTTCTTAGGAAAAGGAGATTGAAAGGTAAATTATTATAAAGTAGCTGTGGGCAATACGGAGTTATGTCCCTTTAATTAAAAGGAATAGTCCTGCGACAGTTTTTATTTATCTTTTTAACAGCAATGTTTGCTCTGAGTACGATCACAGGAGACTTCAAACATTGACTTAATGAATTTTTACATATTTATTTACACTACTCAAAAAACATTTGCATTTTCATTTTAAATTATTATAATTTATGAATAATATTTTAATTACTATGCAGACATTAAGTACTATTAAATATATTACTAAATTAGCTAAATTAAGAAATCATTGTTATTCATACTTCCAAGCAACAAATGAAGGTAATTGTAATCGGCGTAGGTATCCACAGGACAGGCTTTGCCTAGTGTGGCAACAATGGATACTGCGTATAGAATTTATAGTTATTGGTATAAAAACTAATATTATTGTGACCCATATTTAAAATGTACTATTAGTAGTTTATATAAATTGCACTTACTACAAGTCAAATTCATAGGCAATTTAACCACATATGCAACTCTAAAACCTGTATCTGGAGTATACCACTGTATGGCTCACAGACATGGACATTGACACAAAGGGACAGAAAGAGATTAGAAGCGTTTGAAATTTGGTGTATAGAAAGAATAAGTTGGACTGAAAGAAAAAAAAATGAGGAAGTTCTAAATATGGTAAAGTATGACAAAAACAATAGAGAACAGAAGAGGGAAAATGTTAGGCCACTTGATACGATATGACACTTTATAAGAAATATCTTGTAAGAAAAATAGAAGGCAGAAGGGGAAGAGGAAGGCCAAGGAGGACGTTCATAGATCAAGTGAAAAAGAAAGTAAAAGTTACGTCGTATCAAGAATTCAAAGCGCTGGCTGAAGATAGGACATTATGAAAAAGACTCCACCGACAAGAGCTTGGCTCTTAAATTGAAGATGAGAAGCAACTTCACTATACATGCGTTTAACTTGACTTTGATTATCTGACTGATCTTTCAATAGTTCACATTATTACCCAGCTTCTAAGGGTAGTTTTGACGGTCCTAGAATGTTGCTTGACTTTAATCCATTATCCTTCTACCATATTTTAAATAAATGTAATATGGTGTTTGTTGCAGTTTCAACAAACTTCTTCTGCAGAAAGAAGAGTTAGAGCAGAAGCAACTGCACCTGCTGCAGATAGTGGAGAGTGAGAGGACCTCACGCTGGCAGTACGCGCAGCAGTGCGACGAGCTCAACAACGAGGTCAAGAAACTAAGGACTGAGGTATGTAGTAGTAAAGTGAAATCTCGCGACATTGAACTTTAACAACGCAAAGAAATCGCCCTCTCCACCATCTAATAGATTAAAAAAATGTATAGGAGTATTTTACCTAATTTATTTATTTGGATCGCCAACAAATTATGCATATTTCTTACATCTAAATAATAATTTACTGACATGCCTTGTGCTCATTCACTTACAGGCAACCATATCCTACAAAAATAAAATTTAAGGAGAAAAAAAGCTCTAAATACATTAACATAAAATTAAAAAGAAAGAAGAAAAGAAAAATAAAACTAAGAATGGAAATTCAAACTTAGCGTAGGTATCATAATTATGCGGAGGTTGTCCGATCGATGGCACTTTACGGCGCACCGGTGTGGGTGGACTCCCTGACCGCCCAGTGGAGGACTCTCTTGCGGAGACCGCAGAGAATCATGGCGGTCAGGATTATACGCGGATACCGCACGGCGTATGCTGATGCAGCCTGCGCATTGGCCGGAACTCCCCCGTGGGACTTGGAGGCGGAAGTGCTCGCCGAAGCATTTAAAGTCATGTCGTCGGTATGGGAGGAGACGTGTTCGTCCCCGCCCAGGGTTGATTAATATTACACGAAACCGAGTCCGCCAGGCCTTATTTCTAAAATGGAAGGCGTGGCTGGAGGTGCCCTTAGCCGGATTCAGAACCGTTGGGGCCCTCCAGTCAGTGTTAGAGCGGTGGGCAGGGCGGCAGCATGGGACCCTTTCCTTCCGATTGGTGCAGGTGTTGTCAGGGCACGGTTTCTTTGGCAAGTTCGGCAACCTGCACACAGTCGCTAGGAGGGAACCGAGTCCCATCTGCCATCACTACGATAGTACTGAGGACACGGCGCAGCACACGCTCGAGGTTTGTCCTGCCTGGGCGGTGCAGCGCCGTGAACTCGTCAACGTTGTGGGCATGGACCTGGATAGCGGTCGCATCCTTCTGCGAGGACGTTATCTCGCGGAAGGACGAGGAGGAGTGGATCCGTGACGAAAGTATTCTTGCGGATCCGATCCGATCCAGAGCGCGCCTGCGCCGCCCGGGCCGCCGGCTTACTAAACATGTTGAAGCTCGGCGTAAAGTTTAATAGTAGTAGTGTAACAGTTTTCTAAATTATGTAATAGAGTGTCAAATAAACGACGCGATAAAATCCGTATATAGTAGTCTAATTTCAATCAACCACAATTTTTACAATAATCATAACATTTTGTACATAAGTTTACCATGTTTACCACCATTTATGGGTCATACACAAAATGAGGGTGTAACAAAATCAACAAAATAAAACTTTAAATAGTGCTATGAAACTTTGTACTTATTTTTATTGACTTATTAATCTTATTATAAGCAGCGATAGCTCATTGGGGAGACCAACAGACTGCAATGCAGAGGGTCTCGGGTTCGAACCCACGTCGCACATCTCTGACTTTCGAAAATTATATGACATTACGAAATTATGTGCGTATTGATTGACAATTATCGCCTGCTCCGTACTTCGGAGAGCACGTTAAGCCGTCGGTCCGGGCTGCCATGAACATCTATCGCAGTCGTTATTGGGAAAGTCAGTACCCTCTAATATCCTGACACTGGTCTAGCCTTAGGGTATCGTTAGCCTTCGGGTTGCGGAGGTCAGGTGGCAGCCGCTCCGTGTAAAAACTGATATCCAGTCAAATCCGGTTAGACCAGAAAAGCCGACCCCAAGTGACTTGGGAATAATAAAGGCTAAGAGAGAAGATTAGTCTCTCACAACAGACCAGTCTTAGATATTATGGGAATAAATCACATTTTAGTTTTTGTACGCCTACAGAAGAGACTAGACTGTTTACAGAAAACAACAAACATAGTACTTAAGTGTTTCTAGCAACCATAGACAAATAGACAAAGAATGACAGAATACTCAAAATGGAATTCTCCTTCATTTTTAATTAAAACATGATCAAAAGTTTCACCAATCAAGTACAATATTTTTTTTAAATGTCCACAGAACGGATATAACTTTTGTAGTAATGTTAGTAAAACTGATTAAAATATATTATCTGAATCAGAACCATCCCACATAATTTTTTTTTTGGTGAATCATAAATTGCTTGAGACTCGCCTGAATACAATCATTTTCTTCTTTCTCATGTGGACATGTGTCTATTATATAGACACTAGATCTACAGTAAAGATGTCTGCTAGGGAGACACTTTGTGATAAAAGCAAAGATGGCAGGCCACAACAAGAGGTTAGAATTTAAGTAATAATATAATTGCATACGACTCTGCCGTATGTATCACGCTGATATTTTTAATGATTTGAAAAGGTATGAAGCCTTAGGTATAATTAGCACAGAAGAGAAACACTGATCTCGACCGAAAACTTGTTTAATTGATTTTAATAACATTTTTCTGCCGTTACACGTTCTTTACGTCAAATTCAAAATGAGCAAATGTGAAAGAACACAGTGCTACTAACTGCAGAAACAAAATATTTTCGATGCGTCTCATTAAGCAATTATCTGTGTGTTTTATGCTACAGGAGTATAGCTATATTTTGCGAACGACTTGTTTATACGTTATAATTAACAATCAGCAATTGTTTTATTTTTATTATTTTGTGTAACGTATTTTTGATCAAATATTCGACGTTTTCGAATGAAATAACAGTACCAATAGTTTAAACTGTACCTATTTATTATTAACGCTCAAACTCAACTATTTAGCATGCGAACAGTCTACAGAACGAGATTTTAAAGTTTTATAAGAAGAAAAAGTCTTTATCGAATTAAATTGTACGATTTTTTGGAATCATGTTTCATATCAGGAGTAGCTATTAAATGCAGTTATTGTTAATTTATTATCAGACTAACGGCTTTATGTCTCAAGAACGGCTTCTTTACAAGTTTTGTTTTTGACCTGCATCTAATTTTATATTTGGATATTATTAAATTAAATTTATAGGTGAGATATACCACTGTCTATGCATAGACAAGCCTTTTTTATCCTAGATGGAATATTTTTTTTTTTTTTACGTGGGGGAATGCATGACGCTTACCCCTCCGCGGGCGCGGGCGGAGGGGTTATGTCGGACTCGCCGGGGTAAAAGAAAGATGTTAAAGATGATAAAGTACCTCCCGGAATACCGACTAAACCTACCACGGTGTTCCTCGACAAAACCACTATCGATGGGGCCGCGCGAATCACTTTCGCATGCGGTTGCGACCCCGCCGAGGTTTCGGCCCGCCGTATGAAACGGCAGGCCACTACACGAAAGATCTACCCAAAGGCACTTCTAACACTCCCTACTGTCCCCCCTAGAGGGGAGACGGACTCGAAACAGAGGCGCGCGTGGGAGCACGCACGCCGCCTCTCGGACCTGGTGCTGAACGGATGGCGGGCAAGCTCACAAAGCCCGCCACCCCCAGGTCAAACCTCAGGGTGGCTGGAGGTCGTCTCGCACCCTGCGGCGCCCAGCTCTGCACTTGGGGAGAGGGTTTAAACGCTCCCTCTCCCGCTCTGTCGCCTCCTTGATGGAAATGACTTCCTCACAGAAGGAGGCGACGGCGTTCCACGACCTCTCACTCCGGACCATAGACTGAACTACGGCCGGGAGCGAGAGGGCAACCAATCCGACTGCCGCGATCAACTCACGGCGCTGCGATGCTCAGGCGGGGCAAACCGCCAAAGTGTGCAGCGCCGTGTCCTCTACAACGTCGCGGCAGTCGCCGCAGTGGTGACCACCGGGCGTCTTTTGCCGGCGTATACGACACAGGAACTGGCCAAAACAACCGTGGCCAGTCATTACCTGTGTCAGATGGAATATAAGCCAACTTCGGTAACTATATGTTTAGGTCCCATGTAACAAGGAGCTAGTTAACCTACTTTTTATAGTCGAGACTTATTATATGGAGGCGTGAGTGTATGTGTACGAAAATGTAACTTTAAGTCATTTATTTCTGTTGGCGTTCCTGATAGGCTTTGCTTTGACTTCATAACGTTAAATACTGTTCTTTATAACTTTCTTTTTCCTTTTTGATGTCTCTTAAATGGACCATTGTATATATTATTACATATATGTATGGCGGACCGTCTATGATCGTCCCATTGGACTCCGAGAGTGAGAAAAAAAGGTAACTTGCTTTTTCGCACACACATATGCGAAAAAAACTCAGGTTAGATGGCCAGTTTCTGCGAAGATTGGCTGCCTTGACCGATATTCTGTCTTTAAGACATTATTATTACTAATTCAGTGACTGCCTTCTGATGTTATGTAGCACGGCCCAACGTGTGTACCCGGGTTTGATTTCCAATTTAAGTATAATTGGTCTGTCAGCCTATTTACAATATAAACGAGGGAACTATAGACCGCAATAATCGTTCTTATTACTTAGCATATTTAATAGTCGGTAAAATTTGATCGATAGACTCCTCAGCCTGGCTCTGTTACCGTAATAGGTGTTTATTGTTATAGTTGTGTACGTACAAGAAGGAGCACGAGGCGCCGACCCGCGCCGCTTCGACATCCAGTTCCTCGCCGAGCCACTCGCCGGAGATCGACCCCGCTGAGCTCAGGAAGATCAAGAAAGTTCAGGTACAGGCACAGCAGCTCACTGTTATATCTCATAAGTTAAGACTACGTAACCACAATAACCCCAAACCTGTCTAATCTTTTCACCTATCCACGTTTTTGAAATATTTTTCTCCTATAAATGATTATAGTGTTCTGAATCAATTGTAATTCTCCAAAAATGCTTTTCCTGAGACCGCTGGTATCAGAATGTTATCTAAATCTATCGCTAAGGAGAAGAACTGTTTCCAGTCTTGTTTTCTATAAAGCTAGGAAGGTATTTAAGTGCGTTTTCTTAGTATTGCTTTTATCATAGCAAGGCAAAGAGGAATCACAGCTGCCAAAGGTGGTATCCGAAAACCACAAGCTGGGCTGCTAACTTCAGTGCATTCTTCGCAGTCAATTCATCTTTATATTTTGATAACGAGACATATATAAGCGTTATTAAATATGCTGAGTGCAATTGGTATTTCAATCGGAAATATTTTCTCCTTATATTATGAGTATAGCTTACGTAATAACGAATACATATGTATATTGTATGGGTATTAGTCGAAGGTGAGTCATGATAAATAAGGTAGGAGGTTATTTGACTTGCATACTGTTTACTTCTGCAGAGCTTCTTCCGAGGCTGGCTGTGTCGCCGCCGCTGGAAGCAGATCGTGGACGAGTACATCAAGAGTCCTCACGCGGAAAGCATGCGCAAGAGGAACAGCCTCGTTTTCAAAATGGTCGAGGCTGAGGAGGAATATCTGGAGCAGATGGAAATATTGGTGAGAATTTTCATTTTCTCGACACAAACGACACGTGTACCAACCTACTAAGGTCTGGTTACATTTTGGGTCATGGCTAGGGCTTGGAGAGTCACCTTACTCTTTGTTATGAGACACGAGACGTCCCAGGAATAAAGTTCTGGGAGGACGCGATATCGAAAGTTCTTCAACTAAAATTTGAACTGCATGCTATTGAACAAAAAAAAAATGCTGCGTCTCTTTTAAACATACGCGAGTCAATAGTGAGAGTTATGTTCAATGAATTGAAAATATTCATCGCCTTATTACGATAAGGGCATTCTGTTTCTTATATATTACTGCATAATACCTGGGCGTCACTCACGTCACAATGATGCCTCTAACAAATCAAATCAAAATCAAAATATCTTTATTCATTTAGGTCATAAAGTAACGCATATAAACGTCAAGGCTAAACGTAACTATACTATGATTTTACACGTTTGCGATTTCCACGTTCAGTTAGGCTATGTCAAGGGCTATGATTCAGAAACTGTCAACCACATAACGAAGTAAGAAGTACATGAGAATGTATTTAAGCAACTTAACAATCTCATAGCTACAAGTAATACTTATAGATAGTGCTATAATTTTGTATGGAATACGCACCAGTTATACATTCAGACAAACCTAACTTTACTTGTTAAATCAATTATTAAAATCTTCGTATCTATTCCTTAGGTGACCTGTTTCCTCCGACCTTTCAAAATGGCAGCCAGCTCAAAGAAGCCGCCATGCACTCATGAGGACGTGAATTCCATCTTCCTGAACAGTGAGACCGTGCTGTTCCTTCATCAAATATTCTTCAAAGGTCTCACATCTCGCATGGAGTCATGGCCTACACTTGTCTTAGGTGAGTCTCTAAGGAATTGGAGGCTAGGTGACATGCTACTTTACTTTTAACATATCTTACCTCGTCCCTGTACACTTTGTGTTATGGGAGTTACAAAAATGCACGCTTCGTTTTCCCAAAGGTTAAGGTTATTTTTGTATTAAAATAGGTGAAAATCCTCACAGGGGTACGAGCGTGTTTGGATCCGAACATGTAAACATAAAAACATTAAATATACACTTATAGTATTAGTAAAGTAAAGAAACTGTAAAATTATATTAGACATACATATAAACATTAGAGATATTTGAGGATAATACAAACTATTTTTGAAGGCATATTGGCACAAAAATATGTCACGGGCGGTCAAAATCATATCAATTGCTAGTATGAGCTGTATAGCAATAACCAATCATATCACTTTCATGTCTGTTGATTGGCTTTTACTACGTTGCTAATAATCGATTTTATAATATACCATGATATGAGACAAGATATTGATTTAACACTTCATTGATTACTTGAAAGCGGAGTAGTAGAGCCTCGCTGATTACAGCATGAATGGACCGGCTCGATCGGGGAAGAACTACCCTCTCACACAATATCGACGTAAAATAGCAGTATTCCTACCGTTGTGTTTCGTTCGGTGAGTGAAAGTGCCGGAGGCCCAATCACCTTCTTTCCCCCTTCCCGCTCCTTCTCCTTCTCACTTCCTTTTTCTCCCAAAGGGTAGGCAACGCGCAAGTGATGCCTCTGGTGTTGCAGGCGTCCATAGGCTAAGGTGACCACTTACCATCAGGTGTTGCATAAAAAAAATTTGATGAACTTATTGAGAGTTTTTGATTCCGAAATAATAATTATTTTAATTCCTGTTAGTTCGAGCTTTACGCAAAATCTGTTAAGCTGTCAATTATTGGAATGCCAGACATTATTAAAAACCTGTTGTGTCTGACCGCCGGTGCTACGTACTTCTGCCATTCAATCGGTTAAACGAATGTTAACGCGGATAGTACATTTTATCAACTGTGCTTTGTATACTGTGTATCAGCTGTGATTTAGATAATCTGATTCTATTGAATAGAATTGGAAATACAATGCATAGTGCGAATCAGAGGCACACTGTAGTCCATATGGACAAAGACGGAGGCAACAAATATAATCACTAAATATTATAAAACAAAATCCCGCGCCGCGTCTGTCTTTCTGTCTGTTCGCGATAAACTCAAAAACTACTGAACGGATTCATGCGGTTTTCACCAGTTAGGTTAGACAGTTTAGTGTAGAATTTGTTAAGGTTTTGTGTAAATTGGTTGAAATATGACAATAATGTTGAAAATGTCAGAAAAAGCAAGCCGCCTGGGAGCTTTAATTGAACACGCTGCCTAATTCCTTTGAGCTATAACAGAACAAACCCGTGTAAAGCCGGGGCGGATTGCTAGTAAAATTTAACTAATTATAATAGAAGTAGGATTTATGTAGTAGCCCTATCTAGTTTTTAATCCAACAAGCACGTTACACTTAGTAGTGCACTTACATACAGGAGACCTATTCGACATGCTGCTGCCAATGCTGACCATCTACCAGGAGTATGTGAGGAACCACCACTACTCGCTCCAGGTCCTCACCGAGTGCAAGCAGGCGCAGCCGTTTGCTCAACTCCTCACGCGCCTGGAGAGCAAGCCGGCCTGTCAGAGCAGGAGTCTGGAGACATTTTTGACGTACCCTATGCATCAGGTAATTATATAATTTCTTAACTTTTTACTTCCTGCTACTCCTTTGATCTTATGGCATAAGGTATGTGGTATGTTTAGAGCCGGACGTCAAGTCTACGGCCCAAATGTCGAGTCAAACAGCGTTATGAATTTGTGCCGTTTTTGTGAGTCTAGCAACATGGTGTCTGGCCACAAGTGTAAGATATCGCTCTTTAATCAATGTGCTAAATAATAATTAGTTACCGTTACTTTGTTTATTTTACAGATCCCACGTTACATAATAACTCTCCACGAGTTATTAGCTCACACTCCACACGACCATGTCGAGCGACGTAGTCTGCAGCACGCGCGTGCGCAGCTTGAAGAACTGTCACGACAAATGCATGATGAGGTATACTGAACCATTGTTTCATCTTCTTTTTACCATTTCCATTTTTGCCAAGCCCATTCAGTCCAACCAGATATGATTGAAGATCAAATATCCAGCCTGTCAACTATCAACCGCTATGGCTTGTCTCAAAATTATTGTTAGTTATTCAAATAACGGATGGTGAAGGAAGACATCGCGAGGAAATTTGTATATCTGAAGGTTCTCCATAATTTCCTTCAAGTTGTGTGAATTCTGCCAACCATTGTGGTAGTAACTAAGGCTTAAGCCTTCTTATACTTAGAAGAGGCCCGTGCCCAGTGGTACAGTGTAATACTGGTCTGATATGATATTATATTCATTTCGGAAACCTGTTGGGTTAAGTTTCTAAATAAAGTAATAATTCGCAGGTCAGTGAGACAGAGAACTTGAGGAAGAATTTAGCAGTGGAGCGCATGATAATCGAAGGCTGTGACATTCTGCTCGACGTAAACCAAGTCTTCATACGTCAAGGTAAAGTTTGGTATATTAGGTAATGCTTAGAGTAGAGCGGCTGACAGAATTTTGAATACAATATAACCCTATATAATCAAGTATTAAATCTTTAAAGGTGCTGAGTTTCGTATTCAATGAGTTTTTTTCTTAGGCACTTTATCCCAAGTGGTCGGCAAGGGACGTCGGGCATCCCTGCAGACCAGGCAGGCGTTTCTTTTCAGCAATCACCTGCTGTTGGCGACCAGAGCTACCGGAGGAAGACTCCACCTGCCCCCAGCCGGAAGGCTGCCGTTACACGACGCATTATTGATTGAAGACCCGTCGAATGAAAATGATGACGGTAAAAAGCTAAGCGTTTTTACTAATATCCAAGATGTTATAATTGGCGAGTCTATAACTTATATTTGACCTTAAGAGAACGCTGTCAAGATAGCTGTGAGCTGTTTTTATAATTTCAAGTTGAATCGTTTTCGTATGGAACACAAATATTTGGCCTTAGTGATAAAACAACTACTATTCACTTATCAGTAGAGATCTTCTACTATTATATGCCATCTGGAATATGGAGGTGTACTGAATATAGAAATAAAATAAACAAATAGTTGATACATGACTGTTAAATACCCTTGAAAGCTGGTAGCGGTAGATGAAAAACCACGAGATACCTATGCGGAGATTTGGAGAAAACGGCGACAGGTACATACATTAAAAAAAGTCTGCGTTCACTTGGAAAAGTCTAGATAGTTTTTCTCGTGTGAAAATATAATCAATCAATGCATTATTTATTGTGTTAACATTAAAAAACACACAATTTTCATATGAAAATCTCTATATCTTTTATTGTTTTTCGTTTATATAATAGATTTTTCAATCTATAATAGAAATTTGTAATTTAAAGAAATGCAAAGATTTGATTAAAGTAAATAATATTATTCATTTTTATATGCTTATTTACAAATTTACTACAAAATGACTCCTCACCTGGCTTGAATGCATGCGAAAATCCTCCTGGGCATGCTTTAGATCAAGTTCTTGTGTTAGCCTGCCCCATTCTTGAATGGCAGCTTCCTTGGTCTCTGACAGGGTTTTTGGAGATGGCTGACGTCTCCAAACAGCTCGCTTGAGAGCGTTTCATGCGTGCTCGATTAGGTTTAAGTTTGGAGAGCCGACAGGCCAGTCTTACTGCGTGATTTCGTACTCCCGGAGAGCAACGCTCACTCGTTGAGCTCGATGTGCTGGTGCATTATCATCGACCAACACAAAATGGTTACCATAATTTATCCTGAATGGTCTGATGATGCCACCAATAACAGCTGTCTTGTACAAATAGCTGTCATAGAACCTTGGTACGGGATCAAAGGCATTCGAGCTTCCGCCCCAAAAAGATACCGATTTGCCACCTTGCTGAACGGTTCCAGTAGCAATTCCCAGCCCGTCTCCAAACTCGGACCCGTCGGTTATCCGGGTTCGTACCAAGGCGTGTTTCGTCAACGAAAAGACAATTATGCCAAACATCTTCTTCGTCTTCATCGTTTTGACGCTGCCTAGCCCTCTGCAATCTGTGTCGCTATCGTTCCCGTGTATTCAAAGGTACTCGCCAGGATCCTTTATCGTAATCTAAAGTGGTGTAAGCAATTACGAATGGTCTGAGTGCTAATATCCAGTCCAGTAGCAACTCGCAGCTCTAATCTCAGTTTGGTAGCGTTAATTATTGTATCACGGGCGGCAGGAAGTCTGATGTAGCGCTTCTGAACATCACTAAGGACAACCGGGCGGCCACTGTGAGGTCGATCAGCCAGGTTGCCAAGGCTCCAGTACCTCTGCAAGGTAGTAACGACGCAGGTTTGAGAAACCGAGACTTTGGCTGCGATTTACTTTGTAGAATCTCCTTCATTACGCAATAACATAGTTCTTGCTTGCAAGACTTCAGACAATCTACCTGGCATTTTTCAAATGTACAGTTTTAGATAAATTGATTAAAACAGCGTTCAGGCAGAAACAAGAATGAGGGTCATTTATCATTCTCCTCGTTTTTATGTAAAAAACAAATGTTAATGTTTTCTATATTTAAATGATGTGTTTTTAAATATTAAAGTAATAAATAATGCATTCAATAATTATATTTTGACACGAGAAAAAATATCTCAACTTTTCCAAGTGAACGCGGACTTATTTGATGACCTCATATTTTACGTTAGTTGAAGATATAAGGTGAATTAAACGTTTAATTATCTTTAACAGTTAAAGAAAACTAACTGAAGAGTATCGTGTATAACTGATAATTTTTTATAACATATTCGAAAAGCGTAAGACAGATTGCCAGCCTATGGCAGCCTTTTCACTGACTGTTTATTTACTGAAATCACCACAAAGTATAAACATAATTATCTCTATTCTATTATTAATTTAATTTAACCTAATTTAAGTAAATCTTCTAAGCTCAACAATTGCGCATGCAGTGGCTACCTTAAAAGATTATACAACTAATTGATAACTTTATTTTATTTAAAAAAGCACACTGTTGTTGCCAATGCCAAGTATTGTTGCTGGTGGTCCTTAAAAATTATCAATGAAGTTTTTGATTTGATTAATACGACTAGGCAAGTTTTGCATGGTTATAACCTACCGATAATAATCCATTCGTTACATCCTTTAGCAGATTTGTGACCATATGACCATGTGTCACCGCCGGCAACTCGTGTTACTAGCATATTTGGATAATGGTTCGTTTTCTCTTGCTATCCATCTTCTATCCATCGTTTTTGCTTCGAGGCAGAACTCGATGGTTTTGGTTCTCTTGCATCTGGAATCGTCGTTATTGTCGTTCGTCGCGGAGTTTTGCTTCAGAGAGTCCAGCGAGTTCATCTTACAGTGTTTTGTGGACTTGAGCATGATAATGCGCGTGTTGTATCCACACAATTCAAACTGTCGGACACAACACCAAAGAATTTGGTTCAGTAGCGTCTGTTCATTTTAGATTCTACTTCAGTGTGTTCGTCTCCGGGCGGAGACATGTATCAGGGAAAGGATTTCAAGATACTGGTCGAAGTTAAAGGCGAGCAAATCTGTGCGCATTTAGGTAAGTCGTTTTACTTTTTACATCTATGATCTCCTGCTATTCTGTTTTGTCTTGTGTACCTTAATGAGAGAGAATGAGAATGAACTATGAATGCATTTTAAATTTTTTAATCATGTATATTGTAACATTTCAATTGCTTCCAAAATTTTTAAGTGACACATCTTTAACAACGCTTTAATTTAAAATATTTTCTCTTCCTCTCTCTGTTAACCAATTTCTTTGTCATTCACCTCTACAGGATGTTACAATAAGGTGTGGTCATAATTTAAGATTGTAAAGTATTAGAGATAAATAGGACAGACTAAAGATGCATGTTCAAATAAAATATTATTTTCATTGACTGCATACATTTTTTATATAAATTCTATCAATTATCATTATTTCAGATATTTCACAGCGCATTTACATTTTTATCATTATTCACAAATTATACTGCACACAAAAAATTATATATTTTATAACGCTAATATAAAGTTTTTTTATATAACACCGCATTCAATCTGGTTATACTAATTTAGTTACTTATACACTTCTTCGCTACACCAAAAATAATCAACATAATTTACATATTATTTTATTTTCATTTAAATTGAACAAGAATTGTACATATATCTATCAAATTTAAAATAAGTTACAAGTTAGTGAAATAAATAACTGTGAGAAACACACAGGCGCACTGATAAAGTCTAATCATATAGATTTCGTTTCTACAATTTTCGTACAGAATCTAATAACATTTAGAACTGAATTTCCAATAAATGTTGAGTGTCTTATATTAGCTATAGGATGCATTATACAATATGACCACACCTTGTTCAACGTATAAAACACGTATATTATTTCCTAATAAATCTGCCCTACAGTGGCTGGAAGTATTGAAGACAAGGCTGGATGGACAAGCGAGCTGGCTCAATGTATGGAGTCTGCTGCGTTGACCGAACTGCTCCGAGCTTGTGGAGCTTGCGGCGCTGCATCAGCCAGTCTGCCTGCGTGTCGGTCAGATCGCGCCCTGTTCACAGATGACGTGGACATACGCTTCAGCAGAACCTTGAACTCCTGCAAGGTGCCTCAGATACGGTCTGCGACTCCTCATCGATTGCTGCAGAGGCTTACAGGTAATATCTTTGTGAACTTCTATGTCATACTTGTACCGCACGTGTATTGGGTATAATAACATAGTATTTAATAGAAGACGAGCATAATGCCATGTATTGGGCAGTCTCAGGGTTCGGGCCTTTAAATAACCTGACAGAAAACATGACATGATTGTAAATTTACTAAAATAGCACTACCTGACCCGTTATTAAACTCTAATGAAAGCTATACGGTGCTAACGTGCGGTCTAGGCGTTTTTAATAGATATATAAGATATATAATGTTAAATATAATCGACTAGATATTGCGTGCGGCTTGGCTCGTGTTGACCTGGTCATCGCTTTGTCAATTAATTGCTATGCCTCGGGAACAGACTTTTTTTTGGATGAAAGGTAACCTATGTAACTTTGTGTATCCCTGACGATGCGTATACGAAATTTTATGATGATCGATCAAGTAGTTCTCACGTTAAAGCGTACCAAACAAATTCACATTCGCATTTATAATATTAAGTTAGGTTATATTTAGATATTATCGAAATCTTCCGTTGTTGAATTGCTTGTCAATATTTTCATCCGATATCGTTTAATGTTTTGTTGTCCAACCGCTTGATCAACATTACGAGACTTGTCACAACAGTTGCAGACCCTGTTATAATAACTTTGATACGAATCGATATATTAAATTACTCTCACAAACTTGAGAATAGCAAATGTCAAACAGTTGTTTGGATGGATGCACACTGAGGCATGAACATTTTCGAAGTAACTTTATTGGGTGGAGTGGTAGCTTATTGCTCTAAATTGGGCTTCTATCTGGATTCCATTATTGTATCTGTACGGTGCAACTGTACATTGCAAAATTACTTTATATTATGTCAGCATATTCGTCACAACGCATTCGTAATTCATTAGTTTTATATAAAAATCAGTTCACTACCGGTCATCAACCGCGTCGCGTGTAACTCACTATCATTATATCATTTAGCATTTTCTATCAGTTTGTACTTAGCCTTAGAACTTTATCAGTAATATACATATTCTATAATCTATCTCCTCGTATCATTGAATAGCATCGTATTAGTCAAAAGGTGTTTGGTACCGTACCACACAGTATCAAAGTTTCACTATAAGATCTACTTAAAAAGAATACCTATTTACGACTTTACTCATTAATTTTCGTTAAATATGTTTCTTTATTACTGTATTTTATTTTGACTCTATAATGATTTTACTCGTTATACCTAAGATGGATTGAGAATTTTTTAAAACTTGAAAAATTAAATTAATTATTTAATATTATAATATATTTTTGTTTATTTTCTATCATTACGAACACTGTGCGTTCATACGCGTACAATGTTCTTAAAATATAATTAAAAATAAACAATTGTTATTCTACATTAACTCAATAGTGTCACAGTAAGTCAGTCTCTATCAAGCATAATTTCTTCCAGATCTTCGTTTCTTATCTGTGGATTTCCTGAATACGTTCCTACTGACGTACCGTGTTTTCACCGATGGGGTGACGGTGCTGGAAGCTTTGAAGCAGGTGTTCTACGAGCAGTCGCAGCAAGAACTCGAGTTGGCTCCACCGCCAGACACTTCAGCGATCAGGAAAGCCAGTGGAGCGAGCTCGGTTTCCGGTGAGAATGAATTTTGGTTTCGTAGAAGAAAACTTCCTACCTTATACCTTGAGATCCTAATATACTTACTGCCACATGAAATTTCATAATTACTTATGTGACCAAGTTTTTACTTACTACATTAATTAACTTAAGGTTCGGTAAGTAAAACTCTACGTAAGGCAGCATTTACTAAGGTTATGTCATATTTAATACTATTGCAAATATTATAAAATGACGTGTCCATTTTTACACTTATAATGCATGAACTAACTTAACATCAATATGTCATACAAATAATCATAAGAAACCCATTAGAAAAATCTCTTGCTCTGTATAGTTTAAGATTACCTACCCTCCCATTAGCTGGTGACAAAAAATTAAATAGAGGAAAAGTACAATTAATTTCAGGATACGGATCGGAATACAGCGAAAGAGACTGGCAGTCTAGGTTCTGGCGAAACTCGCGGAAAAGTAAGTAACAATCAATATTACACAAGACAACATGAATAGACTATTTATAATAAATATTTTGTCACAGGTGAAGAGGATGACAAACTGTCACCGTACTTGATGGCACCATCGCGAAGAACATCTTCAGTTAGCAAGGTAAACTATACATGTATATAAATATCGACCCTAGGAACAAAGCTAAATTATCTTAACTTCATGCAATTCTGTCTTTCAAAGATACAGATTCTACAAAAGTGCACAAAGGAAGCTAGATCACGCTGATCCGTCAAGTAAACTCTTCGTTTTGTAATTGAATTCAATACAAAATTCAATTCTAAATAAATTTATTCAGATTAGATTACAAGGTTACACTTATGAATGTCAAAGTTACACAATGTTTTTTCTGTGAATTTACATTTACTGCCCCGTTCAGCAAAGCAAGGGTGTAGGGTTCATGAGAAGAACGGGCAAGAAACTCATGGCCACTCTTTTTAATCGCCAAGTTTTTGTTTACAAATCATAAGAGCTGTAAGGTGCTGCAACCATTTCATGTAATCTGTTGATGTTGCTATATAAATTAAAAGTTATGTTTCATTCGAAACTAAAATTTTTAGTAGTGTTCGTATTTAAGCCTAAAGAGCACAAGTGAATAATTTTGTGTCGCGACTAAATTAAATAAAATAAAATAAAAAAAAACCGACCTATTTTCGGTTTATACCATAGTTCTCTTATGTTCCTGATTAGGCTAAGCTTCTAATTTGTTATTAAACTTTAACATATATATGTACTTATTATACACGCTAACCAAAGGCACCTGAAGAAGATAACAGTCACTTGACTATACCAAAAATAATGGCTACGTCATCAAGTAGCGAAACACTGAAAGGTAACTAATTATATAAAACTCCGTTTTCGACAAAACATATTAAATTAGTTTGTAAACATGCTCTTTATTAAAGTTTTCCATTTACTCTCTCTTCCTTCAATAATCTGTTTCAACACTCACATCGTCATGAATTCCCATTTGAATTTGTATATATATAATAGCGTACCACCTTTTACATTTTTAGTATCAGAACATTTCTCTTGGACTAATTATTCCTTAAAATCTAGGTACTTCGCCGTCATCTCCGAGTGCTCTTAGTTCAGTGACTTTGGTCGGTAGTCCAAAGAAGGTCAGTCCAAGTCAGGATCAATCCACTTCTAAAACAAAGTCTCCAACGAAGGATAACGATGCAGCTGCAGCACTCATGAAAGACGAAAGTATCGAGATGGTGGATCAGAGTGACGAAGATGTCAAATATAAAGAAGAGGAACAGGAGAAGAATAAGAAGAAGCCTGATGATAAGTTCAAAATATCGCAGAGATTTTCAGAGGTAAGTCTGTCATGAAACCATACCATAACCAATAAATATTGTTATCTTAACCGTATTGTAGTGACTAAGTAACTGTAAGTAAACAGCTGTAATAGTTTTGAATTAACCAAAAGTGCTAGGATTAGGTAATCAAGAGATATCGCGATAACACTGATCCTGCCTATATTTATTGATGTGTTTAACTTATCACAATGTAATTCGAGCTTAATATATTTCGATACCCGTACCACATTAAAGAAAACATAGTGTGATAAGTTTTTTGTTGACAATCGTCGTTAATATGTTTGTTTTAATTTAAATATTTGTCTTTTAAGTGGTTTCGTTTATTTTTAGTTGTTGCGAAATCTTGTTTGGGCTTATTTATGTTGTATATTTTTATTACTGTATCTTATAGCTGTAAGTTTGCCATGTAATAATACGATAAAATAAAATAAAGACCTTATAATGTAAATGCAAATTTTGCGTATTCTACCGCCTTAAATTAAATTTTAATAAAATTATATAAATCTACTGCAAAATTTTTAGACATTCAATCTGTTTTGCTTACATGCTGTAAAATCCTCAGTAATAAATTTTGGAAAAGAGAGTACAAATTTATGCAAAAATAACATCTTCAATTGCCAGAGAGCATTGATTTTTATTTTATGTAATAATATAACTTGAAATGTTTTATCGCGTCATAACATAAAATTTTCGTTACAACACAGTATCTTCTTTTGTCTGTTTTTTTCACACATAGCATCAAAATAATCGCGATACAAGCTTTAGTATTGGCGTCCACACTTCACAGTCTAGTCACCATTCTCGGCAGACCTGGTCTATTAAGTTGAGTATGTCTAAATTGTAGGCCATCAAAAACTGAGAATGTCAGAGTCAATATTTATTAATATGATGTGAGTTAACAATATAACGATATTGGATCGCGATATTTGTTGATTGCCTAATCCTTTCCGAACGAATATCATAAACACTGAAAAAGAGTTCCTTCGTAAGGAGCCGCTATTGAACCTTGTGGCAGACTATAAGTGATGTCGTCTTGAATGCGCAATAATACGGTTTTGTTGCACTTTTTACTATCCGACTATATATTTGCATACATAATTAATATGAATAAATAAATAATCTGATTTGGCGTTCCCATGAAGCTGATGTCACAGGTATAAATATAAAATTCTATTTTACTTTTTCAAACCCGTTACGTAACATCGCCTCCAAAGTATTTTTGTGGCTAAGCTGTTTGTCTCGTGGGTGGCAGGGAGACATTGAATTTATTTGCTTTTTAAGAGCCCCACTGAAGTTAATAGCATTCATATTCATGAAACATGCATGAAGCATTCATGAAACCCGCCAGATGCTTACGCCTAGCTCCATATCCTTTTTGCACAGTTACAATATTTTAATGAAATTAGCACCAATTAGATTTGATTTACCTGGCTCCCCTAACAGTCATGTTTGGGAGTAAATTCAAAGCGAACTTAAACAGTTTATAAATCAGCGCGTGCGCACAATGTCGGAGAGCCCGCGGCGCTTGCAGCCTTCTTCTGCAGCCGCGATCGAAGCGCGCCGCCGCTCGGAGAGTGCCAGGGACACCAACAATGCCAATGCTCCTGAAGAACCCAGGCGCGCTTCTGATTCTGGTACCAGATACGCTGCCAGGAGATCTGTGAGGTATTTAACTTATACAGGTGTCGAAGTAATTTGTACTATGCGCTATGTTGTAAAAGACATTTCCTTCCTAACTTTTAATATGTTGCTATCTGTTTTCATCACTTCCAATGTTTACGTTTTGATTTACTATTGTGTCGTATCACTTCTGTGTTTTGTTTTAATAAGAGAAATAAAATATATACATCGCCGAGATTGGAAGTCAAGGTATGTTTGTACAATTTAATATGATTTGACAGTGTTACAATACGCATTTCAAGTATCAGCGGTCATTAAGATTGAGATAGATCTCGGTTACAGTTGAAAGATCCTTATTCTTGCCTTTTTTCAAAACCATGTAGACGTGGGGTTACAACTATTTGATGCCCATTATCTGTAATTTGCTTTAATTCTCTAATTTCTCTTTGCTTTGTTAACAGTATAGTTATTTATCTCAAACATTCAGGTAATGTTTGTCATAAAAGTCTTAACAAATTCGACTTTATATAAAAATCCTTTTTTTGGTTACAAAACAATGTTTCAGTTGATGTTTATACTACTTATATGTTCTGTGATACTGACACACAAAGATTAGTGTTATTTATAAATTGGTTGTTCCATAATATTGAAGAACGCCGATATTGTAATGTTGTATTACCTTTCTAGTGAGCGACGTTATACAAACTCGTCAATCAACAGCGAACGTCGTCGCTACTGGAACGGATCCGAGCCTCGTTCTTCTGTTACTTCTCAAGTGTCGCAAGTTGCACAAGTAAGAAAATATATAATAGATTTGGTATATTTAACATTGTCAACTAAAGATATATAAAAAAAGTAAGTCGAGTGTAAGTAAATTGTTTTATACCGTATCATAATGAAAGAGGTTACAAAATTCATGATTTAGCCTCTTTATTATTTATTCACGAACAGCCACATTAGGTTGGCTGAGATAATACTATTGAAAACTTGTGATGTCGAAATATTTGTATTAAAATTTCTCGATGTCAAATAATTCAAACAATAATTTACTGTATTTTCCAGAATTACCGCCGAGAAACGAGTCAGCCTAAAGCAGGCGTCGTCATCACGTCGTTCAGACAATCTCACCGGAGGTATGATGAGTACATTTGTACAATATTCAGTAACATTTTATCTACGTATGTAACAAGCTAATGAATTGATCTATACTTGGTTTTGGATCGTCTAGCACACGTGAGAGCTCACAATTCTCCATGTTGTGGCATGTTACTCACTTTTTTCTTTACGATCTTAAACTCTTTAATAATTTTACTAAAGTTATGATGCTTTTGCACGACGTTCTATCAGAGAGAGTTCTTCTAGTTTTACTTATTTCATAGTTGATTGATTACTTTAAAAATGATAATGTAATTATTAATATTAATTCGACAGCTTTGGAAAAGACCTGTTGTGGTGAGTGATTGGTAAAGGTAAAAGATGTAGAGACCAGACCTAGTAGTGATGCAGTAGAAGAGTATTTTTAAGCTTTACCTAGCATTATAACGTTTTATTACCCTTTTTTATAAATTTCGTAATTTATATTTCAAAATGTAGAAGTCCAATCACATGACACCACAGCAAACCTAACACAACCTTGTAAAACTTAACACAGAAATGGGCACCTCGATGGGCACCTCATCCGAATTAGGAGCATCCGAAAATAGAAACCTCCGGAAAAGGGCGACCTTAAAAATAGGAATGACCAAAACATGAGACTTTAATTTAATCGAATTGATACAAAACGGTATCATTAAAAAATAGATTAGGAGTTAACACTTTTAAGTAGAATGTGTATTTCTTGCACTGTTGGCACGACAAAGCAACCACGCAGCATATTGCACAGCAGAAGCCGAGTTCATTAAAGAAATATTACACGTCAATGTTAATTTTATTTTTGAATAAGCTGACAGACATATTTTAATGACCCTGAAATTTATTAATTTGTAATATTAAATGTCTGCCATCTAACCGACATATTACTTATTTCATCTGAAATTGTCACTGGAATCTAATATTTCTCATTATCAGATGTCTATCTCTTTACCATCACTTCTCATTCAACATCGTTAACTTTACTCATCTTATCATCTATTTGACAAAAATATATCAAACAAATACAATTGGCACACTCAGTCAAAATTTTTGTATATTTACGTATATAGCTTATGAGATTTTAGAAATAGATTTTATTTATTTATAAAATTAGATCTAAATTATATATTTTGAATCACCACGATTTTACAATTAATTAGGAAAATAATTGCACATTCGGTAATATTTGATGTTATTTTGAGATAGTCGTAAAATATTTAACTAAGTATTCCAAATTATTTATAATAAATAGATTATTGGCTAATTTGCATGTATTTATTTTTAACAATATGTATTATTAATATAACGGGTAAAAAGCAATAGATATCATTTCAAAAGACATAATTATTTTCAAGTTTTTCTTCTGTATTTTCCGCTTGTCTTTGTTATTTTGCATGATTATTTTGTTCTGTGTCATCATAATACTAACCTTACTTCTATACTTCTATCTGTCTTTCCTATTCAACATCTGTTTCTAAAAGTAACTAATCTCAATTTCACCAAAAATCTTCATAACTCAAAATGAAATCCCATCAGTGACTAAATTACATACAAAACGACATAATCCATTTCAATTCATAATCAAGTGTGTTAGATTTTCATATATGTGGATGGTCTAGGAGCAGTACATCTACAGCTGCGGTGGCATTTGCAGTCGCTACTTCTGCATCCTCAAACCCAAGGTCTCCACCGCCGACCTCGCCACCTGCCACTCGAAGAGATTCAGTTATATCTACTGCTGCTACTATGAGAGTACTCAATGTTTTGAGGTAGAGTTCGCTTTTGTTGAAATATTTTGTACAACTTTCTTCATCTTTATCAAAGTTAAAAGCGGTAATTATAAAAGGGTAGTTACAAAATAATAAAAGCTTATCAAATCATTAAGAGTTATTTCATATAAATATATTTGAAATGCGAGTACATTTTAAAATCTTTATCTTCAATAATTTCCAGGCATTGGATATCTAAACATTCCCACGACTTTTGGTCTGACGAGCGTCTTCGTGGTCTTACAATGGACTTCCTGAAGGAGATAGAGGGTAGTCCCGGGCTACTGCCAGCTGAGCACAAGGCAGCCGCACAACTACTCCGTCTGTTGGAGCGCGCGCCAGATAGAGCCGTGGACTTGAGGACTTTGTTCGCTGCACCTCCGGTTAGTAAGCACTAGTAGTAGTTAACTTTAAATATATAATTAGACTTGTTGACGTTAAAAATAAATACCTCTATAAACTTTTGCATAGTATGCCCGTCTATTGAAATGAGCATGCTGGTCTGGTTAAATAAAATTTGCCTACAAATTAAGCTGGCAAATCTTATTTAATTAATTTGAAGTTCGTGCCACTGAAGTTTTTTATAATAATATATGTTGGTATAACTTGGTCATTCGAATAAAAGAAGACTTTTAGCTTTATATTTACGACCTTAGAAATCAACATTATGTTTCCAGGTCCCAACTAAAGAGAGTGTGGAAACATTATCAGCGCTTGAAATCGCAGAGCAGATGACTTATCTAGACTATCAGATCTTCAGTAATATTAATAGCGAGTAAGTTAAACAATATTTTATATGATATCTAACATATTTGCTGTAAGCTAGCTTGCATTTTTAAAAAATTAAAATCATTCAATCTTATTTATTTTTCCAGGCCTAAGCCAAAGCTATAACTATGGTAAATTCTATCGTATTTGGTTCACCGGTTCAGTCGTGGCCAACAACAAATATGTAGACACAGTACTCTAGCATTTTAAGCTCGGCTCTTACACTTGGAGTCGTTCTTATAATGCGACCTACTGCCCAAAAATTCAAGAAACAGACAAAAATAACAACAATACTCGGAAACTAAAATTAACCTCACAATCAATTGATAATATTAGTGTAGATTACATGCATCTTAGTTAGTTATTGCAGTAAACATTTGTGCATTTTTCAGAGAGTTCTTGGGCCAGGCGTGGACTAAAGCAGACAAGGCTGAGCGAGCACCGCATATCTTAATGATGACGGCTCACTTCAACCACATCTCCAACCTCGTTATATCTGAGATCTTAAAGAAGTTTACGTTAGCTGGTAAGAACTTTTAGTACGGTAACTTATTGTCATTTGATTTTTTATGAAGGTGAGGTTTTAGGCAGCATATTTATACACATGCACTTGGAAATTGTAATTACATAACATAATTTATATCCTACGGATCATATTGCTTCTGTCATATCTATTCGGTGCCAAAATTGTTCAGACATTGCTGAAAAGTACCATACTATCTTCGGCATATTATATAGTCACCAGTCCTCCCATGTTCGTGTATTTGTGTCCATTAATAATCATCTTACCGAATAGCACTACTAGAAATGTTTACTATTCTACTACTATACTATGACAGATATTTCTGTCTTTGTCAAGCTGGACAGGTTATCGGTAACCACCGCGAAACTATTTGTTATGACACTATTCACTATAACTATTCACTATACTAATCTAGCTTTTGTATCCTGTCTCTTTTTTTAGTTTCCGTGTATTAATAACTATTCTTTTCTTTGAATATTTAGCACTGTATATATCTGTTAAATTTATGTTTCAGTTATAAATAAAATGAATATCTAATAAAACAACTGTTTTTTGGCTCTTACATAACGTTTATTGACAAACAGGTCGCGTAGCTACAATAGAGAAATGGGCTGCGGTGGCAGACATAGCTCGTTGTCTGCACAACTTCAACGGAGTACTGCAAGTGTGTGCGGCTCTTTCCAACACGTCTGTCTACCGCCTCAAGAAGACTTGGGAGAAAGTCTCCAAGACTGTAAGTATTACAATAAAATTCATTATATTCATTAGACAGAATTATATCTTCCACTATGGTTACAAACGCAAGTAACAAAACACTGACGTTATATATCCTTTTCGTAATATGCAATTCAATTGTCATTAGCATTGTTGTAATTGATGTGTACTTTAATAAGAAATAATGGATTCTAATGAATGCTTTGCAGAGTAAACAAACAATAGAGAGAATGCAGACAATCATATCATCCGAGTGTCGGTTCAGAATCTTAAGGGATGCCTTGCACAGGTAAGTATATCAATTAATCCATTTATATACCTTTTCGTAACCCACAACTGGGAAAACTACTCCTATTTTGCCAGTTATATTATGCTCCGATTTTAAATATTTTATTGGTTAAAAGAATCTGTTTTCTTTTTACAGGTGTGATCCTCCATGCATCCCGTACCTTGGCATGTACTTGTCAGATCTATCGTTCATTGAAGAAGGAACATCAAATTATACGCCTGATGGTCTACTTAACTTCTCAAAGATGAGAATGGTAAATTTTTGAAATTATCTTATACTTTGTGTAGGTTTGTTCTAGTTATAGAAGATTTGAAAAAAACTGGTCAAAAGATATCTTAAAAAAAATATTTCTAAAATTACAATTAACGATTTACAGATCGCGCACGTCATTCGAGAAATAAGAAACTTTCAGCAAACTCCATATAAGATCGATCATATACCGAAGGTAAGAACCAAGAAGAACTTTTTACTCACAGAGTAGCCATAACCTGGGCAATGATTATTTGCGTCTAGGGAGCAAGTGGCATTTAGTAGATACATTGCGTTCGAAGACGACAACACTATATAGCCGGTCTCTATATAAAATAAATTAATAGTTCAGTATTCATGATCACGGGCACTGTTATCATTATTACTGGTAACATTATTAGAGGCTAGAAACAATAATAGGAAATATTTTCTGTATTACAATTCATAAAGTTTAAAGAGTCTCTTAAAATCTTTTCCATTCGAAAAGAGTTTTCATGAGGTTTCTAATACATTTTGGCACATACAAGGTTTGTCGCTTACACTGGATCGTTGTGTGGCCAGGTGTGCGACTTCCTGCTGGACGAGTCGCTGGTGATCGCGGAGGAGCGCCAGTACACGCTGTCGCTGGAGCTGGAGCCGCGGGTGGCGCGCGGCTCGGGCGCGGGGCTGTCGGGCGGCGCGGCGTGCGCGTCGCCCGGCTCCTAGCGCCGGCGCCGCGCTTCCCTCGCCGCGCTCGCGCCTCTACGCGCTGACCGCTAAGCGACCGGAGTGCGATACCCCGCCCGCTACCCGCGCTTGCACGCTTCGCTGCTTCACTGCTCTGTGTTCTCAGCAAGACGTTACACTCACCGCAATCGGTCGTGTTTATTAGTGTTTTGGCTTACTTCAGTACTTTTGTCCGCTACTGAGCTCCTTGAACGTAAAAATATGGACACAAATAAAAAGTGACACGGGTTGTCCCTAATTCTCAGTCCTGTCGATCATGTATACGGATGCTTAGTGCGGATGAAAGCTTATCGAGTGTTTTAGGTGCACGAACATAAAATGTTTGCCTCATATTATTCTTCTTGTGCGTTGAAATAATTGTGTTGTGTGTCTGAAGGACACTTTAAAGTGCAAAATATTGTCTTTTATGTGTTAGGAGTTTAGTTTTAGACGTAATCAGATATCAAAATATGAATATAAGTATTTGTTACCATATCGTAGATCTATCCTCATACGAAGTAATAACCTCACTGTTGCCTACTATAACGAATAAACTCTTCAAAATCTGTGCGGCCGATGTAATCTCTCGCAGCTTTTCGCCATTAAATCCTTAGACTGCATTCTCAGTAAAAACTCTAAGCAAATAATTATTTAATTAATATATTAACCGTTTGTTTTAATTTTTATAATATATTTATTGAAATAAAAATTCATTAGAGCTTTTTAAAAGCAATCAATTGTACGAGCATATTTTTAAGTAAAGATATTAAAATCAATATAAAATACATATAACATTTTATAAAGTAAGTATCTATCTCGAACTACAGCTATCTATGCTTTTGCTATGCTTAAAAATAATTACATTGACAATTATCTAACTCAATTGCATTATACGGATAAATTAATAATTACGTCTAACAATTATAAAATGTACATTGTTCTAACTAATGAAGAAGATGTAAAATTTTAAAACGAAATGATTAATCAAGAATGAATAAAAATACCTGTCGAGGTATACTATTTTTGTATAATAGTTCTTCTTTATTCGTCAATTAAGTAGGTATTGAATATAACCGGAAACATATCAATAAAAATCAAGTCATTTGAAATACATATTAAAGTTAATCATACCTACAATTTTAAAAATAAAAACATTATATAATACTGGTTGATACTAATAATAATTATGCAAAGCGTTATAGTGACACGCCTCGACTCACTTGAACATTGAAGTCCTGCTTGGGCATTCTTCCTAATCCAATCCAACTAACATAAAGATATTATGAATATGTGGATGTCTTATGAAAGTATGAATTATCAAAAAGTATTTGATTAAAACAATAAATCTAGAAATGAGAGCTTTTGTAAATAACTTCCTAGAATATAAAAATATTGGTATAATATATTAAATAATAGATATTAGTAAGCGAATGAACGATAATAATATTAATGTCAGGCCAAATATAACGGAGAGTGCTGATTTTGAGTAAATATAAATCTTTTAGTGTGTGGTAATTAAAGATCGCTATAGTTTTGAAACTGATTTTCAAGACCCTTTTACTAGTAAACTAGTGGAAAGTCCTTGACACAATATCTTATTTCAACTATTGTTGGTTAAGTTGGCCTAAATTGGAGTTAACATCTAAGATAAAGGAATTTCACTGCTAAAGATCCGATGCGATATAATTATGCTAAAAAGAAATTTAAAGTCAAGCAACAAGAGACTATTATGGAGGCTAATTAAAAATAACTTTGCTCTATTAAAACTAATTCATACATATCCCTCAGGGTCATTTCTTGTGAAGTAAGCTAAGGCTTACAATATATATGCATGTATATTTGAAGACTATGTTTAAGACACTTTGATCAAAGCGTCTTAGAATGTAAATTATGAATCAATAGGTATGGAAGTGGTTGTTACATGTTACTAATGGTTGTTATTGTCATTTCGACAGCTTTTATACAATCTTTAATATTTCCCCTGTTAATCTACCTTGCTTGTTAGTTATAATAAATGGTAAGCTAGTAGGTGTACCACAGGGCTATTAAATGGATCCTTTAATCTAGCGTCTATAAATGTGATAGCTAAAATAAAAGTAAAGCAGTGAAAAATTATTTATATTCCATATAAAACATGACTGAAAAGTTAGAATGGATTACAAATGAATTGAATAATAAAGAGATTATTATCAGACAGAAAATTCGCTTCATAATATAGAACAATGCTATATACAGTGCGTAACACTAAAGCACAACAAAGTATACTCTAATGGGAATGGTGTTAATTTGACGACAGTATTAAATTGTAGGTACTAATTCAGTGTAAACATAATTGTTCTTTCCTCGAGTTTAAGTGTGATGATCTGCATGATGTCTGCCGTAACTACACGTGATTTCAAGTGAGAGTACTGTCTGTAAGTCTTTTTCTACGTCCTTTTCTATGTCATTTAATGTTAGTGTTACAATAGAATTATATTATGTAGTGGGATTGTCTAAATCTAGTTGTGAATAATATTGTCTTCTACAGACACTGCTGACCTTAATGAGTCTCAGGCAAAGCTACTTTCTCACGACTGTAAGAATTCTAATTGTGACACATTTTGAAAATAATCTTCTAAATAGTATTTGGATGATTGTATCACACTTTAGTCTAAGTAGTATGTATAAAATTGAAAGTACTGTTATTATTAATATAAAATAAAAAATATGGCTGTTCTAAGCATTTAAAATTATAAAAAAATATTTTGGTGAATTTCCACTTATCTTTATAATTATATGCACAATTTTTAAAAGAATTATTACTAAAGTCTGTCACATATCTTGTTTAAGATAAGATTTAAATTATACATAGGTAAGTACTATTTAATTTGTTTTGTTAATAATCGTCTTCCCTTTCATGATTTTTGTGATCATTCTCCTAATTTAAGTAAAGTAGTTGTCCTAATATTGATCATATGTTTTCGAATGTCACATTTGATTACATTTATTAATAGGTAATTAAAAAATATAATTTAATCATTAATTATTCGATATGTGTCGTAATCAAATGTAAAAGTGCTTATGAAAATGTTGTATTGATAACTACTACGCTTCGATTTTAAAATCTCTTATGAAATATCCGGTAAGGATTTTTGATGAATACGTAATTATAAAGAAAAATATCAAAAAAATTAAGTCTTGATAACTACCTCTCCACTAAAAATTCTATATTATATTGTAGATAATAAATATTATATTATTAAAATTATATTATTGTTAAATGTTGTTCTTTCATCGCTGGCCATCGTACTTGAAACTTACGTTAATATTGTTCCAGGTGGAAATATAATTAATTATAAATGTATAATTATTATTGTGTAATAATTTGTGTAAAGTATTCTTGACTTTGTATTGTTATATAACAATTTGTAACACATGTCCTAACATTGTGTCACATTTCTCTACAGTATGTATAGTACAGAACGTGAGTGTAACATTTTCCTAATTGTTACGGATTGTTATATAACATTAATAACATGTTATGGGTACATTTAATATTAATTACGCAATGTTAGAATTATTATGATTGCATTGTAGGTGCTCACAGAGGTTAATTGTATCATCAATTGAAGAGATATGTATTTTTTCTATACTGTAAAGTAATTTTAGGAAATTTTTATTGTTTTGTCTATTTTATTATTTCTTTAAGCTATTTGGGTGTATCGTAAGGTGTAATACAAAAAATAGTTACTCCGTAAGCTACAATTCAGAGAAACAAACAAATTTGAGCGAGCACATAATTGAACATGACATCTACTTAATTAGACCTTACTCAACAGAAATGGATAGGACTGGCAACATTTGAATGGATAGTTTATATAATATCGATGTGTATTACATACGTTGAGAACAGAACAGTGACACTATTTTAATTCACGAACGTGGTGCATGTATTTTAAGTACCAAAATGTGTTTTGCTATGTCATTTTGTGTTGCTCCCGTCCAAAACTTGTCAGGATACAATTTCAAATTCAATCTTTTTAATTTTATTACTTATAAGTATCACGAACGTATCCGGCACATATGAAACACATGTAACACCCAGTAACTGTATGTCTTTTATATCTAGGTAGTACCAACTGTCAACAAGATTTCAATGGGTTTTTTTTATTATTAATTGACACAATTTGAATGTTCCATTAAAATGCCAGAGGTTTAGTCGCAATAAAGTCGTAGTTTATCCACACTACCGAGATCCATATTAGCATTACATTTTTTTTATATAACTACCTATTATTTTTCAATATGGTTCCTATTTTCTATTCAACACTACCAATTTAATTTTCCTCGAGTCCTATCTTGTAAGGTCTAAAATTCAATCCAAAATATAACTTCAATGCAATGTAAACATATCTAGAATTGAATAATGCATAGACCATTGGAAGTTTAGTAGTAACATGTCGACGACTGCATAGAATATAATTGAGAGCTGGAACGACGCCAAACTATTTCAGTACCACGAGTGGCTTGTAACTGTTGTTTCAACTAATGGACACACAAGGCTAGAGTTATACTGTCATAAAATGTCATAATTTTGTGCCGCCCTGTCCTGCAATACGGTACATTTATAATTATATTCATCATCATGTATTTTATGGATTGATATAGCTTACGATACACCGAAATGTTTCATGACTATACAGCTCGTATTATCTATTATAGTTTACCACGAAGAGAGTTTAAACTGTTATTAAAAGTTTAAAAAAAGTTGAATATCTACGACAAGCATTTAAACCACCAATAAACCACTTTACATTGTTTTTTTTATACCACTAATGTTGCTAACAAGTATACGGCCCACCTAATGGTAAGTGGTCACCGTAGCCTATGGATGCCTGCCAGGCCGGGCATCACTTGTGCGTTGCCGACCCTTTAGAAAAGGAGGAAGTGGCAAGGAGAAAGGGCGGGAAGGGGGAAAAAGGGTAAATGGGCCTCCGGTACTCTCCTTCACCGAACGAAGCTTAACAGTAGGAATACTGCTATTTCAAGTCGATATTCTGTGAGAGGGTAGTACCCCCCCGGTCGAGCCGGTCCATTCATGCTGAAATCAGCGAGGCTCTACTACTCAAACAAATGGTAAGATCGGTTTAGGTATTAATGTAAAATACGCAACGGCTGAAATACCGACCTTAGACTTGTAGTATTGTGGATTAAAAGACCTATCATTAATATTAAATAGTAATACCATATATCGTTTAAGCCTCGAAGAAAGATTAAACCTGTGTGTAATTTAGGGATTAAACATCAATCGCGGCGTGCGAATAATTATTTAAACTCTTTTCTGTAGTTTAAACTATGATTCCGATATTACGGGTTATAGTGTCAGGCAAGTGAACATTACCATTGTGTCTTTATTTTTCTTCAGATAAAGACTACAGCTCAGTTCCTGAATTCCATAAAACTATGGTTTTATTTACCAATTGGACAATGGTACATATGTTATATCTCTATCTATTTCGGATTCTGTAGGTCGAAAGCCAGTCGTTCTATGCTTCGTGCAATCATAAGGAGTGCCTCAATACATCTTGTGAAGAACACAGAGGCACTCAAACATAGAATCATGCGTACAACGATTTAAATTGACGTCCTTCGAATATCAATCGCAGCATTCAACCAACTTCATCCAAAACTACTGTACGCTCGGATCAATATATCATAAACTGCGGCTTCGAAGCCTCTATACACGAACGTTTCTCCAGCGTAGGCGTTCAATTATCATATACGCAGTACAGACGCCGCAACAACGCAGCGTCCACGTTGTATGTACGCCGATTTGTAGCTGCGCTAGTGCCGGGCAACTCACTTCTCTATCGTTGGAGTAACAAGTTTGGTTAACAAAACGATACAGCGAACTTGTGGCGCCTGCGCGACACTAACACGACTTACAAGAGTCTGTATGACGTGTACATCGCGATATCGCAGCGTCTACGCTGCGCACACGTTCATCAAACGCCTACGCCGGTAAAACGCTAGTGTGGAACCGGTCTATATTCTGTTGTCTTTGCGTAAGTAAAGCGATGGATGTGTTGGAGTACAGGAACTGAGCTGTTACTATCGCCCCATTTGTATAATATAAGCCACAGTATATACTTAGTCCAAAAAAGTGCAATGCACGATGTATTCTGTTTCTACTCATAACTGTTCAATTTCGACAATATAACAATTAGTTAGTACAGATTATCTATGTGTGGGTTTGATTGTGTTGGTCGGTTATCGTAACCTTTGCTCACGGAGTCATCGGGGTCATCATCGCGAATTAGCGTCTGGTTACTAACTGGATAAATATTAATTATAAACATAAGAGCTTCACTAATTGTATGTCCTGTGGGATAAGTTTAAGCGTAGATATGCTTAAGAATACTAAACCAGAATAAAAACTGAATGAGGTCTCTGGTCTGATTCCCGCGTCGGATTAAATGCTGATGACTTTTTCTTTCAAGAAAGCTATAACCAAGTTGCACGGTTATGAACATCATTGATGACTGAGTTAAACTTACATACATTCATAGATTCACGCCTGTTTCCCAGAGGGGTAGGCAGTGACTACGGATTTCCATTTGCTATGATCCTGACACACTTCTCTGGCTTCATTTACTTTCATCACATTCCTCATATACTTGTAAGACTTGTGATGTCTGTGAAAATGTCAGTAGTACCTTGCCGATTCGGGAATCAAATTCAGAGTCTCAAGATCGATAGTAGTTTTTATAACTACTTCCCAATTCTAAATCATACCTAGTTTTCGTAGTATCAATTAAAATAGAGCATATTTATTATCGGTACAACTTTGTAGACGTAAATCTTTGGCTGTGAATAAATGTAAAACTACGTTTTATTTATTTTCAATAATAGATCTCATATTTTAAATACCCGATGACTCTTAACTTGTTTTTCAGTGTCGTGTTATTATTATTGAAGTCGCTCAATGATATTTTATATATAAGAATATGCAAGCTTGTATGGACTGCTGGGCCCTTCCAAATTTCATTTCTTTAACGTATAACACAATTAAGGTTACCTCATTAAGTAATTATATAGGGTATAATAAATCCTTTAAAGAAAAATAAATTATAAATAACGTTATGTTTTAATTTCCTATTTCTAAAGTCTATCGTGCTTGTCAATGATTAATATACTTTATGATTGTACATTAAATTAGTAAACCGTTTTTAGTATAGGCTTAAGTACCTGTAGATCTTATTTTGTGGTATGATAATTTGTTGAATCAACATATCAGTTCTGACATAAGCAGTCGATTACAGATCTCATCTTAGAATGAGAGTAACTAGTTGGTTTTGTTTTTCACCACGCCTACTGGATTGACATACATCCCACATCCTTAAGAATATTATGGTAAACTTTACTAATCTTCTTCGTTAAAGCGAGAGATAATAATTTTTCAACTAATAATAAAGTAAGACGTCAAGATCGAAGTCACTGATTTGACTGTACAACTTAATATTATTTTGAACTGAATACTTTTCATACCCGTACGTGACGTCACAGATTGTTTTCGGTAATGAGGTCTGAATAAGGGTGTACCTACCTTTCCATTATTGCACGTTATAGGCACGCTCATATGTGTTCGCCACTTCTTACGTAAAGTCTGTGAATATCCACAGATATAAGAGACACATTTTATCTTGGAAGTATTAACCAGGTATTATCTGTTATAGACGATCCGGCCTTATGGTGTGCATACCCATACGGATACATTACACGACCCGATGCCTTAAAGTTTATGCGTCATACAGTGCGTTAAACGCCAATGCGTTTATCGCAATCGATTGCCACGCATAAAGCAATTGCTACGCTTTGGTCACGGTAATGTTATCTAACAGTATTCTATCTTCATACAAACGGTCGGCACGCAAGTCATGCCTTCGCGCCTCGAGGTCGGTATACACTCGGTACACAACCAGTAGCGAATACGCCGCAGTGACAAACGGACGGTGAAATGGTTTTGTACGCAGTAAGCGTGGGATTTGTTAATATTTGATTGAATATACGTACAAGTACTTACATAATAATTATGGCAAAGTGCAATCGCAAACAAAAGTATTTTAATTAAACTTTTTTCCGAATGCGGCGTTTAGATAGGTACTATTAAATTTAACAATAATTTTTATTATTTTATTATTAATATTTTATTACGAATAAAAAAACACATAAGTAATGATTTTTCCTATTTCATTCACGACAAATTTAATTTTCTTTAATATATTTATTTTAATAGGAGTAATAATTTATTCGACAAATAGCTTTACAAATTTTGTGTACTCAAGTAGGTAGATGAAATTAAAATACTGTAGGTGGGCAGTTCTCTCGCATATTTGCGTACCGCGCGCTTGTAGGTAATTATTTAGCCAAAGCCGAGTTACAATACTGTTAGATAACATTACCGTGCTTTGGTTTTTGTATCGATCGCTGCGTTAATCGCAGCGAGAGATACGTGTCATCTTAAACGACACAGCTTATAACGCATAAAGAAACGCAGACCTTTAAAGTGTCTTGATGGGACCCCATACTTAGGCCACATCTGCATTATACATCTTTAATGATTAGCAAAAGTACAAATATAGTGAAAAATTCGTTTATTTAAAGATATCCGTGGGCGACTTCAATTACAAACTATTTATAAATCTGTGTAAAATGTAATTATATGTTTAGACTTTATGTTTCATGTTTAGATATACAACTGACCGGTAGATTATGTTGTCTATGGTAAACTGTGTCTCTATGTGGTATAGTGCGACAAATTTACCAGTAGCTGTGTAAAGCGCCACTGTCCTCGCGATTGATCTCTTGATATTCAGGATTTGTAGTAGTAGTTCATGTTTTGTCCGCTACGTTGATAAATTTGTAGCACTATACATTGTCTCGGGTAAGTCAGTATAGGGTTGTCATACAACTGAAATAAATAACCATCGGCTTTCAAATAACCAGTTAGATTTCTGGGGTATTATAGGTTTAACTTTTTACTTACAAAGTTATTAATATAATATGTTTATTATTTCATATTGCAAATGGCAAATATTTTAAACGATCTGTTATTTTAGATACCCTAATAAGGCTCGTGACCCTCGGTGGTCCATTTTTTCAAGACGTGAAACCTTCAAGTCTCATTTATACCTTGCGTTTTTCCACTAGGTATCAAAACAATGCTACATGTGACGTCGGCCTTGTCATAAATTACCACAGAAAATAGTTACTATATTGTATTGTTCTCCATTGTCTTCGTGGCTTTTAATGAGTCAAGATTACGCATAATGTTTCCAACTAAATACACAACGATGAAAATCGTAAAATTAACAAAGGGATTTTATAAACTGTAAATAGTTTTATACTAGCGCGTCTTCATTTGCGTGAAATTTTGATAAAAAGGCTCGTGGAGTTGTGAATATTCAGTAAATCACTACTGTATGAAGGCTTTACAAGGTTGTAAAATTTAAATAAAATCATTCAGTTATGCCTATGATTAGCTCGTACAGGCAGACAATTTAATAAAATAGTTGTTTGTTTGTCAAATATATATTTTAGCTTAATAAAAGGCTCGATCAGCTCTCTATATTACAAAATATAAAAATAATTCGATTAAAACATTCATTTCCAAAAGTAAAGTACAAAAAAAATCACACATAATATTCATTATATAGTAGATATGTATTGTTTTAGTAAAATTATTAGGTATATGAATTTAAAATTTTCGCATCTCCACTGAGCGCAAGATGTGTTCGAACCTTTATAACTTGTAACACCTTGTTTGTATACCATGTCTCAAGCGAATAAAGATTTCTATTTCTACAAAATAACAACCAGTCTCAAGTTCTTATAAAATATTATTATACACAGACTCGTTTGATCGTACTTCATTAATTAAAAAGCCACCATGTACAAATTGTGTTTGCGTTGGTGTCACACCAAATAAAGCACTCTCAATTGACACCTCTTAACCTAATGTTATGATGAAAATCCATACTGCTTGCTTTATCCCACAAAACTGCCTTGTTAGTTGAACATTTGGCTTGCCATCACGGCTTTATTTAGATAGCCATATCTCTCGGGTCTCCGTTGTCACGAGACCCGAGATGGTAAAACCGGCGCCGCACCGCTCGATACCCCTAGCCGCTCGCACCGGTGTTGCCCTCTGCTGCTGGCTTGTATGCTTATCGTGGCAATTCAGGGGGCCTATCCAGTGAGTTGGCGAGTCACCGTCTGCCCATTCGATTGATGCTATTAGAGTATTCAGAGCAGACGCCGTTTTATCATCCATAGTTATCAATATACCAGTCCATCAAACACCCATGCCCATATATTAGAATCCGTACGTAGCAATAGTCTTACGCCTGTTACGGCTAGTGCCGCTGTCGGTGTTCCATTCCACCTTTGATTAAAACTCTCGGAAGGCCTTGTCACGTTGGACCCATGTCTCCATGAAAGGCTCCCAAAGGGCCGGGTATTTTCCTAACGTATTAGGGAAATACCCGTGAAAGAGAAACAAATAATAATAATAATATTAATATAATATTCTACCACATACACACATCACCATCTAGCCCAAACTAAGCAGAGCTTGTACTATGGATACTAGACAATGGATAAACATACATATGCAAGTACATACATATTATACATAGAAACCCCCAGGCCAAGACAAACATCCATATTCATGCACACAAATGTTTGACTTGTGCGGGAATCGAATCCGCGACCTCAGGCGTGGCAGTTGGCGTCGCCATCAAGGCCGACAGAAGACAGACAATACCGAAGTAATTCTTTATACCAACAGAACATAAAAATACTTATGTAAAAATATATTTTATGACTAATAGGTACCTACACATGTAGATATATAAATAGATACACACATTGTATCCCAATGTTTTCATATATATTATTATAAAAGTCAATCACCATGCATATTATCTGAAATATTATTCAGTCACTGTCTGTCGTTCACAAAAGAATGGATACAGTATAATTTGCTCATACAATTTATACAATTACCACATTGACGGAGTGTGACGAAATGACAAATACCTGTAATGTTATGTAAATTATGTTATTTTGGTTTGACTCAGTTCAGTGAATGTCCTTGATATAGATCAACAATAGACTTGAATTATAGTTTGCGTCGCTTGAACATGTTTATACCTACACATAAATATATATCTGAAGTTATTGCTTAATAATACGCGTTGTATTTTATTAGCCACGATAAACAACATAAAGCAAACAATAGTATGAAAAAATTAAACAATATCATAAAACATACCTATATGTTATTATATTTTCTTTTTATTTTAAATTATATATTATTTTAAATTAACTGTATGTTAGGTATATTACGACGTATTCAAAAGATTCAAGATTCAGTTTATTTTTATCAACGTAACAAAGTTAAAATAACTTTGAGTAACAGTGAAACTAATAATCTATCTAAACCAATTTCCTTATATTGAAGATCAAGAAAGCATTTTTTGACAACGAACTCTTAAACCTAAATATTTTAGGTTAGGAAGATCAGATTTCATCCGTAAGTTCGGTATCACTATGTTCGATAAGGGTGGAGTCTTGACATGAACCTCGTAGTCACTACGAGCGTTCAAACTGATCATATTTAAGCGTATTTTTACTTAACAGGACTAAGATTATTTAAAAATGAAACTCATACACCAGGTATGGGTTACATAGGTTCAAGAAGTGTTTCTAAAATTTCTATTCGAGTTTTTTTAAATGTAACTAACAATTTAACTTATTAATGAATACCTGTACAGGCTTATCCGAGACCCTATCAGTGTCGTTGTTGACAGTCTGACATCCATCAAATTGTTGTATCCTTCACAATAAAGTTGTTACTGTAAAGTTTCAATGTTCGTTTTATTTATCAAATGCCTGTTTATTTGCTTCCCGTAACGATAACACAAGAATTGTTTTGCACAAATTAAGCAAATTTAGGTAAGTTATCTATTTTTTACTAGATTAGTTGCCTGTTTTTTAGTTTAGCGCTGCCTAAACCCAGTACAAAAAATGGCTTCACAACACACCAGTCCACTGTAGATATTTGGAACAGGTAAATAAATAGTGCTGATATTGCTACAGTAGTCGCCTATCAATATGTTATTATTACGTGAGCCAATTATAATATTCGTATGTATTATCTTCATCCGCAGCCGACGCCAGTAATTATAATTAAGAATGGGATTGCAAACAATAAATTTGTTTGAAACTTAGAATTCATCTCAAAGTGCTTCGTTGTATCGGTTTCGATAAGCCCCAAATGTAAGTTTACCTAAGTGTATCGGTGAATGCTTATGTGTCTTTAGGGCTAATCAAGTTTGATTCTCGGGTCGAAACAGTGTTATTTTATTGATTTTTCTTAAGAGGCGCATATCCTAAAGCAATGCCCTTATGTGCAGCAACAGACACCCCCAATTACGTTGGGCAGAATGAAAGTTGCAGGTGCGACTTCATAAAAATATGAGTAAAAATATGATCTTCATAAATGCTTATTAACAAGAGGTAGGTTTTTTAAGCGAGTCTAGAGCTGTCTCTGTCTTATTTAGTAAAAAAATACACAATAAGGATTTTGTTGCATCTAAATTGGAATTCGCTTAATAATTATTGTTACCTGGATTGCCATTTTCTGGACATCTCCACACCGCATAGAATTGGCATCAATAGATAGCTAGCGATATCTTAAATCTTAAAAATCTGTCTACTTCTGCGGTAGGTATATGTGTATTATTTAAGCATTTGGCATATTTTCGAATCATCATCAAATTCAACATCAGTTGTTATTAATATGGTTGCTTTTCCCTAATCTTTTTATAGTTCTTTTGTATTTTATTAAGTATGTTTGTTCGCTTTTTCTTTTAAATCACAGTTATCATAAAATCGACACATACGAATCGACCTTTTAATTGACAACATCACTCAAGGTCTCCACGAGACAGGCTCGATCTAGTGTGGAATCCACAAGTAAGACAGATGTATGTTTCCATTCAATATTTATTATTATCTAGTAGTGAATTAATTTGTGTAATAGTTTTTAAGGAACTGTAAAAGAATCATGGTTTGTTAAATAAATGATTATTATTATATTACCTATAAAGTTTATTCATGAAATACATCATAAAAATGAACATCGCATGATTCTTTTAATAAAAATACCATAAAAATAATCATAAATATTCTCATATGCAAATAACAATGCAAAGCTAAATTAGATCATGTTTCTGTGATTAAACATAGGACTAACAACGAACAATCATACAGCTTATCTTTATAATGTATTTTATTATATATATCTGCTACTACTTTTACCCGCGACTTCGGTCACAGTTTTATAAACTACAATCGTTAAGCATCTTGTCTTTTGGTGGTAGGATTGGGGACGTTTACTTTAGTAGTTACTACGCCTGAATATTATGCAGCGTGTTACAAAAATGATGTGACATTGTTACTAACCTGAATCGCAGAATTGTTTATCACTTCACATAGATTCAAATAATTAAAAGATTGTTTTATTTAAATGAGAATATGTAGTAAAATACTTATACAGCGAATTCCTCATAAGGTCACCTAGGAATTACGAAATCAAGCCAATTCAATTAACTGACTCGCAGGTGCTATTGGCATGATATTTAATCTAATAAAGTCCGGCAAAAATAAGTAGGTACCTAAATTCTAATATTGACAAGAAGACATAATAAACTTTATTTATAATTGTGTATGTATGTATATCTACGGAAAAGCAGATCCTAGAACTAAATATTTTTTATCGTCCAAAAATATATACGTATGTTTAGCTCACGATGCTATTTATCATCATTGTTTATGCCTCTATTAAGCCTGACACAGACCGATCCAAAAAGCCTATGAGCTCCAAGGGAAACAGCCGCTCTTTCTAACTAGCAAGTATGCGTGTTCTTTGTTTACCTAAATATTTTATTTTCTGTCCCATTTCATTTTGTTTTACTTATAGTTAGGATTGTTAATACTAGTTGTAAATTACGATTGGCTGGCTTTTGTATATGTAAATATCATATTTAATACTAAAGCTTTATTAAAATTTCGTAGATCTACACTCACATTATATAAAAGTAAAGTTTTGGATGCAGGAGGTCATCTCTGGAACTACAGCCCGATTTGAAGAATTATTTTTGTATGAAGTTAATAGTACATTTACTATGGAAGCATATAGAATATTATATAACATCACGTCAGTCAGTCACGGGAGCGAAACAGCAATCATAAATCATGAGTAAACACCCACACGTTAACTACATGATTTGTATCAAACTAGCCATAGGTATCCATAGCTTTGCAGCATATTATCCAAGGCTAGAAGTTCCCGGTTTCATCCGCGGTTATCATTACTGCGCCGTCCCTGTGGATCGTAGCGTGCATGTGCATGGTGGAAATTTTCTTGTCATCTATACTTCGATATATATATGTATATGTCGGCTTGGGTGGCGTAGTGTAACCGACTGCTACGCCTGAGGTCGCGGGTTCGATTCCCTCATAAGTCAAACATTTGTGTGCATGAACATGAATGTTTGTCTTGGTCTTGGTGTTTGTAAGTATGATATGTCTGTATTTACAAAAAAAATTATATATGTATGTTTATCCATTGTCTAGTACCCATAGTACAAGCTCTGCTTAGTTTGGGCTAGATGGTGTTGTGTGTATGTGATAGAATATTATTATATTATTATACTAATATTAGCTGAAGAGTTTGTTTGTTTGTTTGAATGCGCTAATCTCGGGAACTAGTGGTTCGATTTGAAAAATTATTTTAGTGTTGGATAGCCTATTTGTCGAGGAAGGCTATAGGCTATATAACATCACGCTACGACCAATAGGAGCGGTGAATCAATGAAAATGAATGAATGAAAAAACTTCCAGCTAAAAATTAAAACATAGTGCATAAGTCCAATTACAAGTTTTCACACATGACCTGTTACAATGTTTTTTTACGTACGCAGCTATGTATTCCGTACAAAAATTACCTAAAATATACTTTACTATAATTATTTATCCGTTAGAAAATATACACAAGCGATAAGCTAACACTAGGTGTCAAAAAATTTATTCATAATCATAAACATTTATTTGCATGAACATGGGTTGTTCATTAGATCTTAAGATTAACAAGAGTCCAGGCCATATCCTACCTTATCAGATGGTCAAATTTATAAAATTCTAAATAATAAGTGTAAGATTATTTTATATATTAATAAGAACTGGTGGGAACTGGACAAAGACCAGGTTAAGAGCACCTTGAACCGACTGGCGTGTATGAGGAATGTGATGAAAGTGAATGAAGCCAAAGAAGTGTGTCAGGATCGTAGCAAATGGAAATCCGTAGTCTCTGCCTACCCCTCTGGGAAACAGGCGTGAATCTATGTATGTATGTATGTATTGATAAGAAATGATAGCTCAAAATATGATCATTGGATCTAATCACTTATATAATACACCATTCTTTTATGCAGTAATACTTTTAATTTTCTTTTAAAGATTGACATAGGAAGCTTTTGTATGTCCGACGGTAATTTATTAAATATTTTTATACACATCTAGTAACAATTATTTTTAAATAGTATTGTTCTTGGTACTGTGTCTAATACAAGTTGCTCCCCACATCTTGTATTACGAGGATATAAAGCTATCGCTTTTAAAAAACTTTTATGATTATTATTTACAAATACACATATTTCAAACATGTACATACCAAATAGATGTTTAATTATTTTAAATGTGGTTTACGTCATGATCTGTAAGGCGGTATACCAACTATTGCCCTGATGCATCGTTTTTGAGAGAGAAAAGCCCTTTGGGAATCAGTAGAATTTTCCCACAATATTAGACCATATATCTTAGTATGGCACTTACATAGCCATGCAATGCAGAGAGTCTCGGGTTCGAATCCACGTCGCGCACCTCTGACTTTCAGAAATTATATGACCTTTCGAAATTATGTGCGTATTGATTGACAATTATCGCCTGCTCCGTGCCTCGAAGAGCACGTTAAGCCGTCGGTCGCGGCTACCATGAACATCTATGGCAGTCGTTATTGGAAAAGTCAATACCCTATAACATCCTGACACTGGTCTAGCCTTAGGGTATCGTTAGCCTTCGGGTTGCGGAGGTCAGGTGACAGCCGCTCCGTGTAAAAACTGATATCCAGTCAAATCCTGTTAGACTAGAAAAGCCGACCTCAAGTGACTTGGGAATAATAAAGGCTAAGGAGAAGTTACATTGAAATTAAACTACCTAAGTATATACGGATATAAAACTGGATTTTAAAAACAAGAGGTCCAAAACATAGCAACGCTTCATAATAAGCCCTTTAAGCCAATTCTGCATAAATAGGCACCAACAATTTAAATGATGTTCGGATACTTTGAATAACAACACTTGAAGACATTGAGACGACATCAACTACCACCATCTTAATCTCCCCGTAACTATGGCTGTTGAAAAGCAACAGAAACGTTGGGACAAAATGAAAATATGAATAGCTTAAAATAGTTAAAAGCTATGTTTAAGACTGCACCGAGCGAAATGTGCCAAAATTTATTATTTACAATTACTCCGTGTAAATTTTCACCTACAATATTACGTAAATTTGCAAAAACGTAAGCTCGTATTACGTGATTTTTAGATTATAACAGTAGAAATCTATCCATTTTTACAGCTTAAACGAAACATGAATAGTTATATTACAATTTGTCCGTCCCAAATTTTACAATAAAAATACATATTTATCAAAAAAGCTCTTCTAATCCTCCATACAATTTGACTATGGCGGCCGCGCGCCGATTTGAATATGCACCGCACGAGCTCTGTCATTATCTGTCTTACGCTCGGCGCAGTCTTAAAGCAGTGTTGATAAAAGCCGTATAAAATAGTTCGTAAACGTAGGCGCTCATAGCCAGTTGCACTCACTGATCGGTAAACGATTAGCGAGGTTAAGCAACGTTGGGTACGGTCTATAGATGAGTGACCGCTTAGTGATATTTCATCTGAGCGTCTCCGTGCTTCGGAGGGCAGGTAAAAAGTCCGTCGCGGTTTTTGTCATATTAACAGCAGTCGTTAAGCCATGTCATAGGCCTATTGAACAACTCTTGACAACAGGTTGGCCACTAACCACACGAAATGAAGAAGAAGTAAACACAATATTATATGCTATATAATATATTATTAGATTGCATATTAATTATATAATAATTATTTCCATTCGTACTTATTATTCTAAACTGTATTAATTTCGCTATATCAACTTTATCAAACTTGTGCATGCTGTGCTTGCCTGTAAAAGGGTATTATACTATTATGTTGTTTTTTTATATAAAATAAAAGCGAATTAATGTAAGTAGTTGTTGGTAAGCCAAAATAAATCAATATTAAATAGATAAGTATATCATTATATTTAAATCCTTAATTAATCAGTTTAAGAGCACATGTTCATCAGCAATAGTGGAACAGAACAAACTTTGTTATCACAACAGATAAGCAATGAACCGACGCAGGCCTTGACACGGCACGTAATTTTTTATGATAAACTCAAAACACTCTAATACTTCCTGTATACTTAGTTGTCGAGATACCATACATATCTAATTATTATAATTAGTTAACGGCTTCAGTAGCGCATAAACGCATGGTATCAGACTGCTGTGCACAGGTTTCGGGTTCAAAGACCAGGACGGGTAATCTTTTTTGGGATTTCTATCTAGATAAGTGGGAACCGTGCCCGGTATTTGGCAATAGGCTCGTCCCGTATTACTCAGTATAGGTATCCCTAAAACCATATATTCAATTCTATCACATACACACAACACCATCTAACCCAAACTAAGCAGTGCTTATACTATGGTACTAGACGATGGATAAACATATGTACATATACACAATTTTTTTTTTAAATACTTCGTTATACATGGAAACACCCGGACCAAGTCAAACATCCATGTTCATGCACACAAATGTTTGTCTTATGCGGGAATCGAACCCGCGACCGTGGCGTGGCAGTCGGTTACACTAACCACTACGCTATCGAGGCCGACATGACACAACAAACATCTGTTGAAATGTAGGTGTAATACACCATTCTTCTGATATACCTACTTATATGTATGTATGCAATGAGTTCGAAAGAAAAGCTCGCAGCTGCCAACTAAATGGTTAAGGAAGGACTACCACGCTCGTATGGTACTTACTTCGCCGTGAGGCTAGTAACCCTGTTCCTGCGTTTCGACTGATAAGTAAGAGTTGGGTAGTGAGGCGTCCGATAATTAATGGATAACCTTGAAATGTCTTATATTAGAACAGACAGACAGAGAAAAAGAAAAAAAGTGCAATAGCTAGTCATACTTTTGACTATCTATCTATTAGCATAATAATAATAATGTCCTCCAGACCGAATTTCGGCCACGGCGGCCAGTCTTAACAGAGACTGGCCATCTGCGCAGGAGATATTATAGTGCACAAGTGTGTGCGCAAACACAAGTGCAGTCTCTGTTCCCTAACTCTCATGATCCGATGGGACGGCAATCCGACACGACCGGAGAGAGATCAGGCGCAGGACCAACGGCTTTACGTGCTTTCCAAGGCACAGGGGTGTCTAACACCGCCAACTTCCTAACTCCGGGCTGCTATTAAGATTTCTTTACAGAAAAACCCAATAGCTTTTTGTTGGCCCGACCCGGGATTCGAACCCGAGACCTCATGCACAGCAGTCGCATTCACTACCGCTGCGCCACGGAGGCAGTTACTATTAGCATAATTAGTGTTTAATAATAAAACAACAAAAAACCGATGGAATAAATTCATTTATGGTCGTAGTGTACAAGAAAGTTAAATATAGTAATTAAAAAAAGTCATATCTCTGGTTAGGATAGATTTTTTTTTAACGTCGCTCAATTCTACTATGAGACATCATCACATCTTGTATATGCTTTTCCTATTTCATTCCTTTCATTCCATCCTTATTTCTCATCATCAGGCGAATTCATATTTGTCACCTTTGGTTTCACTATCGGCTGTTTACACACATTACATGCCGATACAAATCACTCTGATTTGGTAATTCAATAGAGCAGTATTATTTCGTATTCTGGAATAAAAATTCTCAATGACCGCACGAAGGCTGAAAATTGTGCTCAGAGGACTTAAAATATAGTTGGCGAAAAGTATGTAGATGTAAGACAGCTCCCTAGGTATGCCTAGTTAGTTATACAAGAGTGGATTTATGTATTTTTTTATAAAATAGGTTAGTTAATAACTATAATATAATATATAATATAATAAAAATAAATACGTTGTTAAATAAAAAAGGATTAGGCCATAGTCAACCACGCTAGCCCATTGCGGGTTGGCAGACTTCACATATCTTCGAGAACATTATTGATAATTCTTAGACATGCAGGTTTCCTCACGATGTTTTCCTTTACCATTAAAGCGAGCGATAATTAAACTATTTAATACGCACATAGCTTCAAAAAGTCAGAGAAGCGTGCTATGGGATCGAACTCGAAACCTCTGCGTGGCAGTCTAACGGTATCCCACAAGGCTATCGCTGCTTCATATTTAAGTGCCTCCATGAATTGTTTTTCAATCAAGGTTCAAACCAGCTATACGCATAACAATGAAACTCCAGTAACACCAAATCGCCGTCAGCTTGTCTTTTATTTAACCTGCGCATAATGGGGCCATAGTTTATAAATATTTAAAACTATTGCAGATCAAAACATCCACATTCCTTCGGCGCACCTTGGATATTTAGATGCTTCGTTCATCCCGTCTGTAGCTGATGTAGAAGGCTCATATTCAATAGCCGTGGCTGGTATGATCTTATTCGATTTTGTTGTTATGGAATTCTCAATGGCATCGCGGAGTCTAAGAATGTGTGCGGTAGATGACGTTAAGCTCACTCCAAATATGCGGGAATTAAATATAGTAATGGCGAAGGGCTACAGCTTTAGTTACGGTGGCCAACCATACTGATAAAATAGTATTGTACTTTCTTCCACTTTATATTGTTTAATATACAATTAAAATAATGCATACAATAATTTTAGTATACAGTTTTCAATATCACCGATAAAATCTGTTTAGGAAATTAAGTCAGCAATGAATATATAAAACATAGTAAAAATTCAATACCTACTTCTTATAAATTAATTAACTATTCTTCAACTTGCTTTAAATTTTTAAAAAACAATTAATTTTTTATTTCACTTTCGTACTACAGTACCTATATTTTCTTTACATTGGCAACCCCATCTCTACCTATGCCATTGGAAATACATGGATGTAATTTTACAATTATTTAATATGTCAGGAAATCTTATAACACTAGATGAAAACCAAAAAAATAAAAAATAAACTAACATTCAAAATTGTTCTTTATTGCATACACATAAGTTATATTTTCACACATCGACTTCACTTTCATTCATTGCTTCCTCGGCTTCTTTCATGAGCTGAGCTGTTCCACACATGCGCATGTCCTTTGTGTACGCTATGACACCCACACAAAGGCCCGATATGACTACCCAAATCCCTCCCATGTAGAAAGTCAACTGCCAAGATCCCGACAAGTCGTATAGCATTCCTGAAAACAAAAATGAATTCTTGGAAGTACAATATGAGATGAGTACGATGGATGAATCCGTTCAGAATATCGATTGTCGCAGCTATGCTGTGTATGAAGCATAGATACTCGGGTCTGGCTGCATTATTTACTTTTTCTATAAATAAATTCTAGTAGCACTATTACTATCCTCGGCGAAATGTGAGGGTAATAAACTTCTGCCTAACCTTTTAGGGGATATAAGCGGTGACTATGGCTGATTATGCACCGCTATAACCTCGAGAAGACCAGCTTCCTCCAGCCCAGATTGAATATACTAGCCTTGTAGTCCTACGATGAATACGGTTTACAGAACTCTTTAAGGAGAAGGTTCTTTTCAGTACTGGCAGTGCAGTGACTCCCTTTCAAGATATTGGCAACGTGCGCGAGACACCTCGAAAGTAGTAAGCGTCCATCGACTAATTTTACTACTTGTGGTAAGCAGTTACAGGAGCTAGTACGATAGAGATACTGCTATAATGAGGCTATCACGCTTGAATTCACCGCTAGAGGTGCTAGTGGTTAGTGAAGTCTCTAGACGTCATACTCTATAGTCACTTCAAAAGTAACCATAGAAAGCTATAATTACTGCCAAATACGTATTTAGACAGCAGCTGTGACAGGTTTGATGGGACCTAACTCGCTAATAGTGAGCTCAAAAACGATTATCCCCATTATAAAAAAATGTGTTCTATCATTTTTAATAAACTCATAACTCCTTACCTCCGAGCGGTGGCCCAACCAGATGTCCAATTCCCTGACTCAGCAATATCAACCCATACGCCACCGTGAAGTGATCCATTGGCATCAGCTCCATGAGGATCGCTGGCGTGTAGGCATAGGAACTGGCGAATGATAGCCCGAAGACAGCGGATATTACTGCTAGTACCCAGTAATTGGTGATGAAGAACGGATAGACTGCTACGGACAGACCGCAGATGATGAGACAGACGGCATAAGTCTTGGTTACGTTCATCCAGGGCTGGTCTCCAGCCCAGCCTAGGACTACCTAAAAGAGGATTAATACATGTAAGTATACCATCAGGCCTATGTATTGTAAAGAATAAATTAGAGGATACATTTTGTCAGCTACAATTAGATCTATGATAATACAAAGTCCCATGGACAGGCTATTGCGCTCTACTGACTTTTATAACCTATTAGTGGGACTTTGTATAATAATACTAGATTTTGCCCGCGGTTTCGCTCGCGTAAATGTAGGTTAGGTTACGCTATAAAATTCCGACGACCCACCCACCATTGAAGGCAACGAGTTGGCACACCAAGGTTCGGAGTCTCGGGAAATCTATCTATAATATTAATTAGGGTTAGAATTACCTAGAAATTGAACCCTAGCAGTCATAATTGATTACGCTGGTGGTCATATTTAACTACTGAATCAAGGAGATAATCCTTTTCTTCAAAATCTAAAAACTAATACATACGTTTTAGGTACTTACTATTCCAATGCTACTAGCCACTCCAATAATACAAATCATCGTCTCGCCACCATCCATGTCCATTCTAGTCATATAAGACTTGAGGAAGAAGTAGGGAACGATGAACCACACAGACAGAATGAGAGAAGCCAAGTTGAACATGAGAAAGTGGAACTCCGTGAACATATTAAAGTCAAACGTGGATTTGAGAATCTGCCATAAACGATTGTGCCAACGCTGTAATATAAATTGCAAGGATTAGTTTACAAACTTATTAGAAATCCGTTTAGTTAAATAACAAAAATATAATAAGTAATAATAACATACCATCTCATCATCTGATTCTGAATCCAGTGACCAGCTTGAATTTTTGTATATATCAGGTAATGATGAGGCTTTTAATTTGTATCGGGCAGGTATCGACATCATAGCACCACGGTGCATCATAGTGTTCCTATATAGAGGCATATCTTTTAAGTAATGGTGGTCGGTAGATATTTGCCTAAACCAGCTCGTATTCTGTGGTAATCCAGGTTTTGAATTCTTTGCCGTTAATTTTTCTTTCGGTTTTATTGAGTTCATATTGGTATTAGATTTATTGGATTCATTTTTATGCAAATTGACCGTTTTGGTTGACTCCGTTTTATTGTGCGGATCTGATTTATTTGATTCCGTTTTTTGATTATGACCTGATTTATTTGATTCAGTTTTATGAAGATCCTTATGACTCCGCTTTTTACCCTCCGTCTCAGTTTCATCTTTAGGCTTTTTTGCCATTATGGATACTGGTAACTTCGCCGGTTCACCTGCGCCCTCCGGATTCTCAACATTAATAGCTACTTCAGAATGCCTTCTAGTCAATACGTCTGGGTAATTTTGTAATATAATGTTGTAAAGCCGTTTGTTCGACATCAGTTTTTCTATTACTTCAGCGGGGACCTAACAACAAAAAGCTACAATATAAATTTACATTTACATTTACATTTACACAAATGACACAATTGTATCCTAAAATCGTTGACCTACCTTTTCATTCTGTTGTATAAACGTAGGCAAATGTATAGCTGAATGCATTCGCTTAAATTGTTGTTCCGCATTCAGTTGTGTAGTTGCTTCCAATTCCTCTGCTTCCGCTATACTTGTTGTCAACGTGGCCAATATATATTCAGGACTCTTTCCACTTTTCAATAAAGACTTAAGTTCTTCCGCATCCAAATATGCTGATTCACCTCCAATAGATCTCGAGGAAGTGGATCCAGCGCTAGACGACCGCCTCGATCTGGACAGTCTCTCTCTTTTTTGCTTTATTTGTAACCATTCGGGATCTTTCATTAAAGCGCCGCATACACACATATTTAGCAAAGTACCAGCTAAGAGAACAATAGTATTTTTCCAATCGTAAACTTCTAAGAAATAATAAGTCATAGGTGAGTAAATGAGTGTACCAAATCCAATGCCACATGACGCTAACGATACAGCTAAATTTCTTCTTTTATCGAACCAAAATGCTACGGATACTACTGCAGTCACGTACAATATGCCCATTGCCAGTCCACTGATGAACCCAAAAGTCAAGCACAACATCCCCACCGAATTACTAACAGCTGCTAATAGGAACCCAATCGTTGACAATACTCCGGCGATCATAGTCATCATTCGGCATCCATATCGGTCTACTAAGGCACTCATTATTGGTCCCGCTAGTAGTGGCGTAGCAATGAAGAGACTGCCAATCAAGGAAGTTTTTGACTGCGTAGTTTCGAAGTATCTTGTGAATTCTTCATGTAGTAAACCAAATGAAAAAGCTAGCCCATCGGCGCAGGCCGATACTATAAAGGCTGAAGCTACAACTACCCAACCCCATCCACCGTCAGGTATGGGCGGTAGTTTGCCATTATCGCTTTCATCTGAACAGATGCTATCGTTACTGCCTAGACCTTCGAACTTGACCCTCTCAACTGGTGGTACTGTATTGTCTTTAGTATAATGGGCGATTATATCGTGGTCTTCTGATTTTATCGAGTTGATTGTGTTGATATCTGTATTGTTGTGTGCATTTAGATTTCTATTGTTTAGTTCGTGCTTCTTAGCGCCGTTTGTTATCTCCATTGTTTTTGTTATAGCATACCGTTGGCTTTATATTTCGTTATCTGTAATAGAAAATAAAATTATATTAATATGATGGACCCAGTCACAGTAAAACATCTGTCCGACATTCTTACACACAGATCTTGAGGTAGAATCATATTTTGGATTAAGGCCTGTTAAGTACTTAAAATACAGGCAAGTGCGGTACGGCAGACTTCGTACAACAAAACCATTAAAGAAAACTCTTAAATATACATCTCAGGGTCAATGGTCTGTTGCCCTTCACAGTTGGGGGAAGGTCTGTGCCGTAGAAGCAATAGACGCAATACTAATTCCGTGCGCAAAATTAAGGAATTCTATCCGATGCATATTTATGGACAATTGACAATTAAACTGCACGAATGACGCACTGGTTGAAGTGCTAAACTAAAATTAGACACACTCTAGGGTGCAAATGTTACATTATACCTACTACACTTGCTGCACAGTGGTGGGAAATTACCATGCGCCAGGTGAAGTGTATTAGATCTTTCAAAGACATTTAATTACGCGTTATGGAATCCGGGCGGATCGATCCTTAAGAGGCCTCGTGCTGAGGTGAAATACGTGTCGACGCATACACAGAAGTTTTCGAAGCTGAAACCTGCAAGTTGGAATACGCCCGGATCACATGACCCGGCTGTCCTTATCCAGAGGAATCCCTATCCCTTCACAACTTTCATATTTATAATGATCCTGTGTTACGTGCAATTTACTTCTTAATAATGCTTGCCCTGAGTGGTAATATTTCCATTTATTTCAGTCGTAATGCAAATTTACGACTAAAAGGCACACCTAAATAGCCCTAAGCAGCTGTAATCGCTTACCATCAAAGGCAATTGAAAAAATCTTTCGCCAATTATAAAAGTATTAATTAAACTGATTACTTGACACAGATACAGTACAGGTAGATTACATGTAGCCGATATAAAAATAGGTCACTAAGGAGTGGTCTGGCGTCGCCAAACTACATAATCATAGATAACATTAATATTATAACACAAGTACGAGTTGTGCTGTGTTATTTATACAGCCGTTTGTATTTTGGAGTAACAACATCGTTGAGCGGTGAAGTCGTCTACCTTTCTATTGATATAACCTCAATGTGGATCGAGATAGCTAAGTAAGACCGAGATCTAGTCTCCTGTTGAGTGCTATTTATGTATACTAATATAATGTTCGCATACTTTTGTTGCTTGTGTTTGCGATCGACCGTGAAGTCTTAAAATCGACGAAGTAGTATTAAATTATCTGTTAAAACGTTTTCAGTAGCTGCATGAGATCTGAAAAGAATCCGATGAATGGAAATACGTTCGCCTCCTAATACATATAATGGAATAAGAATCAGTCTAATGCCTCGCACTGGTCTCGAGTTCGCTCTCAAGGCGTGCATCTCTGACTTTTTGAAGTTATGTGTGTAGTTATTTGTTGTTCACTTTAACGGGGGAAAAGCATCATGGGGAAAACTGCAGGTCGAAGAGTTCTCGATCATGTTCTCGAAAATATGTGAGTCTGCCAGCCCACAGCCGCCAGTGTGGTGGACCCTTATACTGAGAAGAGGCCTGCGCCCAGCATTGTAACAGTATAATACAGGACTGATATTATATGCAGTAGAAAATATACAATTAGTTTGGTTAGTTTTAACACTAAGCTCAAGGCTTGTATCACCGAGAGCTTAAATTTAACGTTAAGTTGGCATTATAAGTATTTTCATATATGTATATACTGTACATATCGTAGGTACACCAACTGGATAAATAAATTACATTACATGGAATATCTTCCATAGAATTCCATTCCAATGACAGCTATATTTAACAACTAGCTCACCCGCGCAACTTCGTCTGCTGCACATAAGATAATTTTACCGTTTTTGCAACATTTTTTATTGATGCTCCGCTCCTGTTGGTCGTAGTGTGATGTTATAGCCTATAACCTTCCTCAATAAATAAGCTATCCAATACTAAAATATTTTTTCAATTCGAACCAGTAGTTTCTGAGATTAGCGCGTTCAACCAAACAAACTCTTCAGCTTTATAATATTAGTATAACATGTAGCATGCAAAACTCAATTGTTACGAGCAAGCATATTTTGTATGGCACCGATCATCTATAATAAGATACCAGTAGAAATTCGACGGAATACTATAAACATATTTAAAAGCAAATTGAACAAATTATTGGTTAATAAGGCTTACTACTCTATTGATGATTTTCTACACGATAAAGACTTAAATAATATGTGTTAATCTGGATTTTATGTAATTATCATAAATTATTAACGTTTAATTTTAATGAACAATTAGCTGCAATTTTCTTTTGTAATTATATTAATTGATATTATTCGGGACTAAAGACATATATTTTAATTTGTACACCATATTATGTGGTAGGACATAGCGTACTTATAACATAGCTTTAAGAACTGTATTACTAACCTATGTTCCACAAATAAATTATTATGATTATGATTATATATTATGAGTATAGATATAGCTCTCAAAATTTGGATTGATATACCTCTGCCTAACCCTGGATTTTACAGACGTAGTAAGTCAATCTTAAGCTCTCAGGATCCACAGTCTCCCACAAACAACTTCCAGTAGAGGGCAATGTCCTCACCTTTATTGCGTGAAGTATAGACATAGCTGACCAACCTGACTACACCCTAATTGCCCTATTTGATAATATTTTCTATTTATATCAAACAAAAATAAGCAAGTCAACTAATCGGATAAGATATACCGCGTAGTAAATTTGTGTAATTAATTAGATTGAAGATAGTCAGTGTCAACAGACAGACCGTCCGGCGATGGTTGATAATATATAATCTTGGATCACGATTTGTTGTTATTGGTAACCGTATTCATTTCATTTTATAAGATCCTCTAGACCATAGAAAATATTTATAAGATCCTTTATGGTCTACAGGATCTTATAAAATACCGGCCGTCTTACAGGAGACAGGCCATATGCGCAAGAGATATTATAATGCGCAAATAAAACTGCACTCTATTTTCTAACGCTCATAGTTCGATCAATCTGACACACTACGGGTGATTGACGTTTAGATATACACAGCTAAGTTGGCAAACGAATATATAAGTATATCAGCAAGCCATTACCGAAACCCATAGACGTTTATAACACTAGGGCTTACGCAAACACGACGAAAAAAGTGAGCTATCAGTAACAGTAAAAGTGATCACCTTACACATACAGTGGGCCTGCATGTGTAAGGTCTCCTAAGTCGCACGGGCGAGCAAGGAATCACACAAGAATACAGCGAAAATGTTTTGTACCTGCGGTCTATGGTGGAGAAACTAACAGAGTCAGACTCCACCAGCGTTGGGCCGACGAGTAACTGTACGACGGTGTATCATCACCATCAATATTTAACTGTTATAGTTACTGTTACAGAGAGTTGTTCCTGTTATCATTACTATGTATTATTATTTAATATTTTTGACTGCCTCCGTGACGCACCGCTTTTGAATGCGACTGCTGCGAAAGGTCCGAGCAAATAAAAGGTTATTGGGTTTTCTTATTAAGAAATCTCAATAGCAGCCCGGATATAAGAAGTTAGCAGTGTTAGACATCCTATCCCTCAGAAGCACGTAAATCCGTTGGTCCTGTGCCCGATCTTGTGCACTATTATATCTCCTGCTAAGATGGCCAGCCTACGTTAAGTTTGGGAGCCGGAGACAGTTTAAACAGCTTCTAAAAATTTGTAGACAGAAAGCCTCAATAACACTTTGCTCAACCCGGAAATCGACCTCACACTTAGCAAGCGCATACACTATCGCTGCCACTAAGTCAATAACCAAAATTATAACGAGCGTAATGTGGTGCAATAAGCATTTGCTTTCTCATTCGAAGATGAATGGACAATTGATTTCAAATATTTCAGTTCAGACATTCTGCGGTATAAATAGAAGACAGCAAACATCAAATGCAATGAAAAGTTGTCGCCTTGCCAATATCGATATACGTCGAGTTGTAAATTTGATTTAAACAAAAAATTATTATACTAGTAACCCCGGCTAGTAGCCCCGGCTTTGCACGGGTAGTACAAACGTTTACAAATTATACACCTAAACCTTCTTCATAAATCAATCTGTCTATTGGTGAAAACCGCGTGAAAATCCGTTTAGTAGTTTTTGAGTTTATCGCGAACAGACAGATAGACGCAGCGGGGGACTTTGTTTTATAATATATAGTGATTAATATTTGTATAAACATCTTTCTGGGGATAGTAATTAGATGTTTTTTTATATACAACTAAGGTGGCAAACAAGTATACGGCTCACCTGATGGTATGTGGTCACCGTAGCCTATGGACGCCTGCAACACAAGAGGCATCACTTGCGCGTTGCCGACCCTTTAGAAAAGGAAGTGGGAAGGAGAAGGAGCGAGAATAGGCGAAAGGGGGTGATTGGGCCTACGGCACACTCGCTCATCTACAACAGTAGGAATACCTACTGCTATTTCACGTCGATGTTCTGTGAGAGGGTAGTTCTTCCCCGGTCGAGCCGGCCCGGCCCATTCATGCTGAAAAGAGCGTGGCTCTACTACTCAAAAAATGTCATGCTTTTACAGATTTTTCAATGCAACGACCGACAAGAGTTTAACGACCCCTATCTAAAGGCGTATGCAAACCATTGCGCGTCAATCGTGCGCATCAGTCGCGCGCATCTCGACGAATATTCAAATACATATTCAGTAAATTCGAAAGTAACTCTGAACTTTACGTTTACACAGCTAAATTATGTAACTGATTTTAATGAAATTTAGTATATACTAGCTATTGCCCGCGACTTTGTCCGCGTGGACTTTAATTTATTACCCAATACCTACTATTAATGTGTTATCTAATTTTAATATAGGTATAAAACTACAACTAAAGAAATTAATAAGTCTAACTACACCTATATAGGTGTAGTTAGCTATATATTCAAAAAATACATATGGTATCGCGGACTTTTTTGTAAATATTGATACGTTCTATAATACTGTAGAACATTTTTTTATTCTATCATCAATAGTTTCCGCAGCGCACGCGTTGACAGATTTTTTATGACTAATTTTTCACACCTTGGGTTATATTATAGCATTTTTATTATGAATCCCTTGTTTTTTTATAATGTAATATAGCCTATGTCACTCAGTGAAGATGCAGCTTTCTAATGGTGAAAGAATTTTTGAAATCGGTCCTGTAGTTTTTGTGTGAAAACATTACAAATATACATACAAAAACACAAATGTTTCCTCTTTATAATATTATATAATTATTATATTATTAGTTTGGATAGAAAGCTTGGGGGACTGCCCAAGACCAAAGAAATTTTTTAAATTAATAGTTTAAACAAATGTGCTAATTCCACTTGAATGAAGTCGCGGATCAAGAACTACTTATAAAAAACGCAAATTAAAAAGTAAATGTTTTCACGACTAACATCTAAACTGATTCTGAACCGCGAAACATCATGAAACCTGCATATCTGAGACTTCTCCATAATGTTCTCAAAGATATGTGAAGTCTGCCAACCCACACTGGGCCAGCGTGGGAGAAGGCCCACGCCCATCAATAGGCAGTTTATGTATAGGGCTGATCAGCTAGTCAGATAGTTTCATAATAATAATATTGTATTATACAACGATGGCGTAGTGATCAGTGTAACCGACTGCCACGTCTGAGGTCGCGGGTTCAATTCCCGCACAAGTCAAACATTTGTGTGCATGAACATGGATGTTTGTCTTGATCTGGGTGTTTCTATGTATGTATTTACAATAAGTATATATGTAATATGTGTGTTTATCCATTGTCTAGTACCCATAGTACAAGCTCTGCTTAGTTTGGGCTAGATGGTGCTGTGTGTACCTATGTGATAGAATATTATTATTATTCTTTTCTTTTATTTTCTCGGCTAACCGGAAAGAAAAAGATGTCTCGGGCCTAAGCCAAGGGAACATCAGAAATATGTATTTAGTTAGTCAATCGAGTGTGTACGATGTGAGTATGTGTTAATGGTAGATTATTATCTGGTTCGCTTTGCAGGAATTTTCTTACCAGTTTGCATGTATTCAATATTACTGTCTTTTGCAGGAGGTAGTAGGTTTTTGGTGGTAAGTTTAGTGTTTTAAGGAACTGGTACAACTGCTCTGTATGACTCCAGTTGTAGATAGAACAATAGGGACGCTTATAACTTTTTCTAGATGTTACTATCTTAATACTATTATTATTATTATTATTATTATGAAACTAGCTGACCCGACAGTAGTCGTCCTGTCAATCAATACAAAAATACATCAATCAATTCTTTTCAAATAAAAATAGCATTGAAATATTCGATATCTCCCGCGGGTTTATCGCAATTGTTCGTTCATACAAGCCTTGTCCTGACAATTACAAACACAACAAAGAAATTAACAATAAAATCGGTCGAGCCGTTCTTAAGTGGTGCTTCGTCATACATGCGGCCATTTATTTTTATTAATATAGATTAGTCTCAATCGTAGAGAAATATAAAGCTAACCAAGTCGGGGCAGCAGCTTGTTTGTTTCAAATGAACTTTACAAGTAACTTGTGATTAAACAATTATAAGATATGACGATATAAAACTATGACGTCATTATAAATATCTCTTGATGTTATTGGAACCAGGGGGGCCTGCATTGAATCTGGAAATGTGGCAATAAGTTTGCCTACTATGACATGGAACCACAACACATACCTGGCCAAAAGTGAATGTAAAACAGAGATCATTTGCCTACCCCGTAAAATATGCCATTCGCTCCTAAACGATACACTTTATTAGTTACAATTATCATCTAAAGCGGCTACACTTATAGCAATGAGAATTAATAGTGGTTAACTATAAACTCCTAACTTAATATTATAAATGCGAATGTGAGTTTGTATGTTTATTTATTTGTTACGCTTTCACGCCTTAACTACTCGACCGATATTATCATGAAGAGTCGCATACACGTTGTCTTGGGTACAGAAAGGCAAGCAAAGGTACCTTTCACCCAGAAAAAGTACTGTTCCCGATGGATAGAAGATATTTTTTTATACTTTTTTATTTTAGAAAAATTCTCTATTTTTTTAGATGACGATTGGATCTTAACAATTAGGTACATAATGTGCACTTATAGATATTTCCCCGAACTAACTTAAACCTGTGTTTTGAACGACGAAGTGCTTACACACTATTATCAGTATTTACATACATTTATACAAACGAAGCCGCGGGCAAAATCTAGTTAGAAATAAAATAATAAATATGACGATTAACACAAAAATGTATGAATCAACACAGGTATCATGACAGCATAATAAGAAAATGTAAATCCATACCATCTGCCAACAGTTCCGTGAAAACTTAAGTGTCTGTGTGTATGTCATTACTTAGCACTGTGAATTGCTGCATACATACCAATGTGTGTACTCCACATTAGTCCATGTTTAGACATGCCATTATAGCTGACCCACAACTTGCGTTGCCTTCTAAAGCATTCTGTGGCTCTGGTACAATCACGCAATCTTTTCGGCCGCAATTTTAATTGACTTTTGAAACCAGTTGCAAAGGAGAAATAAGTTATATAGTTAAGAAAATTCTCAATAAGGGATATTATCGTCAGTATAGAAAGATTATTTTCATCCTAACAAATATTATAAACGCAAATGTGAGTATGTTTGTTTGTTACGCTTTCACGCCTTAACTACTCGACCGATCATCATGAAATTTTGCATACTTGTAATCAAGGGTTCAGAAAAGAACATAGGGTTTCATCCAGAAAAATGTACCGTACCCGAGGGACATTAGATAGAAAATTGACATAATCTACATTTACGGGAGCGAAGCCACGGGAAAAGTCTAGATATACATGTATAATTCCGTGCTTAACGTCTGAAACGAATTTGATAAAAAGTTTATGTAATAAAGATATAGTCCTTGCGTAACTGTGTACAAGTTCTTCCAACTAGATAACAATGTAGTAATTGGTTCAACAATCCACCCATATCGGATGTGCAACTGAATAGGAATACAAATACATACATACATAGATTCACGCCTGTTACCCAGAGGGGTAGGCAGAGACTATGGATTTCTATTTGCTACGATCCTGACACACTTCTCTGGCTTCATTCACTTTCATCACATTCCTCATACACGCCCGTCGGTTCAAGGTGCTCTTAACCTGGCCTTTGTCCAGAACGCCTCCGATCTGATCAAGAAACGTTCGCCTAGGTCTTCCTCTTGCGACTGTTCCATTCACACTAGCCTTATAAACTTTCTTAGTCAGTCTTTCCTCGTCCATTCTTTCTACATGCCTGGAATGCATGGAATACAAATAAAGACATTAATATAAAGAACTCGTGTGTTTGAACGGGTCCATGGATGGTTTAGACTCACAATGGAATCCGGAAGGTGGCGCTGCGATCGGTTCGTTCTGGCAGGGCAACGTTTGTAAGGTCCACTAGGATGTAGATATAAGTGCCTATATAAACATAGAGCGCGTGCATACATAACTTGCGGACTATAATGAAGCGTAAACAGCTTTTACAATAATTATTACTGTGTATCAAAAGAAACGTTATCTTTCTCTTTCTATTTTTAAAGACATCTCCCACATTATGTATGAATCCTGTGTCGCGAGGATATTTACAAACATTCAAACAACGGATTCAAAATACACCCAGACTCGGGATAACAGTTTGTAGATAACACAATTTTTAATCCCGTGTGGGTATCGAACCCACAACAGTTCGCGCAAGGACAATGTCGAGGCAACCACATATACTATTATGCACCCCATGCTGTCTTATTATATGGAACGTGAACAGCCTTTGCGTATCAAAATAAAATGCAATTTTCTCTTTTTTATCTTTTTGGTTCTCAAAAACTTTTTTGATACACCATACTGCATATTTGGACCCATGCTTCTTAGACAAAATATAAATTATAGGACTACAATTAGATTTCTAAAATATCATCAATAGGAGAGTAAAAACAGAATCACAGTAATTGCATTTTTTGACGACTAGATGGCGTAGTGGTTAGTGATTAAGAAGATTGATTAAGAAGAAGTAACCGACTGCCACGCCTCAGGTCGCGGGTTCGATTCCCGCACAACTCAAACATTTGTGTGCATGAACATGGATGTTTGTCTTGGTCTGGGTGTTCCTATGTATAATATGTATTTAAAATAATAAAAAAAATATGTATATATGTGTTTATCCATTGTCTAGTATCCATAGCACAAGCTCTGCTTAGTTTGGGCTAGATGGTGTTGTGTATGTGATAGAATATTATTATTATTATTTAGCTGGACACAGTACAGTAAACAGATTCAATACGGCTGCTCTATAACTTACACATAAGTACATAATAATCTGTAAAGCCATTTGTTTTCTAATTTCACAACCGACAGTGATGGATGACTGTTTTCATATAAAGCTAACACATCTCGTTTACATAAATAATGCCTTCTTTCTTACCCTACTGATATTACTTACATAAATGTAAATGTTTTCATAATATTGTCTTACGTTTATGTCAATGTTACATTGAGAATAAAATACTTTATACGGATTTTATAGCGTTGTTTATTTAAAAAAGACTTTTATTATATAATTGTGATATAATTAAATTGCTACTATTAAACTTTACTACTATGTATGTAAATTATTAAAACTATTTAGATTTAAGTTTATCCTTTCCCGACGTTTCGGTTGCTTTTCAGCAGCCATGTTCACGGGGAGACTTCTTCTCCATAGCAAGACTATTTTCAATGTATCCGAACATAATTTTATTATTGGTTTTCCTATATACGCAGAATAAGCTCAAGATATCATGAATCATGAATATGAATAATGTTTAGATAGTATAGTTAATAATGTCTTCCATTAAGTGGCATATTGCGTGATCAATTTCTGTGCTATGTGGAGTGCTTAATTCAAATACAATGTTAATTTTTTTTGTTGCCTTTTAATAAATATTACAAGGCTGAAGAGTTTGTTTGTTTGTTTGGATCTAATACGCGCTAATCTCAGGAACTACTAGTTTGAATTGAAAAAGTATTTTAATGTTAGATAGCCTATTTATCGAGGAAGGCTTTAAAACACGGGTCCGTTATTTGAATGGTTGTTAAGTCCCTCACGACACAGAAATTATTCCTAGTGCGGATTTGTTCCGCATTAGTCCTTCATGTTTTGTCACAAACGTAGAAATACGCATTCATCCCAAAAAATGTTACTTATATGCCCCTAAATTTAAATAAATATACATTTCTTAATGTTATTCCCATTTCGTCCCAAATTATGTTCCGTTTTTGACCCTGTTTTTTATGGACTTTTTGTTGTACCGTCAGCCGAAAAATATATGATAAGTCCTCGTTGATCTCTCGGAAAAACTTTGAGCTTATGATTGCATGACATGACGAGCCCGACAACAAAAAGATTTTTAACCATGTCTTATTTTGCTAACCATATGCACAAAAATGAAGGATGAAAAAGAAATAATTTAAAAAGAGGGACACATGAGGAACATTTTGGAATGTAGGATGTAATGTAAGGACAAATGCGAAACAAAGCCTTGTGCTGAAGATGCCGTTTTTAAAAAGAAATTAGGTACTATACTGGTTTCCAATAAACGATCTACACAGAATATCTGTGAATTGTATGGAGCTTATGTCAAATTTCTATTTCTAGTACGAAAAAATTACAATTAAACCGAGTAGCGCGCATGAAGAATGATAAGAGTAAATATAGCAAGAGATATATACTTACATATAAACATGTAGTTCTCCTCACCGTGTCCAGTGAAAGCGACCCAGACTAACTTTCTCTTATTGCGAGAGCAAGAGAAATACCAGGATTGTGACAAGCGGAAACCTGCTTGCATGCTTGCTTCAGAGGGGTAGCAGCTGCCTACCCCTCTGAAGAACAGACGTAAATAAGAGATTCTTATCAAATAGCCACATTAGGGTACTCAAATCTAAGCTATGTTGATAGCTTAGATATTTCTCACCTGAAACTCATATTTGCTGTTGTAGAAAGATATCTGTCGCACTAAATACCTACATATAATTCTTTTATCCTGGCGAACTTTACAAACATTCAAACAACGGATACAAAGAATACCCGGACTCGGAACCATGTACTATTTATTTACTTATTTATTTGACTCACAAAACAAGTTACATTCAAAGAGAAATAGAGTATAGACAGAGTATACAGTCTAAAGCCAGATTATAGCTGTAACAGAATGATGGAAGAATGCACAGAATGTTTCAAGAGAGAGAATAAGCTGTGCCTTTGAGAATTTTATATAAAATAAGCTATGGTGTTAGTGTGTTAGATAATAGATAGAAATATTTATGGATCACACAAGGTTTTGTCCCATGGTATCCAACGCTCGACCCTCGGCGCAGGTAGTGTCGAGGCAACCACTTATACCACTAAACCATCCGTGCAGGCATATCGACAACTACATACGATTCTACTGGGAAAGATCTGAAACTGCAATGGGTTCCCTCACATATTGGACTGCAAGGTAATGAGGAGGCTGACGTTAGCAAAATTAGCAGCCATTAATGGGGAAAAATATAATATAAAGCCAATGTTTTCAGAGCACTTAGGAAAGTATAAACAAAAATGCTGGGACCATTTTAAAGAACACTTTGATTTCAGAAGTAAAGGAAAAGAAATTTGGTACAGAACCATACAATGTGAGCCTCCCAATGTACCTTGGTTTTTAAATAGTAGGTTAAGTAGAAAGGAAATAGTTGTAGCACAAAGGTTACGCTCAGGGCACTATCCATCTAGAAAGTTTGGACATCTCATGAAGAAAGTTGATTCGCCTAATTGTGAGGTGTGTGGAATCATCGAAGATGTCCAACACTTGCTAGCTGAGTGTGAGAGATATCAGAGGCAGAGGAACTCATTTGTGCAATTATTTGAAATAAATATAAAAGATATTGGAGCATTATCAAGTGTTTTAGCTGAACCTACATCAAAACCAGCTGTAGCTATTTATAACATGTTTTTGCACTAATGATTTCTAATTCTGATAGTTAGATTAGTATAGGGAACGATGGGGCTGACATTTTACTGTTAAAATAAGAAAGCACTAAAAATGAAAAAGGTTCAAAAAAATATATAATACACACGAATAGAATTAAAACCAGCGTGTATTATTAAAATGTCGTTTGTCTAACCGACAGAATAATATAGTTTCCTGCATAATTATACAGGTGTAACAGAGCGTTATCGGCCCACACCACTGCAAGCTGATTTTAGAAAATAGCCATCTCACAAATGTAGGGAGTTTAAAACATATAGCTCGATAACTGTGGACTGAACTTGTTATGTTATTAGTGTCGCTGAAGTTTTCAGGTTTCGGCTCTGCTTAGTTTGGGCTAGATGGTGTTGTGTGTATGTGGTAGAATATTATTATTATTATTTTTCTGTTTTCTTTTTTTTCAGCTGGCTCCTGTGGCTGGATTTAACTACATTTACGGGCCGAAACCAAGTAAAATGTAGTGTGTAGTGTGTAAAGATTATGTTGGAGGTGTTGTTTGTATTGTGGCGTTTTCATCAAGGGACATTAATTTCCTGACTATTCTGCACGTGTTCAAAATTGCGGCTTTCTGCAGGCTAATGTACAAGGTTTCTTTGAGATCAATTAATTTCAGGCTATGGCGAAGATGCTTAGGAATGATACCGGTGGAAGAAAGAACAATGGGTACCACATAGACTTTGTCCTGCCTCCATATTCTTGTCACTTCTTCTTTTAGTTCTGCTCATTATTATTATTATAATAACTGCAGTCAGCAACTAATGTAAATGTACCTTTAGTAAGGTCACTGACCACTATTAACTACATGGATGGCGTAGTGGGTACAGCTGTCAAGGCACTGCCGCCTAGTATTGTTGGTTCGATTCCCATGACAATTTATGTGACCCATAATTGGTTATTCCAAGGCTGGGTATTTTTTGAGTACGTTGTTTGAATGTTTGTAAAGTCCCTCGCGACACAGGAATTATTCCTAAAGCGGTAGTTGCCTGTTTTAGACGAAGAAAAAGCAAAAGTGGAGAGTCGCATAAATCGATATAATTTGAGACGAGGTCAGTTTCCTTGTCTGAAAAAGAAGGTGTGCGAATCGACAACAAAATCAGAAATATTTCAAAAATGTGTCGTCACACAAATTTCGCGCCAACAGATTCGTGCCATGTGCACACAGTGCTATGTCCGTTTATTTACATAAACGGACATAGAATACCTTTCATACAAACAGAAACTGTTGCCCAGGGAAATAATTGTATTGTAAAATCTACATTACCGCGAGCAGATATTTAAATAAAATAATAATTATAAAATGGTATTTACATTAGTGAGTGAGGCGTCGCATCGCAGAATTGCATTAGCGTTGCCACGTTGAATGGCAATGCTGATTCTTTGGGCCAAGACAAGACCAGCCTTCTAATCATGCTGATCTTATGCGAGCTTTTAACATTCGAGCGCTTATTAGCTTAATTACTTTATTTTTCTTTACATTGACAGTTGCAATTAATAATTTTGTACCCTTTGTTCCCCTCTGCATAATGCATTACGGAATTATTATTTGTTACGTACATACTTAAGAGTAAGTAGGTAATTCGTATTCAACTTATAACAGTATCAAAGTTAGACAGAGGGACAGCGCAGCGAGCTTAACTTGCCGCTGCCGCTCCGTTGAGAGTTGTGGGTTCAATCCCGCCACACGGTACAAAAGTTCTGTGATGCTAAAATATATGAATTTAAATATGTCTCATTTTAACACACTAACACCATAGCATGTTTTATATAACATTGTAGCTCTGCTTAGTTTGGGCTAGATGGTATTGTGTGTAAGTGGTAGAATATTATTACAATTATTATTATTGTCATAGGTTCGAATCCCACACAGGATAATTATCGTTTTCTAAACCAGAAATTATTGGAAAGTCTGGGTGTACATGATGGTCGTGAATTGTATGTTAGTAAAAATCTCGCGATATAGGGTTTCAACCCTGGTGCGTAAGTTGCATTTTGAATCTATACTAATATTATAAAACTGAAGAGTTTGTTTGTTTGTCTGAACGCGCTAATCTCAGGAACTACTAGTCCAAATTGAAAAATTCTTTTAGTGTTGGATAGCCCATTTATCGAGGAAGGTTATAGGCTATATAACATCATACTACGACCCACGGGAGCGGCGCAGTAACTATAAACACGAGTGAAACCGCGGGCACATCTAGTAAAAGATAAAATAGCTGTCACATTATCAACAAACTAGATTTTGCCCACGGCTTCCTCTGCGTAAATGTTATGTGAAATTTTTATTCCTCGGAATAGTTGTTGAGATGATAGGTAGGTTATTATTCGAAATTTCATGATGATCGGTCAAATAGTTAAGGTGTCAAAGCGTAACAAACAAACTCACATTCGCATTTATTATATTATTTAGGATGGTGTAGGTATTAAATTCTAATATTACTTTACTTTGATCGTTGTAATGTGAAAATGTGAATCGTTGCGTAAGTAGGTGTGGCGGTCGATGGCGCCGTGCGACGAGTAGTCATCGTAGCGTGAGTGCACCGGGAACATGCACGGTTCAAACGAAGTAATTAAACAAATTATACTTTAATAATAGACGTTTAAATTAATTTATTATATGCAATACAAATAAAATTATAAAATTGCAATACATACAAATAAAATTTCTCGGTGTCAAAGACATGGACTTTTATCCATAAGATACCGGTAGCCTACTGTACTAAACCCTGTGAAATGTAACAAACTTCCCAAAAAATTGTATTTGTTTTGTATGTATACAACTTACATTTGTCAATATTATCAAATATATCTGCAATGTAATGTAAACCCTACATCTTTAAAGATAATGCTCAATATTGCTTGCAATAATAAGATCTCATCCTTGCCCGAACAGCGCAGCCAAAAAAATTAATGATCACTCTCTTAGTGCTCCTCTACACTCTCCAAGGAACATACATGCCAAATTTCAGCTTCTTGCGTTCAGTAGTTTCAGCTGTGCGTTGTCCGTCAGTCATTTAGTAAAGGAAGAGTTTTATATATACATATATAGATTAAAAACTTTATACGGTTTAGTCGCGTTGTTTATTTTACTTTAAAACACTTTTATTAGGTACATCATTTTGAAAACTCTAGCACTTCTTCACTTATATGTATGAATGAGAGCATTTGATTTAAATATTCTAAAGTATATTCTCACGTGAACCTACTCCTACAAATAGAACTGTCATTTTTATTGCAATCAATTCTAAATATAATAATGAAAATGATGTCATAATAATTATTCTGCTCTCGAGCCATTTCAATACTGTCAGCTAAAGAAAACGTGACGTTCGTTAAAAATTGAAACAATATTGCCGATTGTCAATATCTTTGACCTCGCTTCCACTTGGTATAATGAAGCGTGCAGAAAGCTGGGTCGTATTTATTGGACGAAAGGACGCAGCTTTTCTACTAAAATGTCGGGAATAATTAAGCAGCGTATAACATATCTGGTCACACATATTTCAAAATGATCCGTTTATTAATAAATTATGTGTCTCAGAGGACATTACAATCATTCAAACAACGAGACAGAGCACCTTGATTCGTAACAACTTATAATTTGTGGGTTACACAAGTCCCGTGTGAGGATCGAACCCACACTAGGCGCAGTGGCTTAAGGCGAGGTGACTTTATTAAGCATTTAAATTATACCTGAATGTTATTTTTTTTGGCATCTGTATTAATTTTACATTCCAGCCGTCATTTGATTACTTAGGTTTTATTAATTATAAAAAGTATTGTATAAAAAGGCTTGAACATATTTATTACTTTTAAAAAGATGACAAGTATGGAAGGTAATTTTTTTAATCGAATCAGTTAATCAAATCGTGTATTGCGAGGATGGCGTAGTGGTTCAAGTGTTCGCCTCGCCACTGCTGCCGTGCCGAGTGTTGTGGGTTCGAATCCCACACGGGACAAAAATTTGTGTGATCCACAAATGGTCGTTCCAAGTTTAAATGTTCTTCGCATGCGTTGTTTTAATGTTTGTAAAGTCTCCCGCGGTACAAGATCTAGTGCGGGCTTTGTCTTTTAAAAATGCATTATTGTTTTACAAGACAAGAGGCTTAAGAATAGATAACATATTACCTACTTATGTTACATGTTTTTGAAACATAAGAGTTATAGAGCTTTTACTAACTGGTATCGTCTTAACATTGGGTAAAATAGTGTTCAAACTCAAACCCGAACAGGACATAAAAAAGGAAGAAAGGGTCGCTGATGTACCTGCACGAATGACGTATCGGGTTTAGTGGCAGACTCGCAGTAGCGAGCCCCAGTGTTCGGGGCCGCTGGTGTTACTACACCACCACCACTGGGGTTAGATCCCCACATAAACAAAAAATATTTGATAAACAAATAGTTGTTCGTAGTTTGAATATTCTCAGAGCGTATTCTAGTTTGTAAAGTTCCGTGATACAAAATGTTTCTAGTGTGCTAGTTGTCTTTCATAAGCTCGTAAAAGTGGGTTAGCTTATGTAATATAGTCTACGTTACTCGGTGATAATATAGCTTTCTAACGGTGAAAGTATTTTTAATATCGGATGAGTAGTTTTTTAGTTAAATCCTTACAAACAAACAAGAAACAAAATCTTTTCTCTTTTTAATATTACAATTTAGAATAGATAATCGAAATCCAGAGCTTTATCACTTTGTTTTCGAAAAGATGCATCGCTTTATCGAGATGAGGCATTTGGCTTTGAAGTCTGATTCTACCTATATTTGTGCAGTTTATTGAACGGCCAGTGTGATAATGAACAGATAGGATGTTGGTCGTGTATTATTAGATCGCATAATTCATCTCCTCTGACGTAATCCGCAGCCAGGCATCGCAAGAACAAGAATTTAATAGTTTCACGTTTACGCAAATTTATGTTACCTACATATTAAAATTAATCGCCGATATCTGTTTGAAATACCTGTTGTCACAATCACAATCAAGTTCTTTAAAGTAGTTTTTTAAAACGAGCATACTTTCCAATCCTATTAATATTATAAAGGTGAAAGTCTGTGAGGATGGATGGATGTTTGTTACTCTTTCACGCAAAAACTACTGAACGGATTCTGAAATAACTTTACAGTATTATTGTTTATACTTTGGAATAACATATAGGCTACAAAAAAAAACCTATCTATGTATGTATGTATCTTATGTGGCGGCCAGTCAGTGCAGACCGGCGACACTTCGACCCAGTGGGATCTTTTGTGTTGACACTCTCCCAATAACGACTGCCATAGACGTTCATGGCAGCCGGGACCGACGGCTTAACGTGCTCTCCGAGGCACGGAGCAGGCGATAATTGTTACATAACTTCGAAAAGTCATATAACTTCTGAAAGTCAGAGGTGCGCGACGTGGGTTCGAAACCGAGACCCTCCGCATTGCAGTCTGTTGGTCTCCCCACTGAGCTATCGCTGCTCAAACCTATCTATACTAATATTATAAAGCTGAAGAGTTTGTTTGTTTGTTTGAACGCGCTAATCTCAGGAACTACTGGTCCGAATTGAACAATTCTTTTAGTGTTGGATAACTCATTTATCGAGGAAGGCTATAGGCTATATAACATTACGCTACGACTCACGGGTGCGGCGCAGTAATCATAAATGCGGTTGAAACCGCGGGCACATCTAGTCTTAACATAAATCTACAGTTACGCGAGCGAAGCCGCGTCCAAAACCTAGTATTATAAATGCAAAAGTGAGTTTGTTTGTTTGTTACACTTTCACGCCTTAACTACTCGACTGATCATCACGAAGTTTCACATAGGTACAATTTGTCAGGGGTACAGAAAAGGACATATATATGTACTTTATATCTACAAAAAAGTATTGTTTCCGAGCAAGAGAAACCGCGAGCAAAACCCAGATTAGTCATATAATTAAATCTATTTACTATGAATGAGATAACCCGACGGGTGCTCAGAGCGATTCACTGAAAAGATTTAGTGCCTCAAAACGATCCAAAAATTGATTTCTAAGCCTATCAGACTCGATTCTCGATTAATGAATGTCTACAACTATTGCTGCTCAAATTAAATTATATTTTAAAGTAATGATAATACATTATTTTAGGCGCAGTTGACGTGGCTTGTCTAGACATATCGGTACACGATTTACACGTGAAGTTAGACACACCGACAATTTTAACTATCACTAAAATCTGGAACAGCCTTTCAAGAACCGAATGGTTTTTTTGCATTCCATTTGCAAACAAGATTACCTGATACTCGCCTAATGCTAAGCGGTTACCGAAACCTGTAATTGCTTACAATACCGTACCATCAATCGGGAGTTGTAGACCTCAAGGAAAAATAATTGACTATGGAACGAATAGGTTTATAACTTAACCCTTCTCACACTGAGAAGAGGCCAGTGCCCAGCAGTGGGACAGTTATTAAACTGCATTAACACTGTATTAACAGTGCTGGTATTATTATTATTTATTATTGTATGAATGTACGATCCCATGAAAAATGGGGTAAGCTAATTGCTAACTGCATAAATACCGACTCTGTGCTGCCTCTGGGATTTTCTTGACAGCAAAACTCAATACCACCTCGCCTGACATCAAACCCAACAATGCACAGCACTTAATCCGACATTAAGTACAAGTCACTGAGCCAGTCATCCATTTGTTGTCTAATATCTTTTAAACTGCATGTTGCATGATAAACAGAGTATAAAAGAAGAAACGATAACTAAAATTGTAGAATCAGACTATTATTCAAAGTTAAAAATCGTTGAAATCTTCTCTAGGAAAAATACCACAATGTTTTCTGAAATTTTACTTTGCTTGGTTGAGAATTATAACAAAATACATACCGTCTATATTAATCAAACAACATATTAATAAAATAGCCATGTCATTAAATCAGACATGTTGTAGAGTTCAGTATATCAGCTATACCTATACTAGCGAGGCTTGTTGTGATCATTCCCCGTGAGGAATTAATCTTGCGATTTTATTATGAATTTGCTGACCCGCGCAACTTCGTCTGCTCCACATAAGAGAATTTTTGCCAACATTTTTCATTTATGCTCTATTCCTATTGGTAGTAGCGTGATGTTATATAGCCTATAACCTTCTTCGATAAATGGGTTATTCAACACAGAAATAATTTTTCAATTCGTACCGGTAGTTTCTGAGATTGGCGCGTTCAACCAAACAAACAAACTCTTCAGCTTTACAATATTGGTATAGATTTAAGTTTCCGTTGAGATAACTAAGACGAGACTAGGTATGCAACATTTTTCGATACACATAAATAATAATAATAACGACCCTGTATTAAACTGTCCCACTGTTGGGCACGGGCCTCTTCTCAGTGTGAGAAGGGTTAGGCCACAGTCCACCACGCCGGCTCAGTGCAGGTTGGCAGACTTCACATATCTTCGAGAACATTATTGAGAACTCTTAGAAATGTAGGTTTCCTCACTATTTTTTCACTTCACCGTTAAAGCAAGCGATAATTAACTATTTAATACGCACATAACTTCGAAAAGTCAGAGATGCGCGCCTTGGGATCGAACTCGAGACCTCTGCGTGACAGTCCAACCTTTAAAAAAAGATCAGTCTACAAACTAACTAGAAATATTACCTACTACTACAACTGAAGGATTCTGAAGTAACCTAACTTCAGAATCCTTCAGTCACGCTATTAACTAAACTAACAAGATAATATTATTATAGACATGTAAACATTAAAGTATATTTATTTACGTTCACACCACCATTGCCTGAAACAATGCTACACTCAGATATGCTTGATAAGCACACATTACTACGTTAATAGTTTACGCACCAATGCTGAGCATAATATTCTATAGATATGGAGATAAAAAGTAACCAGGTACCCTAAAGGGAAAGGCAGAGATTTAAGTTTCTTTTTATATTATACTACATGTGCCCGAGCCCTCGATAAATGAGCTATCCAACGCTAAAAGATTTTTTAATTCGAACCAGTAGTGCCTGAGATTAGCCCGTTCTAACAAACAAACAAACCCTTCGGCTTTATTATATTAGTATAGATTATTTTTAGAAGTCGTCTCCCGCATTAGGAATAATTTCTGTGTCAAGGGAGCAATCAAAGAACGGATACAAAGAACTCGCAGACTAGAAACAACTATATTTTGTGGATCATAAAAACTTTCTATCGTGTGGAGATCGAACCCACAACGCAACGACCCGGCGGTAGTGGCCAAGCGACCACTACGCCATCTGTGCAGGCAGACCTCTATCATTAGGTACTAGCGGTCGCCAAGTGGTCAAAATTCGACAATCATCATCTCAGTCGAAAGACGTCCACTGCTGTCCAGCAATTCGACCATAATTGATTAAAATTTTAAGTTTGATCGTTATTAAGATTTTATTATCTATAACTATACCCTTATAATTACATTTCATTTAGTCACTTACTCCAGATACATAGTATGTAACCATAGTTACGAAGGCTTCTACGACATCAGCTGACCAATGCCGAAATACTACGAACGCGAGTCGACTGCTTGTGTCAAATGCATGGTTGTGTGCGTGTAGTGCTTTTTCATTAATTTAATGTATCTCTAATGCATATTTTATAAAAATATTAGGATTCGCCCCTCCTTCTCCACTTAAACTTTAACTGTGCCAAATTTCATACACCTGCGTCTGCGCAATTTTCGTAAAAAGGGGTACAAAGTTTTTGCTTCACGTATTTAATATACAGATTATATCATTCGCTAGACCGGATTTTAGTATTAAATGTAGTGTCTTTACTTATTGTATTGATTTAAAATAAAGGTGAGTACGTAAGTACCAAGGATGCTTCGCGAGGCTATTGAAATCAAAAAACATCCTAATTTTAATAGAGAAGATGGTTGGAATGTACCACCAGCTTGGGATCCAGTAATAAAAATAGTCAAACCCAAGAAGAAGCAAACCACAGCTAGACTTCATGATACTTTGAGCTCATTCTGCGTAAATAGAAACACCAATGATTAAATTATGTTCGGGTACTTTGAAATAACTACACTGGAACATTGAGACAACTGCCATCTTAGTCTCCCCGTGACCATGGCTGCTGAAAAGCAACCGAAACGTCGGGGAAAGTGTAAAAATAAATTAAATCTAAATAGTTTAATAATAATTTAATTAGCTTAAAAATTAGTAAAGTTTAATAGTAGTAGAAGTGTAACAATTTTCAAAATGTTGTAATAAACTGTCAAATAAACAACGCGATAAAATCCGTATATAGCAGTTTAATTTCAATGAGTACGTAAGTGTTATCTAGTAAAATTCTAAATTGTATTATTAATTACAAATTACAGACGGGAAAACCAAAGGGTTTAATTTTTACCATTTATTGAAAGATACCTAAACAAGAACATTTCATACCAGTTTAAAAGTAACATGGACTAGAGGGCCTGTAGCTTACAACACAGTGCAATATTCAGAGCTGGAAACCTTGCTTCCTAATAACATTATGTACTTCTTGATCGGCCCTATAGGTCAGTGGTAGTAAATGTTATTATGCGAAATTTAAGTAATAGCTAATAATAATAATAATAATATTCTATCACATACACACAACACCATCTAGCCCACACTTAGCAGAGCTTGTACTATAGATAAACATACATACTTATATACTTTTTTTGTAAATACATACATATTATACATAGAAACACCCAGCCCAAGACAAAGATCCATGTTCATGCACACAAATGTTTGACTTGTGCGGGAATCGAACCCGCGACCTCAGGCGTGGCAGCCGGTTACACTAACCACTACGCCATCGAGGCCGACATACTAATACCTACATACAACCAAAAAATATTATTTTTTGCTGTCTGAATGGGCCGGCTCGACCGGGGCAGGACTATCGACTATCGACTATCACAGAATATCGACGTGAAATAGCAGTGTTCCTACTGTTGTGTTTCGTCCGGTGAGTGAGAGTGCCGGAGGCCCAATCATCTCTCTCTCCTTCCCACTTCCTTTCCTAAAGGGTCGGCAACGTGCAAGTGATGCCCTGGTGTTGCAGGCGTCCATAGGCTACGGTGACCATTAACCATCAGGTGGGCCGTATGCTTGTTTGCCAGATAAGTTATAACAATAAAAAACCCTGCCTACATTGCCGAGATAAAGCTTTATCTCGGCAATGTAGGCAGGGTTTTTTAGTACACAGTCTTACAGCTGTAAGACTAGGCTGTGCATGTATGTCAAAATGAATGTGTATGAGCGAAGTGTAAGGTTAGTTACTGCGTTACAATTAATATTTAATTAGCATTGTTTGTTCTCGGCTTCATACTGTGACGTTGACGTGTGAACTTTAACTAAATGATAAGATACAAAACTGAGTGCTACTGAGAAATACAATTCTGAAGTGTGCTAAAGTGTTCGCTGTAATAAAGTAACATGCACGCCTTCTGTTAAGGACCTATACATATCTGGCGAAATGTGGGTGCTATTTACCGGTACATAACATCTTGTATCTATACTAATATAATAAATCTGAAGAGTTTGTTTGTTTGAACGCGCTAATCTCAGGAACTACTGGTTCGAATTGAAAAATTGTTTTATTGTTGGATAGCTCATTTCTCGAGGAAGGCTATAGGCTATAACATCACGCTACGACCCACGGGGGCGGCGCAGTAATCATAAACGCGGATGAAATCGCGGGCACATCTAGTGATATAACAAAAATGTCCGCCAGATCGAATTTCGGTCACAGCAGCCAATCTTAACGGAGACTGGCCATCTGCGCAGGAGATATTATTGTGCACAAGCGTGTGCGCAAACACAAGTACACTCACTATTCCCTAACCCTCATAATCCGATGGGACGGATAAGCCGACACGACCGGAGAGAGATCGGGCGCAGGACCAACGGCTTTACGTGCTTTCCGAGTCACGGGGGTGTCTAACACCGGCAACTTCCTAACTCCGGGCTCATATTGAGATTTCTTGGCAGAAAAACCCAATAACTTTTTGTTGGCCCGACCCGGGAATCGAACCCGAGACCTCAGGCACCGCAGTCGCATTCACTACCGCTGCACCACGGAGGCAGCTCGAACGGAGCAGGCACGGAGGAATGATATAACAAGAATAAGAAAAGAAAGTTTGAACATTTTAATTTATATTACTAATTAGATTTCACCCGCGGTTTCACCCACGTTTATAATTATTAGCGTGATGTTATATTTGTGGTGTTAGGGTAAAAGGGCGTGTATCCCCAATATTGAAAGGAGTTATTTATATAGTATAAAACGAAAAAAAAATATAATAGGTTAAAAAGAGGCTTTTATCTTAACACCACAGATATAGCCTATGCTACTTCTGGATTGAATAGCCTTCTAATGGTGTAAGAATGATTAAAATCGGTTATGAAGTTTTAGAGTTTACCGATTACAAACAAACAAATTAATCTTTCCTCTTTGTAACATTATCATAGATAGTTAAGATGTATGACGTAATTTTATGGCCGTATATTGACCCGAAATCACTTCTTGCTCACAGCTGAATACCTAATAGATTCCCACTCATGGACCAATAACTATATTTATCGATGACTGTAATAGGTTCTCTGTGGTTTAAGATTATTTCGCGCCAAGCTTTCAGTTCCCTCTGAAGTTGCTGCGAGTAGCGTCGCAATTACAAAAACAGGCGTCTAGGGTGAACGCTGGTTGCGAGAGGGGTGGTACTGCGCAGACTGCATAAAACTAAGTAACCAAACGGTCAAACGGATGTCAACTGCTGTTATTGACTGACTGAATTGATATCTTCTTCTTTCTTCTGCCCTGTTTATATGCTGTCGTAATGGTAAGCACGGGCCTCTTCTCAGCATGAAAAGCTTTAGCCCATATCTTCGCGAACATTATAGAGTACTCATAGACGTAGTTTCATTAAAATGTTTTCCTTCACCGATAAAGCAAGTGTTAGTTATGTATTTAACCTATGGAGGAGCAGCGGTAGCGGCCAGTCACTATAGGTTTGCAATTATGCCTGACACAAGAACTGACAGGATACACATAACTTCGAAAAGTCAGTGTCGCACCTTGGGATCGAACTCGAGACCTCGCCGTGGCGGTCTATCACTATCGGCGCGACATTATTAGCTGCTGACTGAATAAGCCAATCAAAACACTTGACATGAGCAAACTTCACACTTCATACAAGTGATTTAACTATAAGTAATTAAATCAACGGAAGTATAGGTACTCCTACAGAAGCACCAGGCTACACGCACTCAATTGCTAGGTGCGTATAATCATTCATTTATTTTATTTGGTTTGCCAACAGTACATAAATAACACACTTAAATAATAAACGTGACACAACAATGAAAATTATACTGCTACATTTACCAATAATAGGCTCTGCAGCACTTATACACACTTATGTGACATGACACTGTGTTGAATTATAATATTGTATAGAAATTAATAACAACAGACACTACAACAGAAATCGAAAAAATGTAAATCGTCATCGTAGGGCTGTGCTCATAGACCGGGACAAGGACAGCGCTATACGTAAGCAACGTATAAGCATTTCTCATTCGGCTTCGCGCCTACGTTTTTTAGTTCGGAGGTCACTAATCCCAAACAACATCGTCGAAGAGCAAGAGTTTCTAAGTTGAAGTTTACGATCACACAAATAGAATTATTACGTGAATGAAACTCAAGTGTGTGAGGTGACAACCGAATGACGTGGGCACTGCAGTATAACTAGTAGTACTGCTAGGTTGCAGGGGATAATAACTTGGTAGGGGAGTTAGTGTCTCTTTACGTAGAAATAGTTATTTTTCTATGCCATGGAGTTTGATTTGGAAACTCCGTTGATGAGCCTTTCAGACATCGATATAATGCCTATGTTGGACGATGGGAGTGCTTTGAGCCAAATACCCCATATCCACTCCCCCACAGCCAATACACGCACGCTCAGCAACATTAGGAGATGTATTAATGAGATATTCTCTACCGTGTTGTAGAGCGGCCCGTTCCACCGACTCTTAGAGAATAGATCGGATGGCAAATCAGAGCTTAGATAGGTCATTTTCCAAGTGTTCCCTGTATCGGTCTTCGCACGATACATCAGAATTAACAAGTATGGAAGCTAAAATGTGTTGTAACAAAAGTTAGAAGTTCTTCATTATACTTATGATAGGACTAGCAGCGATAGCTCACTGGGGAGACCAACAGACTGCAATGCAGAGGGTCTCGGGTTCGAACCCACGTCGCGTACCTCTGATTTTCGGAAGTTATATGACTTTTCGAAATTATGTGCGTATTGATTGACAATTATCGCCTGCTCCGTTCCTCGGAGAGCACGTTAAGCCGTCGATCCCGGCTGCCATTAACATCTATGACAGTCGTTATTGGGAGAGTGTCGACACAAAAGATCCCACTGGGTCGAAGTGTCGCCGGTCTGCGCTGACTGGCCCCCAAATAAGATACAATGATAGGACACCAGAAATTTTGTGTTGACTTTGGTTTTGTGTTGCAGCCGGCAACAGATATTTGGTATGATTTTAATACACCACAGAACACAATGTCTTTCTGTATTCCACAGTTAATTTATTTATTTTATCAATATTATCAATTTACACAATTATTTAACACTAACTTATACCCTAAATATTATAAAACAGAAATAAAACTTAAACCCTCTAATAGGCGTCATAGAACTCCTCCGCATCACAGTCGACTGGTAGTGTGCCCAGAAGACTGGCAGCATTGCCACGTTGAATGTCAATACTTATTCTTTCCACGAAATAATTCCATAGTTAGGTACAGAATAAGCGCGATATAGCACAGTATAACATAATAAAAATTAATAAGTAGTAAAATAATATTAATAACGTAATAATAATAATAAATGTGTAAAAGTAGTAAGCCCGTATCTCTTCATTACTACTTTTATTTAACACTAACCTCTAAAGGTTAGGTTAGCCGTGGCTTCACGTTTTATCAGAATGCTGTCACTGTCCGATTTACCTATCATCCATCATTATAAAAAAAAAACAATTCCATCCGTCAATTTATGCGTGAATGATGGCAAACACCTTCATACATATTTATAATATAACGGGTTGTAAAACAAGAATTATTTGTTCTTAAAAGAGGAATTTGATGTTTATTACCGTGTGGTAACAATGGATAAGCGCTAGGTGATGAAGTGATAACATACATCGGTTCAAATAATATTACTATGCCTACATGATTGTTACTAAGGCCTGAATTACATTTATCAACATCGATTCGAATTTAGCTGAATGGTTTTGGTCACACTTATAACTTATAAGTTACACGTCTCGTGGCTATCACATGATTTCCGATGCTATAGCATCTGGATGCTGCCGTACGAATATTAAATATTTTATATTAGCGTGCTTAAGCATCCGTTTTTATGCCTTTGCTTGATTAAGCATAATTTCGCATACGATTACATGACACGTATAACCAAAGATAGATAGTTAAATTGTCTGTAAGATGGTGAAAGTTTCATAAAAATACGCCTAATAGTTTTTGTGTGATTATCGTTTTTTAGTCCGCGTTAGACATTAATTTACAAATTAATTACACTATGTTATACAAACATAATCTAAAATGTTCACATATTAAATCATGAAGCAAATTGTCAAGATTAAGCAATTTTTTTTAAAAATAACTAGCACTTGTCGTTTTGACGTGATCTTCGCTTTAAAACTATTAAAAATCGTATACCAGCGCCTTAAACATCCCTTCTCTCCGTACGCATTTTTACAATAGATAAAAGACGAATCAATGCTGATAAATGTATTACAGGCTTAACTGAACAAATTGTATTATTAGTGACAAACAAATCATTCGAACATCAACGAAACAGTCATAAGACTGCCTTAGTGGCGCAGCGATAGTGAATACGACTGTTGTGCATTAGTGCCGGGTTCAATTTCCAGAACGGGCAGTGTTTTTGGATTTTACGTCAAGGAATTTTCAGAAGCGGCTTCTTTAATTAGAAGTTAGTATTATCTTCGATACTAGATGTGTGTCCGATTAATTATATTTAATAGCCCAATAGTTAAATAAATAAAAATAAAAATAAAATAAAATCTCTTTATTTCAGTCTCTTTTTTTTTTTTAGGCCCATAATATTGTTAGTAGTACAACTTAAAAAACTTAAAAACTATGTTAGTTAAATGTGAAGATTAATTTAATTTAAGTATTTACCACCCTCTGGGGCCCCGGGCACACGCACTTGTGCTTGAACCCAGTGCCACAGAAGGGGGCTGTCCAGCTTGTGGCTAAGCACGTTCAGGATGGTGTTGGTTAAAACATACGACTCTAATCCCCTTATCCCCTAACCCTCTTATCGACGGTACTATTGTTTTACTGTTATTATTATCTTCGTTAGAAAGAGACTTTGTAGTTTATTAACTCTTTTAGTGCCCAGCACTTACCCTATGAGAACATAAAAAATGTTTGTGTGCCCAGAACTCGCATTTGACTCGTGTCTATACGTACTGCCATTGTTGACTCGTCGCCATGCCCAGCACCCGCATCTGAGTTAAAATCACACTTCACACGACTCGGGTACAAGTTCTGAGCACACGAACGATGTTTTGTTTGACTCACAGGGTGCTGGGCACCGAACGGGTAAGGGAGGTGCCTCGTCAGTGCGTTGCGTTGAGTTTGTCGCAGCATCGACGCTGTTTTCCATATATTTTTGTGACATGTCACATTAATGCGATGCATCGACGCATGCTACGTTTCATCTGATCGACGGACGAGAGACGAAGCGGGGGAAGGGTGATGCGCTGCTCTGTCGGAGCTCCGCTGCGTTCGACGAGGGATAGTGTTCCGTTCCATTGTGGAATGAAGACTGCATCAACACTAAGGTGCGTGCGTCGACCTTTTGCGCTGAGACGTCGTGCGTCGTCGCAGCGTAGGTGTGGCATACAATGTGTTGATCCGTTGCGTTGACACAACGCTACGCACTGATGAGGCACTTCCCTTAAGGTGTAACTCGTATTAAAGAATCGATAGATTTGTCACACAGACATTAATGTTGATGTTATAAGAAATCAGTAGTGTAAATATTGTAGTTTTAAATGTTAATACGCGGAAACGTGCCGGTAATGCGAAATCGTGCTCAGCTCGTTTAAATTTGTAAATAACTAGATATAGATTAAATCATCGTTTTATTTAATTTTTCTAGCATTGCTGACGTTATTAAGATTTATGTATACTAATACTCAAAGCAAAATCCTATTTTAAGCATATTGCACGCACGGTAGAGTGTGTTTTGGCGTAATCAAAATTTGTTTAAAAAGGTTTAATCCTAACTAATATTATAAATGAGAATTTGTGTTTGATTGTTATGCTTTCATGCCTTAACTATCCGACCGATCATCGTACAATGTCGTGATATACGTTGTCCGGAAACAGAAAAGGACATAGGGTGGCACCTTTTATCCAAAAAAAATTACTGTTACTAAACAAACTGATTTGTCTTTTATTTTACTTGTGGGAATGCATTAGACGGAGACATTATGCCGGACTCGCCGGAGAAAGATGATCCTGGTAATACCGACTAAACCCACCACGGTGTTCCTCCACATAATCAGAGTCAGCGGGGCTGTATCTCTTTCAGTTTCGGCCCGCCGCGCCGCCGCGCCGCCGCGCCACGCCGCGCCGAATGAAACGGCAAGCCACTACACAAATCGACCTACCCTATTTAGAGATACATTTTTCCCTACTGTCCCCTTGCAGAGAGTAGGGGAAAATGGAAGACGACAACACATAGGGGCGCGCATGGGAACACGCACGCCGCCTCTCGCCACCTGGTGCTGATCGGGTGGCGGGCAGGCCCAACCTAATCTACATTTACGTTAGCGAAGCCGCGGAAAAATCTAGTAATTGTATAAAGAAAGGTCCACTGGTGTAGATAAGTATGTGAAGGGACACAACGGGATTGACACTTGAAGTTAGAGCAACTCGTCTTGCAGCGAGCAGACGCTGTACTGTAAGCAGGATGACCAATACGTTTCCCTTATGTTGGCCAGTATAGTAACTCTTTTTTCGTGATTGACAATTCACAAATTCCATAGTGTTATACGACGCAATTTGTTTTTGTTTGAGCGAACCGTATGCTTGTTTATTAACAGCTACATAGTAAAACTGTGGTAAAAACCAAAGTCGCCAAAGTATGTATGTATGTGTGTCTGTGTGTCCGCTTAGATCTTTTAAACCACGCTACCGATGTAGCGATATGATGTACGGTTTTACCAATATTCGAAGAATTTATTCCATTGCAGTTTATATTATATAAGTAAATAGTAGAGAAAAGCTCTTCGTTGTAATCGAGTCAGCAAAAAAGCCATCTTTGAGAGCGTGCATGACGATAAGTAAGCCAACATAACATACGATAGAATTGTTATTTATATTTTATAATTGGCATTTTAAGAACCATAGCTCAAACGTAACGTATTGGTGAAAGTCGCTGTTAGTAATTGATAATTGGAAACTGATCAATCGTAGCATCTTTGTAAGAATAGCGTCATACAGAGTTTTCTCTAAATCTATTAGATGTTATGCTGTTTTATGAATACTTATTTTATTAGAATATTATAAAGAAAGTGAAGTTATTTGGATATTATATTTGTATGCAGTTGTATAGTGTAATAAGGAAGCTACAGATTTAATTATAATTGCGTTGTTTTAATATATTTGATTTATCAATGTGTTAATCAATGAGTTATTATTGTTTAGTTTCACTTGAAAATGTATCAAGTATAGTAATGGAAACAAATTTGTAAATATAATAAGTTTAAAGAAGTGATGAAGGTCTTAGGTTTTTAGATAAGATAATAATTTAATATTATAGGGACACTGGACGCGAGTGCGATGGCGCCCGGCAGTCATCTCCACGTAACCATATAATTTGATGTTTAACTTTATTATGTATTTATTTGTAACTGGTACCAGCCAATATACCTTTATATTAAAGTATTAAGTATTACTAAACGATAGCCTAGTAAAGAGAGATATTAAATGTGCATATTAAATTAATTTACGGCATTATGTGCATATTGAATCGTTTTAGGAACAGTTGTTAAGCAACAATGGCGCGAGGAAATCGAATTGTGATCGAGTACTCGTCGGTTTGGTCTTAGCCCCACCATTTGCATTACGTTCATGAAACCACTCGACTCCTAACGCTTTAAATAGGCTGTAAGTATCTGAATTTATTGATTGGGTACACAAATAAATGTACATTTCATATTTATTAAGATCAATAAAATCATTTATAAACTTTATAAATACCTAAATGTACAGTCAACAACGTACGTAATGTTTTTACATATGTTATTACTTACTTACTATAAATACTGGGTGTCGCCTCTGTTCGCCCCTTGAGTTTCGCCCCTGATTACCTAAGTGTATCCGTTCGCCCCGTGGCATTTTAGATATTCAGTTTCACCCCCGATTACTAGCCGATGAAAAGTACAGTCAGAAACGTTAGCGATAGAGATCTACAATATAATATTAATAATTTATTATTATTATTTTTAATTATTTTATTTTATTTTATCTATCGCGCCATTGTTCAGGAGTTACAAAAGATTTTAATGTTTTTTAAAACAGGTAGCGAGGTACCTTGTACTTACAAATAACGCAAGTAAAACGTTTACAAATTGAGTATTTAAATAATACTTTATCAGTATATTCAGTATTACATTATTTTATTTCAGCTGACTGTACTTAGATACTTCAAATTTCTATAACAATCTTGTACGGGGCGATCAGCTACAGAAAATAAATAATTAAATATTAATGTGCCGTTCGCCCCCTGTGAAGGGGCGATCGTGGCCACGAATAAGAGGCGAACAGAACATTTTATCAGCAGGGGCGAAATCCAAGAAGCGTACGGAGCCGACACCAAATACTGGTACATCGATGTAATTTTAGCTTTACAAGAATACTAGTACTAGTAATTTGTCGCATTAATTTCTAATGATCTTTACTTAATTCAATTCTAAAAAACGTGAGATCATGTCTGTAAGTTTTACATAATCTTCTCAAAGATTATGTAGAGATTGTTAACTTGTCCTGCCAGCTCGGTAGGTAATCTATGGCCTAACACTTCTCACACTGAAAAGAGGCCCGTGCTCAGCAATGGAAGTTTCCAAAGGGCTGATAATATTACAAGTTTGTAACTATCATCTGTACTCTACCTATACAGTTAAAACAGTAATAAAAAGTCACTGGACCTCCTATCATAGCGCCCAAAAGATAATTAACATGCCACATGGTCGGAATGGTAATGACTCACTGTTAGACAGCTATTGTATTTGATATACTTAATATTCAGATAAATACTCAGACAGCGGCGTCATAAAGACCGCTAGATCAACCACATGGTGACATTAGGTTAAGCAAGTCTACCGCAGTTAATCCCTAGATGGGTAAAACATAAACAATCATAAACCACTCTCAAATATTTAATAGCTAAGTATTTATTAAACATTAATAAAATATAAAGCTTCTAGATAGACACAATTGAGCCTTGAGTGCTCTTTGACTATGATTTTTATGCCCGAAGCTGTTACTTAACTGTTAAGTAACAGCTTCGGGCATAAAAATCATTGATTTGATAGCTATTCAGTTGAGATTGAGAGGTAATTAAGTATTAGTTAGCGATAGTTTAGCAACTTAGCTGTTAGAAATAACAACTCCGTAATTCTTACCTATATCATTGCTCAGATGTATTTTTATTCACTAGTAGTAAGTAGTACGGTGTCTGCAAAATGCAAATTTGCCTGATAGACGACAATAGAATGCTCAGCTATTAAGTACTTATAAGTAACCTTAGTATAAGTCGCTAACAAAACGTGTTTGTGTTACATTACTACCTAACCTATTGTAGAGACGCCAGCGCGGTGTGACGATATACCTATATATTTTTTTATACTATTGAGGTGGCAAACAAGCATACGGCCCACCTGATGGTAATTGGTCACCGTAGCCTATGGACGCTTACAACACCAGAGGTATCACTTGTGCGTTGCCGACCCTTTCGGAAAGCAACAAATTTATAAATGTAAAAAAAATATGAAAGCAACCTTGACACAAGTTTGCATGCATAGCTAACTATCAAGTGTATTTAATATTATTTTTGTTACAGATTAAACGTAATGCAAATATGAAAGATATTAATTACATCGCGTTGTGAAAACAAACCCAACAATTAACTTTGTCATTGACAATTTTGCCAACTTTTTATTACGGTTAATTAACGCATTTAATTACAATTAAAAGCTACTTGTCAGCGCGTATGATATCATGCCAATAAAATGACATGTTTATACAACTTCTAAAGAAGTGTATTTACACAAATTATGTATGTACATTCGGTTATCAACAAAAGTAAACAATGCCTAATTTTAAATCAAATGCTCTAACGGAAATATTTAAAATATAAAGATATTACTTACAGTATATTCCAGATGATGGATGAATACCGAAATAATCCAATAGTAGTTCACTTAACACTGGGTAACTTATTTCTAATACAACATGTAAAACTATCGAAAGTTTTGTGAATAAAAACGATATATCAAACACACATGCCACTAGCTCCGCGCCGGGCGCGCTACTGACTGAACTGAACTGAATGATTGTACAAAGTACACACAGCGACACATCAACCTAGACTGTTTGGACTTTGAACTATTAGAAGTTGAACGCTGCGAATCGTGCGAGAGAGTGCGTTATATTTTTGTTACGTTCTAGCCTTACCATTACATCGACAACACTATGCACTGTCCCTTTCCGACAATTCTCTATTTTGTATGTAGCATAGTTATGCACTAAAGGGTGTCTATCTTAATGTGTAGCCGTGTGTACAAGTATGCGTCATACATATGATAGCTAACCTGTTGAATGTTCAACGAACTAAAATTGAATGAATGTTACAAACCTTACCGATTTTATGGTACTTCAGCTGATTTATTAATAAATTTTATACTGAAATTTTAATTGTGTGATAATAGTATATACAGTCTCTCGCCTGTAACCACAAAGGGTCATGTAGAGGTTAATGTCGGCCTCGATCGCGTAGTGGTTAGTGTAACCGACTGCCACGCCCGAGGTCGCGGGTTCGATTCCCGCACAAATCAAACATTTGTGTGCATGAACATGGATGTTTGTCTTGGTCTGGGTGTTTCTATGTATAACATGTATATATTTACAAAAAAAAAGGTATATATGTATGTCTAGAACCCGTAGTACAAGCTCTGCTTAGTTTGGGCTAGATGATGTGTGTATGTGATAGAATATTATTATTATTATTTTTAATTACAACCACGTTTAGCCAAATATAGTTTTAGGTATCTCGTATATACTATTTTATTAGCTGGTCATGGTGCCAGACTACGTGTTTATACCGAAAATTTATTTTCCGACCCGAATGTCGAACCCGATGTCTTATGGACGGCAGTCGCATTTACTACCATTGCGCTACCAAGGTTATTATTATATTTGTAAACTGTAATTGTGTTGCAGGACGTGGGCTCAATAAATGAGGAAAGTATATCTATTGCCTACCACATCGGCCAAATGCGTATTTATTTGAGAACTTATACCAATTTTAAATCAGCAACTATACCGAATTGTGTTTAAGCTTGGAAACGCTCTTCTTCTTCTCCTTAGCCTTTATTATTCCCAAGTCACTTGGGGTCGGCTTTTTCTAGTCTAACCGGGTTTGACTGGATATCAGTTTTTACACGGAGCGGCTGCCACCTGACCTCCGCAACCCGAAGGCTAACGATACCCTAAAGCTAGACCAGTGTCAGGATATTAGAGGGTACTGACTTTCCCAATAACGACTGCGATAGATGTTCATAGCAGCCGGGACCGACGGCTTAACGTGCTCTCCAAGGCACGGAGCAGGCGATAATCGTCAATCAATACGTACATAATTTTGAAAAGTCATATAACTTCCGAAAGTCAGAGGTGCGCGACGTGGGTTCGAACCTGAGACCCTCTGCATTGCAGTCTGTTGGCCTCACCACTGAGCTATCGTTGCTATTAACGCTAAACGGTGATAAATGGATTTAGGTACTGCCGCTCAAACTCAACGCACTTTTCGCGGTAGATATTATTGTTTGGTTTATGATAATAGCAAAACTACACGACCACTTAAACAGGTGATGAATGAAATGACATAACAATATAATAGGTAAGGTCAACCGGGGTAATTGCGCTCATAGAGGCATTTGTGTCAATTTATTGATATTTGTGTAGATTAACTCAAAGTTCTACAGCACTGGTGCTCTACTGATATAAAAAACTAAGTTGTTTAGTATTGGAATTGTTATGAGGACAGAGGACACAAAGGCATTTAATAATTTATGTTCCTCCTTGGAGGTTTGCTGTGTAAAATCATAACTAAAATCTGAGAATGGCACATAATTTTATCTATACTAATATTATAAAGCTGAAAAGTTTGTTTATTTATTTGTTTGTTTGGTTGAAGCTAATCTCAGGAACTACTGGTTCGAATTGAAAAAATATTTTAGTGTTGAATAGTCTATTTATCGAGAAAGATAAATAGACTATATAACATCACGCTACGACCCACGGCAGCGGCGCAGTAACCATAAACGTGGGTGAAACCGCGGGCACATCAAGTGTACATAATTATGTACCTAGTGGGAGATCGTTGGACTGCCACGTAGATGTCTCCAGTTCGATCCTAAGGCGCGCATTTTTGACTTTTCAAAGTTATTTGCGTACCTTTTAAATAGTTAAATACAGGCAGTTATAACGGTAAAGAAAAATATCGTGAGGAAACCTGCATGTCTGAGAGTTCTCCATAATGTTCTTGTAGATATGTGCAGTCTGCTGACCCGCACCGGGCTAGCATGGTGGACTATGCCCTAAGTTTTCTCTCACTGAGAAGAGGTTCCGAGAAGTTGAAAACCTCTAGGGCTGATATTATAATATATGATCGCATGATTTTTGCCTTAATTCAATTAATCAATCAATCAGCCCACGGCAGTCCACTGCTGGACATAGGCCTCTCCCATTTTACGCCACAACATCCAGTCTTCCGCCTTTCGCATCCATTCTGACCCAGCTACTTTTTTCAGGTCTTCGTCGTCTTACCTTACGTTTACCAAGTCGCGGTCTCCACTCTAGGACTCGCTTGCTCCAACGGCCATCGGTCCTCCTACAGATATGGCCAGCCCATTGCCACTTCAGCTTGCTTATTCTGCGAGCTATATCGGTAACCTTGGTTCTTTGACGAATAACCTCTTTTTTAAGTTTATCTCTCAAAGAAACTCCAAGCATAGCGCGCTTCATAGCCCGCTCGGTGACTTTAAATTTTTGGACTAGCCCTACCGTGAGTGTCCACGTTTCGGCACCGTAGGCCATAACTTAATTAATAACGAAAAATATCATTAGGCAAGGAAAGCCGTGGAAAAGCGAGCAAAATGTTTCCAAAGACATATTATATTATGAATATAGTACCCATTTACCCCGATCGACCTGAATTATGTAAGAATAAATATTTAGATAACCGATGACCTTGAGTGGGCCATGAGTATGTAGATACCGTTTTTAAGTTGATAAGATTTATTGCTGGTGTTACCTGCTATTAAAAATAGTCATTATAACTACTACACACTCATACTGACATCTGCTTTTTAAAAATATTCTACTTTGCAGAAATATAATAACAATGCAATGGATAGACGTTAGTGTGTTCATGGGCATTGAATTATTTGTCGCAAACCGATAGAGAGACCGAATGAAAATAAATGATACATAATATACACATATCACGTCTCGTATCACCAAGGAGTCACAAGTGTTTTACACTCACATTTCTATGGTTTTATGGACAACATACCTAATAGAGGCGAACCTATATTGCCTATTGGGTGCATTTCTAGATACCTACCACACTGAAAATAAATGCTTGATTGAAAAACCCAATATAAATCTACTCGATTCCAGAATCGAACCATACGTAACGTACTGCTTGTCTTGTCGGCCTCGATGGCGTAGTGGTTAGTGTAACCGACTGCCACGCCTGAGGTCGCGGGTTCGATTCCCGCACAAGTCCTAGTGGCCTAGTCCTGCCCTGGGTGTTATGGGTTCCGTCCGAACGGGTCTAAAGTTTCTGAGTTGTTCTGAGTCTGGATGTTCTTTGTGTCCATTGTTTAAATGTTTATAATGTCCCCCGCGACATAGGACTTCTGCCTAGTATGAGAGTTGTCTTTTAAATTACAATGACATATATGTGACGACGAGATGGCGTAGTGGTTAGTGTAACCGACTGCCACGCCTGAGGTCGCGGCTTCAATTCCCGCACAAGTCAAACATTTGTGTGCATGAACATGGATGTTTGTCTTGGTCTGGGTGTTTCTATGTATAATATGGATGTATTTACAAAAAAAAAAAAAAAGTATATAAGTATGTTTATCCATTGTCTAGTACCCATAGTACAAGCTCTGCTTAGTTTGGGCTAGACAGTGTTGTGTGTATGTGGTAGAATATTATTATTATTATTATTATTACTGCTATGCCTCGGAGATAAAATTTGTATTTAAAATATTATAAAATAGTAAATTTTGTATGTTTGATGATTTGAGACGTAGGAGGTAATCTGCGACATTACTCAGCCGATAATCAGTCATTCACTATATGACGTACGTTATTCCGGATGGATATAGGATATACACGTACATATGTAGGTACAGAGCGTACAAAGTCAGAGGCGCTTGTATGTAATATGTAAATTTAGGTATATGTATAGAATTTCTTCAATTTCCATTCGTTGTTTATGGTAAGTAACAATAATAAAAGAAGGGTCGGGTTCGGGTCATTCGAATCGTGTAAATTATGTCAACCTAATTAAAAAGTTCTGATGTGCTCTACATCTACATGTACCATTCTGAATGTTTCTGGGTTAATTAACTGTAAAGGTAATTAAACTTCTCATACATTATTCTATATAGCTTTATTACAAAATTAGTACAATGGTCAGCAAAATATCCTTTTACATAATTATGCAAATCTTTCTTATCGTTTTACATATATAAAGTAACCTTATTTATTTAAATCCATTAAGCTATTTTCGCCATACACTGTGTCAATGTCATTGCCCTTTATAAACCTAACAAGTGAGAAACGGCAATGAATTGCCGTAAATCTAAGCTTAGAGTTCGAAAAACAATATATGCAAACGTCACGTGATACCACCATAGTCATTTCAGGGGTATATCGACTATGCTTAGTCGAATGGCGTTGACCGCGAGTCTCTAGCTCTTACGGTTCTTGAGTTGAAAGTTGTATACCACCAGACAAATTGCCTCCGTGGCGCAGCGGTAATGAATGCGACTGCTGTGTATGAGGTCTCGGGTTCGAATCCCGGGTCGGGCCATCAAAAAGTTATTGGGTTTTCTGTTAAGAAATCTCAATACGAGCCTGCAGTTAGGAAGTTGGCGGTGTTGGACACTCCCGTGCCTCGGAAAGTACGTAAAGCCGTTAGTCCTGCGCCTGTCGTCTCTCATGTCGTGTTGGATTAGCGTCCCATCGGATCATGAGAGTTAGGGAACAGAGAGTAAACTTGTGTTTGCGCACACTCTTGTGCACTATAATATCTCCAGCCCAGTTGGCCAGTCTCCGTTAAGATTGGCCGCCATGAACAAAATCGGTCTGGTGGACATTATTAACAGACAGACGGACGGACAAAGCTGTTGTATAAGAGTTTTTTCGAACTCTAAAAATCCTATACCCCTTACAGACACAATCGCGTAACATGTAATCTTGTTGTAAAGGATAAAGTTCATCAATTCCTTTGCTGCCAATGCTGTATCTTTAAAATGTTTGAACAATTGGCACCAGGAGCATATCCAAAACATAATAAACGCTGAATTTCTTACGACGGACGTATAGGTTGTGGGTATAAGATTCTTAAAGGACTATCATTGACGTATCTAGGACTATTTCCCCAGGCTTTAGCTACAAGCTAAATCTTTCCAATCCCTACCTGACCCTTATATACGCCAATACGATTTAGGATTATGTTTGTAGAATCGTCAACGGACTTTGAAGCTTCTGATAACTAGTATTATGAACGTCCATGGGTTACAGAAACTGTTAGTAATGGTAAACTCATTAGGCGGATGCCGACGTTAGGTAAATCCCTAAAGTTCGCTTAGAGCTTTTCCTGGCGTGGGATAAAGGATTACATACTTACACAAAGTAATAAACCATTGCTCGAACTTCGATATTTTCTTTATTTTTATTAATGGCTTCTGTGCTGGAAGGGAAATAAATGAGTCCTTTTGCTCCAATATAAGCAATTATGGAAGCCAACGCAATGTTTACTGGGGCATCACTTCATCAGTCATCACACAAAATAGAATATTACGTTAAGATTTAATTGGCTTCGCGCGCTCATCAGTCACAGGTCACACTCGGGACCCGGCAATGAAATTAAACCTATATTCATTTCATATTAACATTACATGTATAAGTATATAAAATAACGAAGTAACCAGTACGTCCAATATTATGCATTGTTAAAAGGCGATTTGTCAGCTGTTTTAATAATAATAATACGGCGCTCTGGGACAGTCGTTATCTCATCATGAGACTAACGCGATATCGAAGGGCACAGTACACTAGCTTTTAAACTACCACCTTCGCCTTGTGATATAAACAAAAAATTTATCACCAGGTTAAATAAAAGCGCACAAACCGCAGGGCAGCTTGTGGCGAGTTGAATGTGATTGGCGTCACTGCGGTCCTGAATGCCTCAGAGAGTCGATTAGGGCCTCGTCCCCGGCCTACTGTTACTTTTTGGCTGGGGTGGAACTTTGAGAGCGCCCATAGGACTCTCAACTCTGGCTTGCCTTGGTTGGCCGGTCAGAGAGAGGCCGCTAGAGCAATATGCTTGGGGGTTGAATTGTTATTTTCAAGGGCATAACTACGGGGAAACCCGCTCCGGGTCTCCGTTGTCACGAGACCCATGATGCTAAAACCGGCGCCGCACCGCTCGTCACCCCTAGCTGCTCGCACCTGCCCTCTGTTGCTGGCGTGCATGCCTATGGCGGCTATTCAGGGGGCCCATCTAGTGAGTTGGCGAGTCACCGTCTGCCCGTTGCATTGATGCTATTGGAGTGTTCAGGGCAGACGCCGTTTTTCATCCATAGTTACCAATATACCGGTCCACCAAACACCCATACTCATAGCCCATATATTAGAATCCATACGTAGCAATAGTCCTACGCCTGCTGCGGCTAGTGCCGCTGTCGGTGTTCCATCCCACCTTTGATTAAAACTCTCGAAGGGCCTCTTCACGTTGGACCCATGTCTCCGTGTAAGCCTTCCAAAGAGCCAGGTATTTTCTAATATTAAATATGTTAGAAAATACCTGTGATAAGAGAAAGATAATATTTCTGCTTTTTTAAGAACTACAGTAGTGTACAATATTTTCTTATACATTGCAAATCACATGTATGTATATGAAGTTTGATACTCTGGCAAGCAAGTTTAAAGCAAGCAAGTTTTAATATTTGTGTAATTGTAATTATCTGAATACTCATTTTCTAAGAGATACGAAAAATCTATTGCAGAGTTCGTACTATAATAATATCAGCCTTGTACTAAACAATCCCACTGCTGGGCACGAGCCTCTTCTCACTTAGAGAAGGGTTCGGCCATATTCTACCACCACAGAAGGGTTGGCAGACTTCACATATCTTCTTCACATTATGAAAAACTCTCAGACATACGGGTTACGTCACGATGTGATTGTTCCCCGATAAAGCGAGTGACAATTAATTATTTAATACGCACATAACTCCGAAAGGTCAGAAGTGCGTGTCTTGGGATCGAACTTGAGACCTCTGCGTGGCAGTCCAACAATCTCCCACTAGGCCATCACTGCTTTCGTACTACCACTAAGTACAAAATACTATACTGACCTTGAAATATACTACCAGACCGTCATACAAACTTACGGTTCACCTGTAAACTATGGCTGCCAACCTGTAAAATAGAAGGCGCTGTGCTTACCAGTGAAGAGTCAAAGAAGAACTGCACAACACTCCGTCTGCCTGAGTCTGAAAACTCCATTCATCGCAGGGGTACCACACAAGATTTACTGCGAGATTCTGTAGGGTCAAGGTTAATCCACGGGGTATACCATAGGTAACTTTAGGCTGCAAATCTACAGTGCATGGTGGATGGTGTAGGTACTGGTTTTAGTAATCGCCAAGTCACTGGTACTACGCTGGCTGTTATGGATAGGGTCTTTCACGATACCTACAGGAATTATTGCTAGAGCGGCCCGTAAACAACAACATTTAGTAGGTTGATTGGAGCTATGTAGTAGACGCTTAGTAATCTGACGTTCTGTTCTTACTGTGAGTATTGTTCCCAATGTTTTAGACGGATGTTCGTCATGTATTTTTCTTGTGTTTTAAATCCCTATATTACAGAGCCTATCCCGTCTACTGTGTAGGTACAGTTCGAGACTCCGTAGGTACTGGTACTCAAATATTTATTGGATTCGAAATTTCGGGTTCAAATAAACATAAATATTATTATAATAACGTCCAGTCTAAGAAGACTGCACGTTTTTATTACGTGTACAAACTACATACAATACTTTTTCGATCCGGCAATCAAACCCGAGACTTTATGCACAGCAAACACATTCAATACCGCTGCGGCAATTACCCTTCTGCCAAAATATGAGTGTAACAATACTTCTCTGCCTACCGCATTGAAGATACAGATACGTGAGTCTATGTAAAACATGTCTTAAAAACTTTCTAGCTAGAACAATAGGCAGCTGAGTGATATACGGCGCCATGTTAATATCGGTGAAAGCTAGTAATGGCTAAAACAACGGCAGGCAAAACAAACTTGCTGTCAAAAATAATGAAGTTCGATGCGTTTTTTATATCTACATATATAAATCAAAATCAAAATATGCCACATGTATGACGGAGCATCATTCAAAGCGGCTCGATCTTTGAGGCTGTATTTTTTTTTGTTTTTGTAGTTGTCAGGACAAGGTTTGTATGAACGAAATTTTGTGAAAATTCTGCGGGAAATGTCGAAAATTTTAATGTAATGATGAATGATAAATGAAAAATTTAATTGACGTTTTGATATTGAATTTATATACATGAAATTTAGGTATTTTTGTATAGATTGACAGGACAACGACTGTCGGGTCAGCTAGTAGAAAATAAAATTGAATTTATTGGTTAACTATCGCACATTCGAATATCGATTAATTCGGCATTTGGTACTGTTTAAGATTAGAATAATTATGGTATTTTTGTTTTTGCTAACATGGTCCTATTTTTATCTTGTATAATATAGACACTATCAATCAATCATAATGTTAATTACCATATAATAATATCAGGCCTGTAATATATAAGCTATCCCATTGCTAGGCACGGGCCTCTTCTCATTGTGAGAAGTGTTATGCCATAGTTCACCACGCTTGCCCACTGCGGATTAATTGATTTTCTCACGATGTTTCCCTTCGCCGTTAAAGCTAATTAACTATTTAATACGCATGTAACTGTAAAAGTTAGAGATGTATTACGTGCCTGGATCCCTATAGCTTTTCTTTTTAATTTATTACCAAAAAACAATGTCTGTTTTATATAACAAGCCAGCGGTTTAAATCAATTAGAAAAACGAAAATTGCCAAATATATTAAGATATGATATTTACATATTTTTTTTGAAAAAGCAATTATTGGATTCTCAATATGTAATTGAGAATCCGCTAATTACTTTTTCATTTCGCAAATTAGTAGCATAGTGAATGATCCAATTTATTCGTAAGTATAAAAAGTAATTTTGATATTAAAGAAGCCCTTCATTCCCTGCCCTTCAATTATTGTAATTATAATACATACCGAAGGAAAAGTATGGGCGGCCTCGATGGCGTATTGGCTAGTGTAACCGACTGCCACGCTTGAGGTCGCGGGTTCGATTCTCACACAAGCCAAACATTTGTGTGCATGGACATGGATGTTTGTCTCGGTCTGGGTGTTTCTATGTGTAATATGTATGTACATATTTACAAAAAAAAGTGTACCTACTTATACTTATGTATGTTTATCCATTGTCTAGTGCCCATAGTACAAGCTCTGCTTAGTTTGGGCTAGATGGTGTTGTGTGTATGCGATAGAATATTATAATATTATTATTATTAAAGTGTCTGTTATTCCTTACTACAGGTTAAAAACTAACCTATCAAGGGTAACAGAACTTCACCCACTGGATTGTACGTATAATAGAAAATAGATGTAAGACTTACCATGCCTAATTTTAATTTTTTGTACCAGTCACTCTTTGTTAAATAAACATTTATTGTTATATTATTATTCATGTATCATTGCTGTGATTATATACCCAGACCCTAAACGAATAGAAATTATTTAAATTATGTTTCTTCACTGCCTTAATGGTGCGGCGGTTAAAGTGACTGTGTATGAAATCTCGGGTTTGATGCGCGGGTTGGTTGCAAAGTGTTATAGGGTGTTACAGCCAAGTCATTCTCAGGACGGAGTCTGGATCTGTGCCTAGTAAACGTAATTAGTGCGTTTTCTATTATGTGGCACCTAAAATCATATCTGGCGAAATACGACTGTAATATGCGGATAACTTTAATGGTTGTTCCGGGTCTGGGTGTTTTTTATGTTCACTGTTTGTATGTTTGTAAAGTCCCCCTTAACTCCGGAACTCCTAGAGCGGGCGTTGTCTTTATAAAGATGAATAATGTATGTGTGTTATGTATGAATGTTTTTACATCATCATAAATTGGGTTTTGCTACAAGATTTATAATACAATAGCTGTGTCCGGCGGGTTCACTCGTAGCCTTCCTAAGGTCATGACGTGATATTGGATAGACTATTTAGATATCTATGCCTGTAAATAACCGAAAAATGTCAAACGTATTTATTATTCGCTAGCCGATAGTTCAAAGGTTCAATCAAACTATTACTTAAGTTTTCTATGTCTATACTAATATTATAAGGAGGAAAGATTTGATTTTTTGTTTGTTTAAACCAACAGATTAAAAAAAATATTTAACCATTATAAATACTATATTATCACTTGGTAACATAAACTATATAAGTGTTTTATTTTAATAAAAGTACTGTAACTAAAATAACCTAATCTACTTTTAAGCAAGTGAAGCCGCGGGCAAAACCTATAATATAAGTATACATACATCTGAAAGTAGTCCATACAAGCAAATATGACAATCTGAATATTAAATAATAATAATAATAATAATAATATTCTACCTCATACACACAACACCGTCTAGCCCAAACTAAGCAGAGCTTGTACTATGGGTACTAGACAATGGATAAACATACTTAAATACTTTTTTTTTTTGTAAATACCTACATATTATACATAGAAATACCCAGACCAAGACAAACATCCATGTTCATGCACACAAATGTTTGACTTGTGCGGGAATCGAACCCGCGAAATATTCAATAATCATTCCCTTCAGGATTATTCAGGAGTAAAGTGTTTCTGTAAGTATACGAAAACGTTGATCTGAGTGATTCATCCCCCGGGCGCGTATATAGAAAAGCTATTTCAGTACGTGTCCGCCGAACTGAATTAGCATTTCCTAACGATAAACACGCGTAAGTGCTGCTCCAATACGTCTCAAAGGGTAATGTACTGAAGTAGCTTTTCAATATACGCTACCCGGGCGAGGTCGATGTTTCAGCTAGTGCAATAAGGCGATGGGATGGGTAACGATCGTCTGCAGTCTCGCCACACCGGCGCCCGCCGAACATGACGTCACTAGAAAAATGCTCAAACACCTCCTTATTCTCGTATACATAAAAATAGCATATTTTTACATTTTTGGTACGGGAAAATTGGCGGACTACCTGTACGTAATGGATATCATTATGTATTAAAAGGATATGGCTACAGAATGGTCGTATATTTTATCTATTTTTACATACAGGAAAAGCTCTTCGGGGAAAGAGTTGTAAGCAGTGGCGTAGCGTAGTGGGGCGGCAGGGGAGTCCCGCCCCGGGCGGTACTTTTAGGGGGCGGCTAAATTTCACAATCAATTATAATAATATCTTGCAAATATTTGAACCAGTTTAGAATGACTGTATATCTTGTCTTTTAAATTGAAATACCTAAATAACAGGGCGGCAAAATTTTCTTCCGTCCCGGGCTTACACCCACGCTACGCCACTGGTTGTAAGGCTTAGAATAGCCTCTATCTCCAAAGGTATTTTTCAAAGGCATTTCGTCAACTGTGTGTGTTTTAAGACTGCGCCGAGCGTAAGACAGATAATGACAGAGCTCGTGCGGCGTATATTCAAATCGGCGCGCGGCCGCCATACTAAAATTGTATAGAGGATTTGAAGTGCTCTTTTGATAAATATGTATCTTTATTGTCAACCAATAACTTAAATATTTGGGACGGACAAATTGTAATATAACTATTTATGTTTCGTTTAAGCTGTAAAATAGGATAGATTTCTTCTGTTATAATCTAAAAATTACGTAACACGAGCTTACGTTTTTGCATTTTTCGTGCAAAGCGTGATTTTGTAGGCGAACATATTAATTATTTTAAGTTTTTGACACGGAGTAATTGTAAACACATTCATTGTTATAGTAAATGTATATTTTATATTTGTATTAAACAAAAAGTGTTGTTTTTATTCACTTAACTGTGACCGCCTGTTTTGGCACATTTCGCTCGGTGCAATCTTAAGTTCCACGTCATAGGGGGTTAGCCTATAATATTGCCATCTGTCGGGCACAGCCCTAGACTCCGTGCTGCTGACAAGTAAAGACCCAATAAGGGTTTACCTGTTCCAGGTGTGGAACCCAAGACCGTAGGTACAGTTAGCTGTGAACATAAAGGCATATTTATATGGGTCTAACAAAGAATAACAGAAATAAATTGTGCTAAATCCTAATCATTCATGAACATTGAGCATAGCAATTTTTATTTGGAAGACAAATAACTCTTGCTGAAAGAAACTTTGACTGAATAATTCAGTCAGTAATAAAACTCATAGGCTCTCAACATTTGTTTTGGGAAACCTCAAGGTACAGCTCTGGTAAACAGTCCGACGAATGCCGACCCGCCCTTGTCACAGTGAGAAGAGGCCCGTACTTAGCAGTGGGAATGTTAAGGTAATACAGGGCTGATTTTATTGAATGCCAACCATCGTACCTTGCCTTTTACAGTAGATACGTGTGTGTGCCACATAAGACATTACTAGAGCTGGCCAACATTCGCTACCACACAAGCGTTATGATTGGATAACGTAGGTACTTGGTACGTGGTATCTTCAGGTCGCATACCACTATGTGACCTAACTCCATTTTGCTATGGCAGGAGTACCTGCGTGTGACAGTTTGAGCTTATAAAACGTGGTATATATCGCCGTATTCGTGAAGTATTAATCCACGGTAGCTGAAAAGGTCAATTCTATCAACATTTTCAGTTATTAGTGTTATTACACAGACAATGGGCTCAAATCATATTAAATCCAATGATTTGGGTTCTATGTATCTTTTGTGTTTTATTTTGTACTAGTAGTTTCCCGTGGTTTCACCCGCGTAAGTCCCGTTCCCGTGTGAATATCGGGTTTCACCCCTTTCACCCACTTCGGGGTGGAATTTCCAAAAATCCTCTCTTAATGCTCCTCTACACTCTCCAAGGAACATACATGCCAAATTTCAGCTTCTTGCGTTCAGTAGTTTCGGCTGTGCGTTGTCTGTCAGTCACTTAGTAACGGAAGAGTTTTATATATATAGATAGATAAGGTACGAATTCTAGACGTTGCATTTATATTGTGGTGATTTAATTTCTTAGTCATGGAGTCGATACTTCATATAGTGCGTTATTTAGTTTAGTAAGAACAATAAAAGATATTGGGTGAGTAGATTAAGCATACTTATCTCTCATTATCAATGTGTAACGAAAATCGTATGATTAATCAATGTAGGTAATACGAAGTATGTTTTGCTTTGTAATTTGTATTTTTATTCTAATTTCTACTCAACTCTGAATTGAAACAACAATTTGTGTTCTATACAAATTTTGTCCCGAGTCGACATCAAACCCAGAACACTCGGGGCAGGGGCAGAGGCGAGGGTACCACTTAAACCACCACGCAATCCTAATTCGCAAAATGTTATCACTGTCTTTTATTAAGTTGTGTTGTGAATACATGCCCTTGGCGTATAATACTGTACGCATGGGGTAATTATTTAGGCTGTAGCCGTATCGCCACTGTCACAGCTCTGAGATCACTAAGATTTGATCCCCACACTAACAAAACTAGTTAGGTTGCTGTTCCGAGTTTGGGTATTCAATGTGTCTGTTGTTTAAATACTATATATTTGTAAATCCCTCCGCGACGCAGCAATTACTGGGGTGTTTGTTTTAATATGAAAAGAAAATGTATATTAGTGATACCTGTTGATGAGAACCTTGTTAAATGAAACGTAAGTACTTGAAAATTTAAGCTGAATAATTTTATTTTAATAATATATTATTATTATTAGTATCTCTGTCTAGGTTTAAAGCGTATTTGAAATGTAATGATAAATATAAAATACGCAGAAATGTTACAATTCTACTATATTTTGGCAGATGACAATAACATACATTGTTTTATATTACCGTTTCTGGCAACATTTAGAGGTAATGTCACTTGAGTTAGTCAAACAAAAGCCAAGCTGCGTTGATTTTATTTCAAAATAAACTTTTTATTTAATAAAATGGCTGAGAAACCGCCTGAGGAAGGCTACATATCTGTAGTAGATGAAGAACCGGAGATATTTGAACTACTTAAATGGGATTCGTCTCATACGCAAAAGCAACAAGAACCACAACAACATCAACATCAAGAGCCCAGGCCAATAGAGAAAGCAAAGAGTCCGGAAAAAAGAGTATCTAAGCCTGCTGAATCGGATCCTTTTGATTTAAATGATCCATCGTTTATAGAAACGTATAGACTGTCCAAGGATTTGGCGCGAAATCTCTGCGAGGAGTTGAAACCAGTGATGCCTGATTCTACGAAATCTATTGAGTTTTCTGTTGAAAGTAAAGTAAGTGTATAGAAATAAACAAAGTGCTAGTACTTTTGTTATTATTCTATTTCATTTATAAATTTGTCTATTCGATTGTAATGTATAATTCTGAAGCAATTATTCAGTTCAAATCCAAAGATACAGCTGTGTCTTTGTCTTACCAAATAATAAAACATTGTGTACAGTGATTGGGACACACCATGTCTTTTGCTCAACTAAGACAAATCATTTCAAATTATCTCTAAAATACTGTATCATGGTTATGTACTGCAAAATTATCTAGAGATAGGATTTCTATAATAATACAAGTTGTTTCTATTTAAAGTGTCTGTTTACTTATTTACACAATATGATTAATTTTACACTGTTTATTATATCTTTACTGTTTATTGGATTTTGTTCAATGGATAAGGCATTGAACTTGTAATAGATCTTGGGTTTTGGTTATGTACAACTTACTCCTAACACAAATATTTTAGGTTTACTAGTATATTTAACCGAAATATGCTTGAAATATTTAAATAAATATATTGTTCTACAACCATTTACCTTTTTTCTAAAATGAATATCTCTATTTTATTGAATAAGAAACCGTTAACCAATTCTCAATAGAGATATTTTGAAACACAAGTAAGATTTAATAACTTTAAAACATGGTCAATGTTGGCTGTTTGATTCACTTTGTTTTGTTCTAAACATCAATTTAAAAATCATGCAAAACAAAATTACATAAGTAATATAGTTTTAATTTATATTTCTATTCATTCTTTTCCTTGTGTTGCGATGATAATTATGTAGAGTAATTTGAAAAAATACATTGTTTATCACCATCATCTTGAATATTTAAAATCATTAAAAGTCAAATCTATCTAATTTTGAATTCTTTTTTAGTATTTCCTAATTATTTTCCAGGTAATGGCAGCACTCTCATTCTATGCAACAGGCAAATACCAGAAGTCTATAGGTGGCAGATCAGATCCTCACATCACTCAGTACTTTGTGTCCACAGCTGTGATGCAGGTCACTGAGGCTATGAACCATCCCGCCATTGTCAAGAAGTATATACACTTCCCACATTTAAGGGGAGAGAGGGATATTATAAAAGCAAGGTGAGAAAGTTTAATGCTTTACTATACCGACAGCTAGCTTGCCACAATACTATACTCACAACTTACTAAGAGTACTTACCAATAACAGTAGTTAAATATCATAATATTTACCTGTTAAGTCTAGGAAAGCTAGACATAATTAAAAATATATTGTCACTAGCTGCTAGTGTGCCACTGCTACTAATAGGTTAAAAGAGATCTTTAATACTACTAGTATTCCATTAATTACAGCAGTCTTTCAAGGAGAAAAATTCATAAATTATAAGACAAGAAAGGCACACCCGTGTATATAAAATACATTTGTAAGAAAATAAAAAGTGATAGTAGCCCAATTGTTAAGACATTGTACTTGCTTTCAAGAATTTGTGGTTTTAATCTGCACTTATGGAACTGCCAACATTTAGCCACTATTAACACAACTTACTGCTTATGGATCGGCAAACTGCGAATGTTAAATCTTGTGTTGCAAGCATACATCATTTATGGTAGTTGTTGGTAGCTAATCACTGTATTAATATTTGCTACCTTACAATTTTCTTGTTGCCTTTTCCAGATTCTATATGAAATACGGCATCCCCAATGTGGTTGGTTGTGTTGACTGTACACATGTGCCTATGGCGCGACCTGACGATGACACCAAGAGCCATTTCAACAAGTCTTATCATTCCAAGAAAGTGCAAATTGTGAGTAAGCTGCAAGGGATAGCAAATGGGATGATGAACACAAAGATGTGACAACAGGATTTGTAAAAGATTAGTCTTAAAACCTTTACAGTTTTTTACAACTATCATGGTAGTTGAGGTTGCGGTTTATGAGGTTTCAGGTTCGAGTTTTAGAGGCGGGCAGTTTTATTGAGTTAGCAATATTAGCAGTAGTCAATCAATTTACTTGACATAAGTTTGATTTTGTTATGTCGTTGATTATACTTTAAGAATACGAGTGTAAGATTTAAAATGTATGTGCGTTGACAGATATGCGACAGCGACCTGACGATAATAAGCGTAGACGCGACGGCTGGCGGCTCGTTCTCGCATGACGTCATCCTCAACCGCCACGCTGTGCGCGTCGACTTGCAGAGTCTCAACCACTCCGGGGAGCAGTGCTGGCTTATTGGTAACTATGTCTAGCCATTAACATATCTGGTATTTTTACAAAGGGTGCCTGGACAGCGATAGCTTACATAAAACAATGGAATTGTAAGTTTAAACCTAACAACCCACCCCAGAATTGTCTGATCAGACCACCAGATATAAGAGAGAGAGCATGCCCAGAATGCCAAGAGGCATTCTCTCTCTTTATATACACTAGTACATACATTATTAAAGAACAATGTACCAAATAAAGTACATATTATATGATATTTTTAAGGTTTTTGGAAGTTGCGTTTTTAATCAAATATTATTTTTTTATACTATCATGACGGTGAACAACCTCTCATGGCGTTACGTTTATGGACGTTTACAACAAGAGGGTATCACGCATGACTGATCCTTTTGTGGGCTGACAGCACCATCAACAAGCTAGTTACCAGAGGAATACAACACAATGTTATTCAAATGGTCTTCTAGAGATTGGAAGTACATCTCCAAAAGAGCTTCAATCCAGGTCTGAAGAGAGCATCTGACGAACTTTACCTTAAAAATAAGTCTAGTTAGCATATTACTCTATTTTTTGTTTTTACAATAAATCTAAATTCTATTTTCTAGGTGGTCCACACTATACCCAAAAGGCTTACATAATGACTCCGATCCCTAAAATGACAAAGAAATCCCCGGTTTCCCCTGAAAAGTACTACACGAACGTGCACGCACAAACACACAGCGCCGTCACGGACACCATCAAACAGCTGAAGAGCAGATGGAAATGTCTTCAGGCCACTTGTAACAAGCAGTTCGACCCTCCTACCGTCACCATGATGATCGTGGCCTGCTGTGTACTACACAATATATGTAACAGACGGGGCCTGCCCGTGGTACCTATGACTCAAACCGAAGAGCGCTTAGAAGCCATGAAGCAGAAGGTAGCTAACGGACCAATACCTAGGAAGCAAGTTGAAGATGTTGATGGTATTCAAACAAGAGCCCGTTTAGTGGAAAGATTGTGGAATGAGCGTCGCATCGTACCAGAATGTGGGAACGCGCCTAGAAAACGTATGTCTAAGAAAGATAGGATATTGGAATCGCATCATGCTCAAGTCAGCCAACCGACTCACCAGCCGCAGCAGCTACACCAGCCCCCGGTCAATCATCATGAGGATGTTAGTAAGAGGCCCAGGATTCTTTCCATGACCACCCCGACCTATAGCCTTGGCATGCCCCCAGGGTGGGGTCACTACCCACAGCATTGAAGACTTGCAAGCTGTACTTAGAGTGACCAATCTTGTAGGTGCATGCGATGGCAACAGCACATAGAAATAGTTTTTTCCAGGACGTTGTTTGAGTATGGTTGTACTTGAAATTTTAAAACAGTTTTTTTGTAATCAGGTTTTGGTTAAAAGTTATAGGACAATTTTTACGTAAACTATTGGACGGTGCTTTGTGAGAAAAATCGAAGGGCTAGGTCTATATGCGATCACTACAGAATAAAAAGTTCAATAACATGTTGACTTGCGATGTAAAGATTAAAGAGTAATAAATCTCACAAATACAATTAACTTCCCGCATGAAATTAAAAATGGTGGCTTATAGAAAGGTTAAAAAGCTTCCTTCTTTTATAATATTTTGATGTTTCTTTATTTTTTATGTACGTTTAGCGACATAAGTAGCATTAAAATAAAGAACCATGGCCACTTCTCATACATTGAAAAACCTGATAATTCATTATTGTGTCTAATGATAAAATGTATGAAAGCAAGTAGCTCTATGATGAAGAAATTATTTTGTAAAGACAGATTTTCTCTTAATACGTAATACACCGGAATGAGTTACGAGGTTGCAGACTGCAGTTTGACAGACCCGCTCATGTCCAATGTCTCTGTCGGCGTCGTTACGTCAAAAACGTTCTGTTGCATCCTTGTCCAATATTTGCAACGATACAAATACCTTACTTTTTCAAATATCTTTTCTTCACTTAATAATTGACATTATTTTATGATTTTCATTTTCAATTCAATTTAATTCAATTCAGTTTAATTTCAATGAATTGATTTAAATTATAATAAAATTAAGTTTTCCTCGAGATTTTGACGAACCATGCATTGATGTGGCGTAAGTAAAATGGAACGTAGCTAAACAAGGAAGTATTTTCGACCATAGATTATATAACAAGCGAGTAAAAAAGATGCGTTCACGAGTTGTAAAAACATCTTTACTCTCGTTGTAAAAATATCTTTATTTTATCTATAAAATATAATTTTTAATGAAACACACTATAAAATAACCTATTAGACACTATTAGGTTCAAAATGACCGATGTGCTTTGTAACAACATTTTATGAATTACTTATTATTAATTACTTATTATTGATCTGTAGTACCTAATAAATTCTGACAAAAATATACTATACTGCAGTAAAAGATGAAGAATTACCATATTATGTTATTTTATGGCGTAGCGATATCGTACATATATCTTCCAACTGAGAACTGAGAAAAATTCGAAGCGTTTTTATGGCGATCGTAGATAGTTAAAATCCCCTTAGAGCTTAAGAACTGATGTAATATTTGATAAAATTATATCATGGCGTTATATGAATTATATTATATTTTTAGAATTCTACAGTATTGATTGTAATGTTTCCCTTTTAATTGATAAGCTAACTCATATTTATATTCTTGCATTGTTCTTTTTATTTACAAAAGACAAATGAGGTTATAAAGTGATCCTAACATTGTAATTTAGCGGAGGTTTGGAATCTCACAATAGTATATTTAAATATAAGAATTAAATACAGTGTATATAACTACAATATGTTTTATTTAATAAATATAATTGCAGTGTGTCGTTTGGTCGGCCATGAGACGTGTGCGTGGCAGTCCAAAAAAATCCTAACTAATATTATAAATGCAAATGCGAGTTTGTTTGTTATGTTTTCATGACTTAGCTACTCTATCGATTATCATGAAAAATCACATACACGTTGTCAGGGATACAAAAAGCACAGGGTATTTTACCCGGAAAAAGTACTGTTGTATTGCAACGGTTTTGCCTAATCTAGTACGTAGTCGTCTAGACTAGTCAAGATATATTTTTTATTTGACATAACATCTAGATATGATACCTAGATTATACATTTTATTTAGACAATTATTATTGATTCTTCTATCACCTGTATGTTTATATTCAAATACATTTTACAGGACGTTGCCCGGGTGCCCGCTTATTATGTATTGAATTTATATGAGACTAGCTGACCCGCGCAACTTCGTCTGCTTTATATAAGATAAGAGAATTTTCCCCGTTTTTACAACATTTTTTATTGCTGCTCCGCTCCTATTGGTCGTAGCATGATGTTATATAGCCTATAGCCTTCATCGATAAATGGGCTATCCAACACAAAAATAATTTTCAATTCGAACCTTTTGTTCCTGAGATTAGCGCGTTCAAACAAACTCTTCAGCTTTATAATATAAGTATAGAGAGATTGCGCACACCGGTGTCCGCCGTCGTATTGGCATTGCGACTATAGCCGCTAAACGCCAGAATTCATATTATTTGTATGGTGACAGCTAGCGATTTGAATTTATGTTTGACTAGATTTTGCCCACGGTTTCGCTCGCGTTAATATAGATTTTGTCAAAAAAAATCTATGCTTCGGAAACAGGCCTGTTTCTGGATAAAACGAACCCCATGTACTATTCTGTACTCCCGACAACGTGTATGTGAAATTTCATGATGATCGATCGAATTGTTAAGGCGTGAAAGCGTAACAAACAAACTCACACTGGTACGCTTTTATATTGTTAGTTAGATATTCGGTGATAATCTTGCGTCGATATTACAGCGCCGGTTCGACGCCCTAAGTATCTTGATCACGATAATGGAATCACTTGTTGCATTCACTTGAAGGAGGTTGTAATCTATAAAAACTACTTAATACGAATTTTAAGTTATTTTTATTATTTCACAAAGAATTGACATAAAGATCTGGAATACATACTTGAACAGATATAAATAATATGCTTATTTTCACACTAAAACAGATAGAAGAATACTTTTATGTAGATTGTATGTATAGTAGGTGTATATTATAAAATCTGTTATATATCTTGTACATTAAGTTTGTAATATTTCGACACAAGATATAGCTGGCAGTAAGTGACTAGGGAACCACAAAATATAGATACAGGCCGGCAAGCAAACAGACACCCACGAATAAAGAGGTATATGTCTGTTTAGACTTGTTTCATTAAGTATGATTGCTGTGTCTGCGTAGATATTTTGTGACATATAAATATAATTGACTTTAATTGCAGATATTATTAAGGATGTGTAGATAGGGTAATTTGTCTGCCTGTTCTTTTAACAACGAAGGCCTACTTAGCTCAGAATGTCGAATGGAATCCTTGTACCTTGGTGTAGACAAAGCTAGACTGAGCAAGGTCTATCTGGTCTCTCATTATAAGCATTGGAGATGGGACACTTGTTCTCGAATGGATCTCTTTATTACTAAAACAACAGTGTTTTGACACTCAGCGTGTGTGTTATATTGAAGTATGTTTATAGGCTCGTGTATGTGTGTGATCTTAATAATAACAAACTTTGCGTTACATTTGATTTATGTTCATATTTTACAACTTAAATTGGCTTGTTCGTTCATCCTTATTCTTCAACTTGACAACTGCAAGAAGCAAAGAGTTTAAACCTACAATTAAAACATTAATGAATTTATCATAAATCAAAATCAAACATATTGTAAATACGCTAAGGTTCATAATTCAGAGTCAGTGGGAAAGAAACGAAATAGATTACTGTATTTATGTCATATGCTTACATAGAATTTCAACGAGATAATCTCATAGCCGTGATTCTGTAGACCTACCATGAAACGTAAATGCTGAAGTTTTGGTCCAAATGTTTGTACCGTCAAACACATTTATTCCAAAATGTGTCTTAATGTTTAGTACGTGACCTCTTGATTGTTTTCAACCCTTCCATGAAGTAGTCCGAATACCGGAGTACCTAATTATTGTAAGTTATTTTCGTTCGGTCCGAAGTTTCGTATAGACATTTGCAAGGTAAACAGGTCCGTAGGTGGCTAGTCTACAGTTACAGGTACTTAAAAGTTCATACATTAACTATGCTCAATATAAGAAAATAGGTGTTTTGCAATGTGAACAATTCCATTCGTATTATTTTCGAATGTGTCGACTATACTAGTCGTCCATCCACTGCGTCTTTAACTATGCAAAGTAGATCGTCGCGTTGTGCACTGTATGTATTCGAACAACTGCCTCCGTGACGCAGCGATAGTGAATGCGACTACTGGCTGAGGTCTCGAGTTCAAATCTCGGGTCGGGCTAACAAAAAGTTATTGGGTTTCTCTGTTAAGAAATCTCAATACGAGCCGGAGTTAGGAAATTGGCGGTGTTAGACACCCCCGTGTCTCAGTGCGCACGTCGCGGCGTTGGTCCCGCGCCTGATCTCTCTCCGGTCGTGTCGGTGACGTCACATCGGATCATGAGAGTTAGGGAACAGAGAGTGCACTTGTGTTTGCGCACATACTTGTGCACTATAATATCACCTGCGCAGATGTCTAGTCTCCGTTAAGTCTGGCCGCCGTGACCGAAATTCGGTCTGAAGGACATTATTATTATTCGAATGAAATTATTCGCAATGTTACTATAGTATGGCTCCTAGTATTCTATATAATTAATTTCGCTATGTATAAATTAATTCAGAGCTTAATAGATTGCCTTAGCCATTCATAATTATGTTGTATTTAAAGTACAAATATAGTTAAATAATAATAACGATATGAACTTAAAAAAAATACAGCTTATCTAAATCAGACCAAAATTAACATTGCGATTATATTTATTGAATAAAAATAATATTCGTTTAGGGAATGGTAAGTTTAAAATTAAATATAACTTAAACTATTATATCAGAGGAATAGTATAAGTATAGCGTCGACATTTTGAATATAATACTAGGTAACGGGTCTTACTTGCAATTAAGTATTTTTAAGGGTTGTCAACCCGTGACCATGATTGATGCAAATCAGTCAAAACATCGGGCAGTCAATAGGAATTTATTACCTTTTTAATAGCAGAGATAGCCTTATGGGAGACCATTCGACTGCCACGCAGTAGTCTCGAGTTCGATCCTAGGGCGCGCATCTCTAAGTTTTCGAAGTTATGTGCGTATTAAATAGTTTATTATCGCTCGCTTTAACAGTGAAGGAAAACATCGTGAGGAAATATGCATGTCTGAGAGTTCTCCATAGTATTCTGGAAGATTTTGGAAATCTGCCAATTCGGACTGTGGCCTAACCCTCACACTGAGTAGAGGCCCGTGCCCAGCAGTGGGACAGTTTAATGCAGGGCTGATATTATTATTAAATACTTCATCGCGAGTAAGACCCGTTACCTAGTATTATATTAAGTAAGTATGAAGGCTTGCGCCACTTCGTTGGCGAGGAGTGAAGCGATGGCCATATTGGGGCAGTTGGCCGTCACTACTGAACTCTCGTCGAGACTCTTCACTGAGAGAAGCACCAGGTCTTGGGATGACATCATACGACCGGCGAACCTTTAAGAAATATAATATATTAACCTAGTTTTTGCGCGCGACTCCGCTCGCGTGGTACCTACATTAATAAAAACTATTCTATGAGCCCTTCCCCAGGTTTAAAAGTATCTCTGTACCAAATTTCATCCATATCGGTTGAGTAGTTTAGCCGTGAAAAGGTAAAAGACAGACAGAGTTACTTTCAAATTTATAATATCAAGTAAGAATTTAGTATTTTAATGGCCTGTTTCACCACCTCCAAATAGTACTTATCTATAAGATAAAAGTTCCGCCATCTCCCTTTAACCTAACAAGAGTGAGACAGCATGCGATTTATCTTTCGGGTAACATTTACTTGATAGTTGTGAAACTGTCCAAAAGAATTATATTCAGAACTTGGTGGTTCAGCGGTAGTGTATGCGACTGCATGAGGTTTTGGGTTCGATTATTAGGTCAGACAAAGTGTCACTGAATTTTTTTGTATGGAATTTCTCAATAGTTACACAAGATAGTCTAGATCTGTACCCATTAGTCAGCTATAGATTCGCCCCCTCCCATTAAAGATATGAAATACGTTAAATCAAGAACTAAAGCTGGCCAAATGTAGGTATAACATATGTATTTAGGCGCGAAAATAAATACGCATGTATTGTTAAACAATAATGTAAAATATTCTAATGATAATTAATTGACGATTGAAATGATTTTTTTTGCCAGCTAACGAGTATTATTCAAACTGGCTTTTTATTGATGCAATTTTTTTATTACATTTAATTTTACTATAATTAAAAAAGCTTACTTATGAACAATGAATTTTTGAAATCGGTTGGCGTATTAAATTCTTACAAGCAAACAAAAATCAAATCTTATATTAGTAAAGATATTATTTAAAATTGTCGTGTCCAAGAAATGTTAAATAATTTTTATGGTATGCAACATTTTTGACTTTGACTTTGAAAGCTTTTGGTTTAGCAAGGGTCCATAGGTTACAGTACTCCCTAGTAACCCAGCGAGTTGTAAGTTTGTTTGCTTTGTTAGTATTGTAACATACCTTAGTAAGTCCCCAGTGGATGTGATGGCGGCTAAGTTTGCCGTCTCGAACACTCGCTTACATATCACTTGTTCGTCTTCTAACTTCACTGCCTTCTTGTCACACTGTCAAATAGGTAAATTTGTTATTATATTTATTTGTCAAATATGTTGTAGATGATAGATTTATGTAGTCTGTAATATAATTATGGTATAATAGCTGCAACACCACATATTGATACGATTGAAAAATAGAATGGCACTGTGTTTCTTTAGATATCGTCTCATAGGTCTTGCCTGGACCTAGGAATCAGACTAAATGTAACTTCAGTAGACTACTACTGATTTTATATTTAGACTGATCCCTAGGTTGTGACTTTGATTTTTAACGAATGCCATCTAAACATTGTACCCTATTCGTCGAAAAGCGGAGCGGAGAGAGTATGTCGGACTCACCCGGGAAAAGAAATTAGGTCTTGGGTCCTACCGACTAAACCCACCACGGTGTGTCTACTCGCTACCTTGAATGGTAGGTGGGTTACTGAAACTGGAACTACTTCAGCGCTTAGTACTATAATGCACTATATCCTGGGATACATAGGCGTGAGTGTATCTAATATAATAATAATTGCTTATTATTTACAATGTTGAGGAAAGATACATATTGCTTAGTAATAACAAGTGAGAATCGGCAATGAATTGCCGTAAATCGTAGAGTTCAAAAAAATGGTTCAAGTAATATTGCAAAGGTCACGTGATACCACGTGACCCTTAAAGTCAGAGGCCAAAGGTCATAGTAATTCCGGGGTTATATCGACTACGCTGAGTCGAATGGCGTTAACCGCGAGTCTCTAGCTCTTAGACAGACAGACAGACAGACGGACGGACGGACGGTCAAAGCTGTTGTATAAGAGTTTATTCGAACTCTAAACACAAAACACAAGGAACGTTGTGGGAGACTGGAGCCTAAGCTAGGCCGAAGCCTGTGTTATAGGACACCAGGTCCTCACCCTGTGTCTAGATTTTGTATTTAGGTGATCATAACATATGTTTATATTGTATGGATTGTAGAAGGATACTTCTTGCTTGTGAATGCGTAGATACGTGCATACCAGGTGTAAGAGACGCCATACCGTTAACTTTAGCAAGATGTCTTTCTACAGGTACTTATCTTGAAGCAAACTTCTATTAATCATAGAAACACAAGAATAAATTTTATATTTATTAACATTATTACAAGGTATGTAATGGATTGCTACCAGTACAACGCTACGGGGAATGACCTCTGCGCTCCGCGAACGACGAGAACGTTAGAGACGCGAACTCGAGCGAACGACAATTTAATTACATTTCTGTATTTTAGTAAAATGTGGTATTCTTTATATTTTTTATATAAATAAGGTGGTTTATGCATTATGTTGTGATTCACAATCTGGAAAATAGAGAAAATTTGATTTTTATGGCATAATTTCCGACGAGATTTAACTTCTTTTTAATTTTTTTATTGCCTTTGTTGGCAGACTAGCAAGTGGTCCACCTGATGGAAAGTGGTAACCGCTGCTCATGGACTTCAGCAATCTCAGGACACAGCAAAGCCGCTGCCTATCGTGTGTCTAAATCTACTATTTCAGTTTTCGGTACACTGTCTCTAACACCCAGTATATTAGTGTATGTGAGGGTGAGAGAGAGGGTATGTATTATTTTTTTTGTAAGTACTGTTTGTGTGATATCTGTGTTTCGTAATATGTAGTTACCTCGGTCATGCCGCGCAGTTTCTTGTGCTCGGTATCCCAGCGCGTTGTGGACATGGTCACGGCGCGCATCAGCTCGCCTACTGGCGGCGTTATCGATACTGGCACTTCCCCTGGTAGCAAAAATATCGGTAAGTTATAGAAACCATTTTAATGGTTCCCGATTGTTATGAGGATCATTAGAATTATTCGAGATATTCAAAAGCAAGTATAGTAACTTTGATTGCTCGGGCTTGGTGAACTATCGTATGATAGTTCAGGATATGTGTTTGTATTTAGGTATAATGCAGTATGCAAATAGCTAACATCTGTCAAATTTCTACCAGGGTTGAACTAATACCATAGTCCATAGGCTTTTTGAGTATTATAGATATACTTCTGCTTTTCGGATGTTAAAATTATCTTTACCCTTAAAAAGAGAGCAAGTTTTGAGTAGTAACTTTATATGCCACTTTCCCTGTTAGGCTAATTGTATCCTTCTCCTACTCTCTTTATAATCGTTTGTCTTTCTCTTCCTCCTCTCTTGGTTTCCTCGGTCACACTGATATTAATAATGAATAATCGATATATTAGAACAATACTTACCTAATGAACTGATGATTGTGAACTCGATAGGCTGTATGGTGTCTGCAAAGTCTACGCCGAGAGTGACGGTGACGGCTGCGGCAGGCGACAACGCCGCCACATTCGCGAACTCGTGGATGTTCCGCGAACCTGTTAGCGTCTAGAAAAGAGCTATATTATAAAACTCAACACAGCAAGATCAGCAAACATTTTAGAAAATAGGTACGCTGACAACTGAGACGAATAATTTCATAAAACGTCAAATTAGGCGATTTATGGCATTTTTGTTGCACACATTAGACCCCGTGTCTGCATAAAGGGAGGCATCCTAGCAGGTAAGGCAAAGGGAAATTCTAAAATCTCTTCTGCAATATCTAGTCATATTATTTAAACTTCGGCACAAAAACTAATTATTAGACGCTACACACAATTTCGATGACGATTTAGTGACGATGTGTAATATTATGATTGATGGAGAAAAAGTGGAGCAAGTGAAAGAGTTTGTATATTTGGGTACTTTGTTTACAAGGGATGGTAAACATGAGGGAGATATTGAAAAGAGAACGATTGCTGGCAACAAAGTGAATGGAGCTCTATGTGCTTTTATGAACAGTCGAAATGTATCCGAAAAGGCACGTTTGGCTGTTCATAGGACTATTAGTGCCCACACTTATGTATGGAAGTGAAAGTTGGGTATGGCAAAAGAAGCATGAGAGCAGAATAAATGCTGTAGAAATGAGAGCGCTGAGAAATATATGTGGTGTGACTCTGAAAGATAGAATAAGGAATAGTGTGATTAGAGAGAGATGCGGCATTAAAGTGGATATAGTGACAAGAATAGAAAAGGGTATGTTAAGCTGGTTTGGGCATGTAGAAAGAATGGACGAGGAAAGACTGACCAAGAAAGTTTATAAGGCTAGTTTGAATGAAACAGTCGCAAAAGGAAGACCTGGCGAACGTTTCTCGATCAGATCGGAGGCGGTCTGGACAAAGGCCAGGTTAAGAGCACCTTGAACCGACGGGCGTGTATGAGGAATGTGATGAAAGTGAATGAAGCCAGAGAAGTGTGTCAGGATCGTAGCAAACGGAAATCCGTAGTCTCTGACTATCCCTCTAGGAAACAGGCGTGAATATATGTATGTATGGTTGTATATACAATTTCGGCTACAAATAGAATTTCAACTCAAAGCCGAATATTATCTAAAAGCTGGATTTCTGCCTAAAACTGAATAACACCGCAAAGCTAGATTTCAGCGAATTACGTTCGAAACACGAATTAAATACGAAAACAGATATTGACATGACATTAGATATAAATTCTGAACTAACACTAGGACGCCTAAGTCGCTAACGTTAGGACGCTAGACGCATCGAACTTAAACAGACTACTTAAAACGAAAATTTTGTTATGATAGGTAGTCTTCTTTTGTTTGAATAGTTTTTTTGTATTTTCCTATGTTTGGTAACTGGATTGGCTGAGAAGTTAAAGGTGAATTGAAGAACTAAAATATTTGCGATAATAGCAGCCGAATTTTTAAGCACATCGAATATAAAATGTAATGTCTACCTTCTTATTAACCCTAATATTGGTGACTTGATTGGCGCTATGATTGGTGAACAGCAGATCGATGGCGCACATATTCTGCGAGTAGAGATGCGGCGCGCGCGACCATCGCGCCGCGCACGCCAGCCCGCCAGACATCACGCGAGACACCACCTCCGTGGGACACGACGATATGTACGACGGACCCACCGGTGTTATACTGTCCGCTGCAAAAAAAACCAGCCGTTTATAGCTCACTGTTGGGCATGGGCCTCTACTCATTATCAAAGAAGTTTAGTCATAGTCCACCACACTCAGTGCAGATTGGCATATTTTCTGGAGAACTCATACCAAATTCAAACACGTAAGTTGCCACGGTTATGAAAAAAAAAAAAACAGCTGTTTATAGGCTCTCCCATTGTTGGGCATGGGCCTCTACTCACTAGGTGTAAGAGAATTTAAATCATAGTCCTCCACGCTCAGTGCAGATTGGCATATTTTCTGGAGAACTCATACAAAGTTCTGACTTGCAAGTTTCTTCATGATGATTCTTAGCACTGTTTAAGCTAGGGACAATACATTTAAAAGGTGCATGCCGTAGTATTGAAGAAAGTCTAGTATCACCACTAGACTAGGGCTGGAGTATTATAAAGTATATACAATATAAGTTACAGCCGATTTAAAAACAGTACTGGTTTGGCTGAGGTTCCTTGCTATTGCCTCTGCGATGCTAATAGACAAACTAATGTCCATAACGTGCCACCACAGGCAATAAATAAGTGGTTATGACAGATAGGTGAACATATAAAGGGGCATCAAAAGTATATCATTTTAATACGTAACTTTAATAAAAATTTTGATGTATTGAATTTTTAAGTCTTTTTTAGGACCTCCTTAAACCTGCGAATATTCGTAGCCAAATAACCTCAATTGTTGTTGTATCTCTGAAATATAAGGAGCCCGGACTTGAAAGTTTAAAATGTTGAAAGTGAAAGTGTTGAAAGTTTGAAAGTTGAAAGTGTTGCAATACCTATGTTGAGAGTTCTTCGTGAATGTGCTAAACGTCCTCCTCCTACTGACTTCCTATACCAACTGGCATATCTGTATATCATAGTCGAAGCTCAGCTTTACTTACCATTGCCTTTTTGTCTGGGTATGATTGTGGCATCATTGGTTAACCTTATATACCCACTTTATACGAATACTAAATTTTGCTGGCGGCTTCGTTCGCATAAAAGCAGGTTAGATAAAGGTAGGAGTAACAGTAATTTTGAAAAAATAAAATGTTGCCTATGTTACTCGGTGATAATATAGCTTTCGAATGGTGAAAGAATTTTTAAAATCGGTTGTGCAGTTTTTAGTTAAATCTTTATAAACAAACAAACAAAAAACAAATTTTTCCTCTTTAGGGCCACAGCAGACATGCTGCATACTTTAAGCATCGGCGATCGGTGACTTAGTCGCTTTTTAGAAGCTAAATACAGCGTCAAAACATTCCACACCGCACACTTAAAAAAGGCCAAACGTCGCGATTGAGTCGCCTATCGGAAGCTCGACACAACGATTGAACGCTACACTCCGCACACATTCGGATGCCGGTCGCATCGATTTGGCATCTGCGGAACACGATTCAGTGTTGCACTAGATTTTGACGAAGCTACACCCTTACGATGGATTCTAATGAAGCTGCACTGCTGCTTGCTTTATTGATAAAGCGAAAATATCAATCGCGCCGAAGGCAGTATTGGTTACATCCAATAACCAGTTCACGTCTTACTTTCGGCAAGTATCATTCATTATTTCATATATTACGAAGAATTTTTTGTTCATTTTGGAATGAAGTAGGTACACTACATTACAAGAGCTTTTGTCATATCTGGAAGCTAGTTTTCGACGAACAGATACACATCTAAGGAAGAGTATATCAGCGGAAGAACGACTTGCAATAACCCTAAGGTATGTACACCTGGTACATAAATGAGTTGTAAAACATTGAAATTATAAGTAGATGGCGATTTAAAAGAGTGGCCTTGAGTTTCTTGCAGATATCTTCTCATAGGCTCAACCTTTTGCCTGAACCTTGCAACTAACATAAATGTAAATTCAGTAAATGTAATAAACTCACTAACCCCTTTGACGTTCATATATGTTACTTTGTGACCTAAGTGAATAAATGATTTTTGACTTTGACTTTGTTATTTATTTTGCCACGCCGAAGGTCGTGGGTTCGATTCCTGCTCAAGTCAAACATTTGTGTGCGTGAACATTGATGTCTGTCTTGGTCTGGGTGTTTCTATGTATAACATGTATATGTTGACAAAAAAAATGTATATATTATGTATGTTTATCCATTGTCTAGTACCCATAGTACGAGCTCTGCTTAGTTTGGACTAGATGGTGTTGTGTGTATAGGTAGAAAATTACTATTATTATTTATTTTGTACAAAAGGAGCAAAATCACTTTGTTTCCGGTGCTGAAATTTATCATTTGTAAACAATACCATTGCAAATCGCCAATTATCGATAGTCGACTATCGACCGGCATCACTACGGTCGACCCGATCGAGTATCGGAGCAGTCGCCAAAACGCGCGATCCTGATACCGCATCTGAACGCAGGAAGTCGCGATGCAGCATCGATAGAATCTCTAAAACGCGCGATTTTAATACGCGATCGAACACAGAGTCCCCAAAATGCGATGCAGCATCGATACAGTCGCAAAATCGCCGATCGCCGATGCTAAAAGTAGCATGTCTGCTGTGGCCCTTATAATATTAGTATAGATTAAACGGGTATCAAATTAAACCATTTCACTTTTAGTCATGATCTTCACAATTTTATATGCAAACATTGCATGTCTTTGTACTAACGTCGAGGCTCATGCCTCGTGATGCCAACACAGGACATGAAATATTTTTTTGGTAGAAGATAATTAATTTTCTGGCGATTTTCTGTTATACACCAAGTCATTTTGCTGAAAGACAACTGGCGTAAATTTTACAAGAAATCTACTTATCTACTTATTTTAAAGACTTTTCGTAAAGCACAACGATCATTGCCACCTGTCGATAATAGAATTAGATAAGTCGACGATGTTCGGCTATAAGATGTATTAGCGACTGTCGATCGATGTCGACCAGGTTCCATACTTTTCGAAATGACGTCGGACGTTGTTTCGAACACCACCTTACTATACCTTAAAACAGCAACTCCAGAAGGCTTGATGAAGTAAAAACAATGTATGGCAAGGCACCGACGCAAGTCAAGAAAGAGTGCTAGTTAAACTCGTATATAATATTGTCTTCTGTTTACGCGAATATTATTCATTGAAATTAAACTACTATATACGGATTTCATATATGTATATATTTATTTTTGACCAGTCTCCCCGTGACCATGGCTGCTGAAAAGCAACCGACAAAACGTCGGGGAAAGTGTAAAATTAAATTAAATCTAAACAGTTTTGATAGTAATTTAATTAACTTAAAAATTAGTAAAGTTTAAAAGTAAAAGTAGTGTAACAGTTTTCAAAATTATGTAATAAAGTGTCAAATAAACAACGCGATAAAATCCGTATATAGTAGTTTAATTTCAATCGTACATAGTATACAAAAAAACAGAAAACTCCCTTGCCGCCCTCCACCATAGTGTAAGCATTTATAGAAAGTTGTACTGACAAGCGAAGCTTTGTGAATGTGATTTACGTGATTAGGTATGTGTGCAGATAAGGTGACGAGATGCATTTATTGGTACATAATCACAAATATTATATGCATTTGTTTTTATTAAAACAAATAATAATAGTGTTGACTTGATATTTCGTATACATAGTTTAAGAGAGCGTCTGACCTTTTTAGGGGTAGGGAAATAAGGAAGGGAACAACATTTTAAGGTAGGATTACTAGGTCACGTTGGACGTATATAAACGTTCTTTCTTGCGCATTATCCTCCTAGTATTATAAATGTAAGTATTTGATAAGACTTGAATGTTTGTTACTTAATTTAAAGCAACCTTTTACCGATAGATATAGAATTGAAATACTGACGTAAAACCACTCCTAATATTATTAGTTGGTATACAGGGTCTGTCGTTAATAATGGATAACCCGTCAGCTGGAGGTTAACCAGTTATCAGGCAGTAAGAAAATAATATTTTTATGTCAGGGTTGCCATACTTTTTTTTCCACAATCAGTGGTTAAAACTAGACGTACGGAAAGATTATTTTAAGAAATTGATTAAAATGTTAATTTTGGTACTGTTTTGCGTTAATGGCACCTAAAAATGTAGTTAAATTAAATAATACAAGTATTCGCAAGTACGATGGCAAAAGAATTACCCGAAAATAAACTAATTTTGTTAAAATGGCAACCAATTGAAAAGGTATTAATATAATAATAATAATAATAATTATAATAATAATAATAATAATAATAATAAGCCCCCTAAAAACCAACCACACGTCCTGATCGACCACCTGATCACGTGGGGGGCGGACACACGAGATAGAACTTACTGGCGTGGCTAACGTGGCACTGGTAGGTAGGTAGATAGGTAGTTAGGATTAGGATTAGGAGTAGGACCCAAGCTAAGGTGAAACAGTATACGCCGAGAGCTGCATGACTAAGGGGGAGCTTAGTCGCTAGTATGCGAACTCTGAAGACCAGGGGACCTTTAGTTTAATTTTCCCTTGCCGCGGTGAACGCAGGGCTCTGCCGTGGTCGACCTTTATGTCTCTAGCTACTCGTGGGAATAGAATGAATAAATATAATATTAAGAAATACAATCTTCGAGCGCTACCCGGTTGTCGCAGGAATTCTTTTACTGATGAAGACACTACGTCGTTATTTTCATCCATCCCATCAACTCGCCCTTCATTTATGACTAGGAGATCTTCTACTCTGTCCACTTCTAGTCTATCTAACAGTGTTGTGCAAGATGTCTATTATGACTTAAAACTTGCATCCACTCCGGGCGCCAATACTACAAAGCGCATAAAATGGACACCTGATATGAATAAGTTTATATTGCGTACATATTATCAATTAACTTCATTAGATACAGATACAAAAAACATACCTTGAACCCCTTCACCTAAAGTTCTTAGAAAAATACCCGAATTTGCAAATAAGCCGACAAAGAGTAGGAGACCAACGTAGGGCTATAATCCGCAATAAATTACTACCACAGCATACAATAAATCAGATACGAGTCGAAGTTAAAGAAGAACGCAATCAACTAAAACCAAATTTCCACTTAGATATTCCATCGAATCAGATGCAGTGCGACCTACATCACCATAATTTAACTCACTCGCCACTCACAACCTCACAAAACCCGAACTCTCAAAACATTACTCAAAACCAAAAGCGATATAACAACAAAGCAAATACATTATCACTCCACAATACCACAACCAGTCACTATAATAATACATCATCAACTTCGGCTAGCGATGTTTCACACCAGGCACACGCCACTCAATCTGTGACCACGAAAGCTGGTAAAACCAGAGTGCGTATGCAATGGACTGACGAATTAAATACGTTTATCATGCGCACATATTTATATATCACTAAACTTGACACAGATAGGACTATGTATTCCAAAAAACTCCACGAGCAATTTACACTAAGACATCCACATTTAAAAGTTTCAGCACAGAGACTTTCTGATCAAAGAAGGGTTATTATTAAAAACAAAATGTTATCTGATAATATAATTAATAGCCTAAAACAAGAGATTTCACAGATACTGAAAAAGGAACAATTAGAAAATAATCTACTCTTATTACGACATCCATCACATGTCATCTTAGAAGAGACCTCACAATTACCATCAAATACAAACTTTCATTCTTTACCATCTTCACCCCCTATCATATTAACCACACAACAATCCTTCGTTACACTAGACGCCTCCACCCAGATCAATAACTCATCTAATATTACAATTATCTCACAAGAAACAGACAGTACACACACCTCTCAAGTCACACAAATAGATACATTGACACAGGAATTAATTAACCAATTAGAAACTACACTTATCGAATATCGCGATGTGGACCCAGCAGTTCGTCCTAAATTACCTAGACTAAGAGAAAATAAAATGCTGTACGGATATTTGAATACTTTTGATGAACATATACTCGGCAGATTTTTTACTACAGAATCAGATTTCATATTTATACATACACTAGTATACTGCAGCGCATTAGTTATAAGTAAACGTTTAGGATATAAGATCCATACTTTGCATAGAGACACATTTACAAAGTCACGTGAACTCCAAAAACCTAAGTGGCAAATAAGAATTGAAAATGATATAACAAGTTTAAGAGCAGATATAGGTAGGTTAACTCGGTATATAAATAATAACAGGTCTAGAAAAGTAGTTTCAGCAGCGCAGTCTATTTTCAATCGTATGAAGATTCACTCAATTCACGAACGAAATAATGTTAGACCAGAAGAGTACTTGGATACACTAAAACAAAAATTAACACTAAAGTCACAACGCTTAGCTAGGTATCTCAAAGCATTACAGAGAAAAAAAGATAATAAAATGTTTGCTTCGCGCGAAAAGAGCTTCTATAGGTCACTAAAAACTAGAAATTTACCGACCGATAAACATAATGGGTTACCTCAAGCGGAAGATCTTAAAAACTACTGGGCCGATTTGTGGAAGAAGCACAAAGATCATAATTATAATGCTAGGTGGATAGACGAAGAAGCAAGTAGAATGGCAAGCCTTGAAATTATGGAATTACCCGATATTACTACTGAGGATATAGCCATAGTTACAAGAAAAATGAAGAATTGGAAAGCTGCTGCAATAGATAGTCTGCACAATTTTTGGTATAAAAAGTTTTTCTCACTTCACGGTATACTAGCAAAAAATATTACCGAAATTATTAAAGGTCATCAACAATTGCCTAAATTTATAACAAAAGGCATAACATATATGTTACCAAAAAGTTCAGATACAGTAAATCCATCACAGTACCGCCCAATCACATGTCTTCCAACAATATACAAACTCATTACATCACTCATTACACGTAACATCAACAGCCACTTAGAACGCAATAACATCTTATTTGAAGAACAAAAAGGATGTAGACAAAATCATAAAGGATGTAAAGAACAACTTATAATAGATGCTACAATTTTAAAACACGCTCAGTCTCGAAAAAGAAATCTTCATATATCTTATATTGACTACAAGAAAGCATTTGACAGTGTACCTCATTCCTGGTTATTAAAGGTTTTACATATTTATAAAATCAACTCCATTATTATACAATTTCTGGAAAGGGCCATGTCAGATTGGCGAACAACATTACAGGTTTCTAACGATGCGGATACAGTCACGACAGATGAAATATATATTGAGAATGGCATATTTCAGGGAGATTCGCTGAGTCCCTTATGGTTCTGTCTCGCTCTTAATCCGCTGTCTTATCTCCTTAACAATAACATTAACGGGTACAAATTAAGCAGCAATACACATATTACTCATCTTATGTACATGGACGACATCAAACTTTTCGCTAAGACCGACAACTGTCATAAGAAGCTAATTGAAATTACTACATTATTTAGCAATTTCATTCGGTCTCGATAAATGTCGAACACTACACATTTGCCGAGGCAAAGCAGTCAGTAATAGTCTAAATTCAGATCAACCTCACACATTTTTATCTATGGAACCAACAGATTTTTATAAATATCTCGGTATTCATCAGTCTAATGCTATCAACCACACTCAGATTAAAAAAGATTTATTCCAAGAATATACTAACCGACTAAACCTCATCTGCAAAAAACAGCTTAACTCAAAAATCCTATTCAAAGCCATTAATACTTTTGCAATACCAGTCTTAACATATACCTTTGGAGTTGTTAAGTGGACGCGCACTGATATTAATCGATTAGAAATTAAAACCAGAACTATATTAACTAAACACAATTATTTACACCCCAAATCAGCCATTGAAAGAATTTCAGTTAAGAGGGAAAAAGGGGGTAGAGGCCTTACTGACCTTAAATTATTATGGGAAAGACAGATTCAAAATCTCAGAGACTTTTTCTATACCAAATCTGCAACTAGTGATATTCATTTATCCACAGTTAGAATAGATAAGAACTTCACTCCGCTAAATTTGCACCATAAAGAAATTGTCTACAAACCCCCGAGAGAACATGTACAGGGTAAAACAGACAATTGGCGTTCCAAAGAATTGCATGGCAGACATTTACTTGACCTAGAACAGCCGCACATAGACATAGAAGCCTCAAACAAGTGGCTAAAATTAGGTTCGCTATTCCCTGAGACCGAAGGTTTTATGCTTGCCATCCAGGACCAAGTTATTAACACCAAAAACTACAGAAAGTTTATTCTAAAAGATCCTAACACTCAAAATGACAAATGCAGGAAATGCCATCGCTTATCCGAAACCATTCAACATATAACCAGTGCTTGCCCAAACTTAGCTCAAACCGACTATACCCACAGACACAATCAAATCGCTCACATCATTCACCAAAAACTATCCATTAAACACAATCTCATAACAAATAAAGCAGTACCATACTACCAATATGTTCCAAGACCGGTGCTGGAGAATCAGCATTACAAAATATATTTTGATAGAGCCATCTTAACTGATAAAACTGTACATTATAATAGACCGGATATAACACTAATAGACAAGTTAAATCAACACGCATACTTAATTGATATAGCTGTCCCTAACACACACAACTTACAAAAAACAATAACTGAAAAAATACATAAATACACAGAGTTAAAAGAAGAAATAATAAGGATCTGGAAATTGAATAGAGTGTATATTGTTCCTCTGATTCTGTCTAGCACCGGAATCATACCCAAACAGCTTTATCATTATCTACAACAACTAGAACTACCATCTAATGTATACATGACTATGCAAAAAGCATCCATACTAAACACCTGCCGAATCGTCCGAAAGTTTTTGCAGGAAGATATAGCCCCTTAAACGAATCTTTGTAATGAACTCCACTTGGTGTAAACCCGTGGTTTTTATTTATTGACCGAAATTACTACACATTTCGAGAAAAACAAATATAAAATAATAATAATAATATATATATATTCTACTACATACACACAACACCATCTAGCCCAAACTAAGCAGAGCTTGTACTATGCGTTCTAGACAATGGATAAACATACATATATACGTTTTTTTTTTGTAAATATATACATATTATACATAGAAACACCCAGACCAAGACAAACATCCATGTTCATGCACACAAATGTTTGACTTGTGCGGGAATCGAACCCGCGACCTCGGGCGTGGCAGTCGGTTACACTAACCACTACGCCATCGAGGCCGACTAAAGAAGTGAATCTTAACAAAAAAACACAAAAATGTACGCCATTTTCACGCTGTTGGCAACCCTGACATTTAAATATTATTTTCTTACTGTCTGATAACTGGTTAACCTCCAGCTAACGGGTTATCCATTATTAACGACAAACCCTGTATAAGCTTATCTGGAACAGTGAACAAGAAGCTTGAACACATGGAATTCAATATCGTCACAAAATTTCACATTCATAATATACGTAGGTATTTGCACATTAATAGATAATAACTAGTTTCATAAAGATTAACAGGTATGTATACCTTTGTTTAATAATAATATTACCCCAAAATATATTTAAACAACTTCTTACGCCGGTTCCTATTTTCAGGCATGTACTAAAAATGCATGCTCACTACAATAAAGAGAACACAGCGATGCGTGTGGAATACCAATACTATAAAGGTGCTTATGATACAGAAAATAAAGTGAAAATAATAATAAAACAACATATCATATTATACCAAAATACTTTATAAAATAAAATATAAAATAATAAATACACAATATATAATAAATTCACTACTTTAATCTATAAAATAAATAATAATGCTAAGGTGCATGTGCATTAGATAGGACAGTGAAAGAAAATGTACAATTAGAGAGAATTGCCCTTACACCGTCTAAAATTTGATGTCACTTGAATTTCAAAACATTCAATGTTACTTTAAATAATTTAATAAAATAATAAAATGTTATAATATAAAGAAATTTTATATACGATATGCATTATTTGGTATCATATACTTACAATCATTTCAAGTTTTATTTATTTTACCTTTATCAATTTAATTTCATCTATTCATTTCGAATTTTCGAACGTAAATATGATTTTCATTACATACCTAAATTTTTTTGTACATGAGTATTACTTAAGTTTAATAATAATAATAATGGAATAAAAAAAAGGTTAAGAAATTCAAGTGATACTACTATATTTTAATTAGTCTACCTTTACATAATTACAGCCCAGGAATTGTTATACCCACTACAAGGATTGGTGGTTAATGAACTAAGTTAAGTAAACTTACTATCGCCTATCCCGGGCGGGGGCGCGGTGGGCGGCGACAAGAATCCTCCACAAGTGGGCGTCATCGTGGGCAACGAACTGGCTACCTCGTCCAGTTCTAATAACAGCTCTAAGTTTGACTTCTCGTTTTTCTTTTGATCTTCTTTATTTGATTTCGGCTGAGATTTTTGAGACTAGTAGAAATAAAACAGAATTATATACATACGCAATTCTATTTTATAAATATGAAAACTGTTCTAGGTGTAATGTCTGTAATATGATATTCTAACAATAGACATTAAAATCACCCAGACTTGGCACAACTACACTCGCGTGCAAGTAAATCGACTCAAGTCTCAAGTGCGCATAACAAGTGATATAACTAAAAAATTACTTATTTTACCTCTATATAATGTTTTACATAATTAAAGCCTAGTAATTAGGCTTTCAAATGGTAGCATAATATCAGTAATTTAAATAAACACTTGTACTTAGAATGCAACTGAACGCAACCTCCCGTAAACTGCTCTGCGCTCTATACACAACTTGCGCGACACAACCCCCTATAAAAACCCTCTGTAATCGTTTTTTCTTATCAGTCGCTCATTAGACGTTGACCTGAACACATCTCTGCAAATTAAAGCCGTCATTTGAAGAAAATTATGGATACAACACCTGAAGAAGCCGCTCAAGTCGTTGCCCTATTGCAAGAAGGGTTGAACCAGCGAGAAGTCGCTCGTCGTTTGAATATGAGTCAGTCCGCTGTCTCGAGAGTATACAGAAGGTTTCAAGAGACTGGTGCCTTCACTCGGAGGCCTAATACCAGCCGACGCCGGTGCACCTCGGAGCGTGACGACCGATTTTTGGTCTCGACCTCTCTCCGAAATCGACACCTTACCGGCGTAGATGTGCAGCAGGAGCTACGTCAAGTTCGCGGGGTGACTGTCAGTCAGTGGACAGTTAGAAGAAGGTTGAAAGAAGCTAACCTTACTCCGAAAAGACCCGCTACAGGCCCGAAGTTGACCACAGCTCATCGTCAAGCACGCCTTCACTTTGCTCGAGAGCATTTGGATTGGAGCATAGAGCAATGGCAGTCAGTCCTGTTCACAGATGAGACGAGGATGTGTCTCCATGGCAGCGACAGGAGAGGTCGGGTATACCGTCGTCCCGGTGAACGGTTTTCACAGTGCTGCTTTGTGGAAACCGTTGCATATGGTGGCGGATCTTGCATGATGTGGGCCGGAATTTCCTTAGAAGGCAAAACGGAGCTTGTTTTCGTTCCTGGGGGAGGCCGGGGAGGAGGTCTGACCAGTGATCGTTACATTGAAAATGTTCTACTGGATCAAGTTCTCCCTTATCAAGGCTTTATTGGGGAAAATTTCATCTTGATGCATGACAATGCCCGATGTCACACTGCTCGGGCCACACGTGATTTCCTGAACGAAGTTGGAATTCACACTATGCATTGGCCAGCGCTCAGCCCCGATTTAAATCCCATTGAGCACATACGGGACGAGCTCAAAAGGAAAGTTAGAGCGAGGAATCCAGCTCCGACAAACATCAATGAGCTCAAGACTGCGTTGGTAGAAGAGTGAGGTCGAATACCACAATCATCCATTAAAAAGTTGATAAGGTCGATGAAGAATCGCATGAGAGCAGTGATCAGAGCTAGAGGAGGAAATACCAAATATTGACACGAATAAATTTTTTATCTTACGCACATTTTGTTTCATTTAAACACAACATTTTTTACATTATCATTGGCATTAACCTTTTTTACTAAACTACTGAATCGATTTTCATGCAACTTACACCATTTTAAAGCTCAATTACTAGGCTTTAATTATGTAAAACATTATATAGAGGTATAATAAGGCATTTTTAAGTTATATCACTTTTTATGCGCACTTGAGGCTTGAGTCGATTTACTTGCACGCGAGTGTATTTGTTACAATATTTTCGTACTTAATAAATAACAAAAGACTCCATAGAGGTATGATGCCAAGTGAGGGAGAAAATACTATGATAACTTAATACACATGGCCTAATAATAGTTTGCGCTCATGTCGGTCTGATCCTATCGTCCAAGGGAAAGTTGTTTTGTATCATTTTCGCGAACATAATATTTACTATATTGGAGACCATCGCAATACAAAGTTTGTTGCACCAGTTGCACCTTGTAAGGCTTTAAAGCCAAATCCTTGCGCATAATTCGCCATGTGGTTGTTGTGGATAACCTCAATTGTTGAGAACGTCGAGGAATTGACAAATTCGGATCTTCTTCAACACTGGCTCACGGCTGCGATGTTCTCACTTGAACGACTCGGTCGAACACGCGTTGTTATTGGCACATTATGTACCGAGCCTGTCGACTCAAATGTATTGACCAAATTTTTTATAGCGGTCTCAGCAGGACGATTATGTTGACCGAAAATATCCCGAATTTTACGAAATGTAACTTTTACAGATCCACCTTTTTCATAGTGAAATTTTATTATTTTATTGCGATTTTCGAATGAAATTGAATTCATTGTAGGCATGCAACTGATATCAAAACGAATTCAAAATCCGATTTCAAACACAAATCGTTTCCAATCGATTTCTCAAACTAAAATATCTGATTTCAAAAATCCATCTAGCCGAACCAAACGTTAACGATCTAATACTACTAAACAAATCCAAATCGACAGATAAAATCGATGGCTACCACTAAATTAATCGTGTGTGTATCCAAACGCAAACTGACTAATACGTAGAAATCAGCTTTCTCTCTTTCTAACCTATCATAACATAACGGAATAAAAGGGATAGCGCGAATTTTACGAATCCGATTTTGGTTTGTCGGTTACGGAAATCTATTGCTCATTGAAACATGCGATCAATATGATCTTTACTAGTAAGTCTTTAAAAACTACATTTGTGAGATTATATGTTGATGTATTTTGGAATACTATGATTTAGTGTTTGTACTTATAAAAAAAAAATTAATTTCAAATTCAAAATAATTTTATTTAGATTAGGTTACAAGGTAACACTTATGAATGTCAAAGTTACACAAATTTTTCTGCGAATTTACATTTACTGCCACGTTCAGCAAAGCAAGGGTGTAGGGCTCATGAGAAGAACGGGCAAGAAACTCATGGTCACTCTTTTTAATCGCCAAGTTTTTGTTTACAAATCATAAGAGCTGTAAGGTGCTGCAACCATTTCTCCATGAACTCTTACTGAACATACTCAAGCATTTAATCAAATTTGATGGTAGCCTCTAAAGCAGCAGTATGGTAAATAGGAGCATCCGCTTACATGTACATTAATAATCAAGGCAAGGCATGATTGTAGTCCGTAGTTTAATCTAACTGTTTAAATAAAAATGTAGTAAGTAAATCATCGAATTCCACGATACCAACAATACCATATATAGTAAGAATATACCTAATGTTTTCGTTTAGATGCATACTTGACCTTTTACTGTTTTTTAAAGCGAACATGAATTCAGAGGTTAAAAAAAATTATAACAAAAAACAGAAATTAATAAAGAAATCATTGTAATGTATATTATGCCGAATTTTAAATGCGCCGGAAACGCTTTACCTGTGGTCGTAAATAAAACTTATCTGTGAGTCCTATATATCTGATTCTTAGCTTAGTGATACATTTGTGTTTGTCGTTAGTAAATAAAACGAAATCTAAGTATGCAAGCGAATTCGCTAGGCGCTACTAAAATCGGATTTCCAAAAACGGAATTCGAAATCGATTTTGTAATCTGAAATCGGATAAATACCAGTTAGCGTTCAAAAACGGAAACGCCCATATCTAATTCATTGTAACAATTGCCCAAGATTCTACTGTGTATATGTCAAAAAACGAAATGTCAAAACTGTCATATAGCTCCGGTGTGACCATATTGAATAACAAAGCTCTTGTTGAAAAACCCGTTACAAGATACCTTTGCAGATTGAAGTGTAATATGTTTATACATTTAAATTATCAATATGTTAGACAGGTCCAATTTTTTTGCAGTAGGTATTTGCAAACTGTCACATCTTTATCATATCTTTTGTTAAAAATTATCGACCCTTATAATTTTAATAGATCTTTATTGCCTGACTTAGACTGCGCAGAGCGTAAGACAGATAATGACAGAGTTCGTGCGGCGCATATTCAAATCGGCACGCGGCCGCCATAGTAAAATTGTATGGAGGATTTGAAGTGCTTTTTTGATAAATATATATCTTTATTGTCAACCAATAACTTAAATATTTGGGACGGACAAATTGTAATATAACTATTTATGTTTCGTTTAAGATCTCAAATAGGATAGATTTCTACTGTTATAATGTAAAAATCACTTAACACGAGCTTACGTTTTTGCATTTTTCGTGCAAATTTACGTAATTTTGTAGGCAAAAATATTAATTCTTTTAAGTTTATTACACAAAGTAATTGTAAACACATTCATTGTTATGGTAAATGTATATTTTATATTTGTATTAAACAAAAAGTGTTGATTTTATTCACTTAACTGTGACCGCCTGTTTTGGCACATTTCGCTCGGCGCAGTTTTAAATACCTAAAACCATACACTACCATTACTCTACAAGTCTCTAACATGTAAATTAATCTTTATTAATATTATAGATCATAACAGTTGAAAATAAAATATCAATTTTCGTTACTCATATTAGAATTCGGAGAAGATTTTTTTGCCTCGAAAATATATTTATTGAAAATACTCATTTGAAGTTTGCGATGGCGTCCGTAACTCTAGATGAATTTATATGAACAAATACAACTACCTATTTTTAAACGGTTAAAGTACCTATCAAAGGGATCTCTATTAAATAATAATAATAATAATAATATTCTATCACATACACACAACACCATCTAGCCCAAACTAAGCAGAGCTTGTACTATGGGTACTAGACAATGGATAAACATACATATATACTTTTTTTTTTGTAAATACATACATATTATACATAGAAAATATATAGTTTATTTACAGTCAGTCTTCTATAACGTACCTTTTTATCGTTTATCACTTCATTCTTCTTGCTAGACTCTTCTTCGCTGGAGTCTGCAGATTCCTCTGAGTCACTCTCCGCCTCGGATGAGGAGTCACTATCCGACTCACTGTCCGATGTGCCTGAATTTGATGATCTACGAACAATTATTACATTATACAGTGTGTATAATAAACCCTGTCCGGGTGATTCTTAGAAAGGGAGGATAAAACGTGTCCAGTCCCAATACTTCGTCGTAATAAAACCACAATTAATAGCGACAAGGTTTTAAGATACTTTAAGTACCGGCACAACTATTTACATATTAAAAAAGGATATTAAACATAGTTTAATTTAAAATTTAAGCTTTTCCAATTCACGTTGGGTTTGAAGCCCGCGGTACGCTCCCCGCATCTCCCTCAGTCGAGCTGCACGCTTTGCACGGAGTGCATGTATCGTGTTTGGCGACCAGGTAAGCTTACTTTTCGTTTTTACAAATTTGTTATCAAAGAAATCATTATTCTTTTGCTGTCTGTTGTTGCAAATAATGTCACACTAATCATATTGTTTGCTACTATTATATATCGAACGTGAACTTATTCATATCAATGTGTTTTAAAGCAGAATTTATTCGGTTTCAACAAGTTACAACCTGTTTTTTCCAATTCGTCATTATCACCAACAGCATTAGCTTCAACATGTGTTTTACGTATAATGACAAATAGGGAATATAATGATTTGTTCTGTTTCCAATAACGACAGCTGTTGAGGGAAATGATTTTGTACTTAAATTGTAAGTACTGTACTGGTATGTATACTTAAATTGTAAGTTAGAATATAGTAAACGTACACACAAAACGTGTATTTTATAAAATTTTAGGTGATGACTGTTTGTTTTAGGTGTAGTCTATTCAAAATGCCACCAAAGAAAATAAATGCAATAGAAGAACGCCGTCGAGCACAACAACGACAGTATAAAAAGAGAAAACAAGTAGAAAAAACAATGATCCGGAGTTATTAGCTATAGAACAAGAGAAAAGACGTAACAAGTATAAGGAAAGAAAATAGGAAGGTAAAATCAGACCTATAAAGGAACGAACTCCTCGCGCTCAACGCGAGCAAAGAAAGAAATGGAAGGAAAATTACAAGAGGTACTAAAATTTTACTCAGCTATACTTGAAATTGTTTATTTAGATAGAAAATAGTTATGCGTTTTTAATTAAAATGGGTACAGACTAATGAAAAAGCAAGAAAAGCTACGCCTACATTTGAGCCAGTTGTAATAGAAGCTGCAGAAGAGGCTATAGATAAGACAGAAGGACAGAAGGACAGATCAAGATAGAGAAGTTACGTGATCCATTGCAAAAAAACTCTCCTGATATGAAAGCGGTGGTAAGAAGGATACGCTATATATTGAGTATAACTTTTACGACATAAAAGAATTTTTGGATACTTAATGTGTTGGTTTTGTACCCATAATTAAAATTTTATATGCTATAATCTAGCAAAACATGCTTGCACTATATATAATACTAGCTTTTGCCCGCGACTTCGTTCGCGTGGAATAGGTACTTTGGACAGCATTTTTTATTTTTTATTGCAAATTATACTCATATAAATGCTGTGGTTTACTGCAAGTAGCTTATTTTAATACATTTTTATAAACTACGTTTTTGTTTTTCCATCCTATGCTAAAACAAAGAATTTGCGGGTTTGATACTTGTGAGCACGCCACATGGAGATGCCCATGGAAAACAGTTTTGTTTATTATTATCGTAATTGCTGCTTTTAGGTGAATCTGCACTCTTTTAAACTGAAATGGCAAATCGGTCGGAATTATCGGAATACGGGGAATTAAAACATTTTCTCCTTTTGCCATTCTAGTCATGATTATAGTTTTTATTATATTGCATCCTAGATGAGTAATTTGTTGCCGTGTTGCATTACATAGCCTAGGTGCGTCAAGATTTTTCATTAACAGAAGTGGAATACCAACATTTAGCCTTAACTTATGGGAAGGCACTAATGATAAATCTAAAGAGTTAAGAAACTCTATAGGGTACCATGTCACTTGTCTCTTTTGTGGGACATCGTACATTTATCCCAAACCAGCTTACACTGCTGCAACATTATTCTGCGCTCACCGTTTTCGCTAATTTCTAAAAAATACCTTTTCCCAAGGTTTAGTTTATCTCTGTAGCCGATTTCATCAAAATCGGTTGTGGTTTACGACCGAATATGACGAATTCCCATACAAAGTTTCATCCCTTATTTCAACCCCTTCATGCTTTTTTTTAAAACAACACGTAACCTATGTCCTTTTTCAGGGTCTAGTCTATCTGAAGCTAAATACTATTAATAAATATAAAAAGAAAATTGAAGTCCAAAAAAAACAATACAAACATTAAATATGAAATTTCAAGCGCAAGAAAATAAGAACAAACATAGTCAAACAAGCATCTCTAACTTCGTGAAACACTAAATTATCATCTTTAAGCGTAATATCAGGTTCTAAATCATACGTAGAAAAAGTTCATAAATTTTATAACGATGATGCTAATAGTACTATAAGTACTAGTAAAAAAGAGATTGTGACGAAAAATAAAGTTAAGATGCAGAAACGGTATCTGAATGCTCCATAAAAGACACAAGTTACTCGACCTTTTGTAGACTACGACCCTTTTGGACAGTTTGTCCAAACCTACCAACAGGGATACTTGTCTCTGTTCACGACATCTTAATATGGAGTTATTTATACAAGGTTTGCATAGAGCTTGTGTAGTAAATGTAAGAATTTGTGAGCAATTACTATCAAAACTGTGTTGTGACTCAAAGAACTTAACTTGTTTAAATAGAAGTTGTAATACTTGTTCGTCAAATCATCTCGAATATTTAAATGTTTCCGATAACTATGTATCATTTTACGAATGGCGGAAAACAATCAAAGAAATTACACTGGAAAATGGAATTAAGAGAAAACAACAGTTGACTGAAAAATAAAAGGCCACAATTAGTATTATAGCAGCAATAACTAAATTCGAAGCAGATGTGATAGCATTCTTGAATCACGTTCACAAAGTTAATTTCCAATATAATGGCATTAAAACTCATAAAAGCAACCTATCGGTTCAGAAAGCATGCCAGAAAATTATATTCTAAAGTTTGCCGAAGAAGTCCAGGCTTTCCATTTCGGCGGTAGCCGCCAACAAGTGTATTTACTCACTTCTGTGGCGTACACTCATAATTTTACTTTCAGTGTTGTTACTCTGATTTCTTTTTGCTCAATTAGTAATTGCTTGCGGTATGACGTACCAGCAATTTGTGCACACTGTGAATTAGGGGCACCAACCCCTAATTCAGCACGTAGTTGAAGTTAATCCTTTAATTGAAACCCTACATTTCTTATCTGACTCGCCATCTTCACAATACCGAAATAAGTATTTATTTTTTATAATAAGACATATACCAAGGTTTCCATCAAATTAAAAAAATAACATGGATCTAGTCTGAAGCGGGACATGGAAAGGATGCCCCTGATGGGGTAGGCGCACTTCTTAAAAGGACGGCTGACCGTATGACTGTTTTTGGTAATGATATTGGCACTTTTGATCAATGTTGTGATACGTTAATACAAACTGTTGATATTGTTACTATCAAGAAGATGGATGAACAAGAAATGATAACTAAAGAAAGATTAATTTCAAAAAAGTTGACTCCATAAAGGGCACTCTTTCCGTGTACCAGGTCCTACGGGATATAACTGTTCCAACGACTGTTCGCTAGCTGCTTTGATTGTAATGCCGATAAGAAATGTATCCATGGATATGATTTAGGACGTCTACCTAATTATAGCAATGGAAATATTGAAAACATTGAACATAATTATGTTGCTCCATTGTCCAAATTAGTAAATCGGAACCAAGATGCCAGTAAGCAAAATCAAAATAAACAAATAGTTGTTCTTCCTGACATTAAAATAGGACAAAGCAACTCTTTTGATATTAGTGATAATGGAGAACCAAAACTCAACATATACATTTTAATTTAACAACTATTTTCGATCAATATTTTTTATTATTAACATGATGATTATCTCATATTTGTCTTGAGTCTCGATTAGTAAACGAGTTTATTGTTAATGCTACAAGTTCCTTCATTAAGTTCCTTATTTTATAAGTTCATTAAAAATCATGATTGGAAAACGACTTGTACAATGATAATAAGGTAGGATTGGAATCAGAAGTATTATTGGAATACATATTTACATATTTTTTCACATTAACATGACGTCACGTGTAAAGCGCTCATAACTCAAAGCTGAGTGCGCACTAGCAACACTCCACAGTGTTGCTAGTCTGTGCGAAATTTCCGAAATTTGAGGGTACGCTAAATGTAGACGTTTTACGGTGACATAGATTTTTTTTTATTATTTTTCTTTGCTAGTTTGTTAAGAGAGAAACAAGCCTTTAATAGATCGGACAGGGTTTTATATACCCACATACTGTATATTTAATTATAATTATTAGGTAGGTACAGGTACTATAGTTTTTTATAATAAATGAAAACTAATATATACGGACTACTTTCGCATCTTTACAATTGCCAAATTGTCCATGGCAAAGGATTATAGACTTCAAGCTAAAAAAGTAAATGGGTTAGCTGTAAAAATATTAGAGGCAATCTGAGATACAATCGCATTTATATAACTTGTTTGCCCGCGGCTTCAATCACTCAGGAAGTTTTTTTGGATAAAAGGAACGTTATGTCCTTTTCTGTACCCCTGACAACGTGTATACGAAACTTCATGACGTTCGGTCGAGTAATTAAAACGTAAAAGTGTAACAAACAAACTAACTCACATTCGCATTTCTAATATATCGTATATATGACCTTACCTGTAATTATTCGTATCTTTAGCGGGTTTTTCTGTTTTCTTGTCTTCGTTAATGCTTTCGTCCCTGAAAGATAATGTTACTTATATAACTAAATTTAAACCACACATCTCCGAATATATTTCTTCATTAGAATCTTCAACGCTTATCAAATATCACAAAGGCGTAGGCCCATATATTCAAGATGAAGGAAATATAGATGTGATGGTATGGTAAAATACTTACTCGTTAGATGATTCCTCGGAACTGCTAGAATCAGCATCTGATGATGACTCCGATCCAGATCCACTGCTGTCCGGCTCTGAATAGAAACTCTTGTTTTTCTGTGAAATTAGAAAGAGATACTAATGTTATTATCTTAAAATGTATCACAAGAATATTAGTTATTCGTATAATAACAATTGAAGTTGGTCTATGTCTGAACATAGGTAATATTTAAGAAAAATCTGGTCAATTTTTATAGGTACTATAAAAACCAAAATAATTATATTAGATTTTTTGTCTAATTGTATGAATGCATTTTTCACAGTTGTATTGCTGAAGGTCTATTTTAAGATCTAGTGCATGTTTGATCTTGCCATGCCGAATTCATAATTATGTGTGTAGATCAGTTTCTTCTTACATGCAAAAAAAGAAAATGTATATAGGTACCTACTTCCACATTCCACGCCTATGAACTCGGGGGCAAAAGCTAGTATTAAATATATACAATATATTAAATAAATTGGTTTTAAGGCAAATACAGCAAACTGCCATATTTCTTCATTTCTTTAAAACAACTTAGTTGATAGGTTAGCGTATAAGCTACTAGGTGAGCGCTTATCGTTACTTATGATAATTGGCTTATCACGAATATCTCTTGTGGGTCTCAGATGCTAGAAAAAGCAATTAAAGATAGATAGACAGAAAGTAATGGGAGAGTTAGTTATGTGAGCCTCTGGTACTCTCATCCATCGTGTAAAACACAGAAGCAGTTGCAACAGTGTTACTCTTACGCTGATTGCCTGCAAGGGCAGTACGGTCGGCCAAGACAGTGGTCTACCAATTTTGACCAAAGTTTCTGTGAGATCTAACTACCGCTAAGGTTGACTTTTCTAACTTGACATATGGCATGACTTAAATATAATACATGATAAAGAGAGCAATGGTCACCGTCATAATATTAGGAGTTAAGGTATGAAATTACCCGGTACCCTCACTCACTCGACGAAACACAACACAAACGCTATTTCACGCCGGTTTTCTGTGAGGCCGTGGTATCACTCCGGTCGAGCCGGCCTATTCGTACCGAAGCGTGGCTCTCCACTTCATCTTATCATGGAGCAATAATGGTAAAGATCAATTCACGAGTCAGGGCTGTTTCACTGCCATTTTCGCTATAATTTTTCGAAGTTCAGCACAGTATACATCTGCTGTTATTGCTTGACCAGACCTGAGAAAGCTATAGTGAATAACACCATGAAGAGCCCACCAAACAGTTACCATTACCTTTTCATTGGTAAACTTTGCTTTAGGCCACTGTTGTGGCGTTTGACCTGGGGTCAGCCATTGCATTTTTCACTTACGGCTATCGTAAAGAATCCACTTTTCGTCACATGTCACAATTCGATCCAATATTCCTTCATTTCTGTACCAATTCAACACAAGTTTTAACACGCATTTCTTTCTGCAGATCAGTCAAATCATGAAGCACCCATTTTTTATATTTTTTTATCTTATTGATTTGATGCAAATGAGCCACTATTGTAAGTAGGCTATCGTTAAACCATGCCGCTAATTCCTGGGTATTTTGACTCGGATCGGTTTCTACCATCTCCTTCAATTCAGCGTTATTCACCTGTGTGGGCGGTCTCACGTGGTTCGTTCTTTAAGTCGAAGTTTCCATTACGAAAGCGTTTAAACCAAAAACGCGCGGTGCGTTCATTAGCAGTCTCCTCTCCAAGCGCAGCGTTGATATTGCGAGCCGTTTCTGCCGGGTAAGTTCCGCGTCGGAACTCGTATTTAAAAATGACTGGGATTTTCGAAGTATCCATCTTTCTCGTCTAAGCTGAATAAAAGAAAACTATTCAAAGTCGAAAATTGAATGTCGCACATTTTTAAAAGAAGAAATTGAAAATCTCACACCGTGAAGGTTTTATGTCAATAATTCAAAGTATATATTACTATACAATGGCATTTTCATACTTTAATCCCTATTATTATTGCAAGGGGAAATCGACCTTGTTGTTTAATGGTGTTTAAGTGAACCTTAACTGTAGGGTGGTAGACCACATTTTTGGCCGACTGTACCTACCTTAGCGGGCGAGTCGTATTTGTACCCGTTAGCAAGCAACACTAGGTCCTATTACGTGATGTTCAACCTCTCCAATGTAGTGTGTGTACCTGCACGTCGTCAGTGGTGTCGAGTGCGGCGGGCGTCGTGTCCGCGGCGGCGCGCAGGTGCGCGGCCAGCGCGGCGCGCGGCGGCGCGGGCAGCGCGCGGTACCCGCCCGCCGCGCACCCGATGTACTGCGATAGCGTGCCCACCGTGAACTGCCCGCGGTCTGCACATAACACCACCACGTAAACGAGCTGATAGACTTGACCATTCACTTGTTATGAGCATTCTAGTGAATGTTCGGATAACGTATGTACGATCAAGGTATGGCATTCTCTGCCAAGGTACGTGCTTCCTTCTTCCTTCAATCCTGGGTCCATTAAGCGGGGCGTAAAAAAGCACATTTGAAGGCCGTCAAAGTAGGGATCTCAACATCGACTCAGCTGCTCTTGGACCACATGACTGCTTTCTATCAGGCGGAGTGTGGTCATTTTAACGAGCAAAATAAAAAAACATTTTACATTACAGAGACAAAACAGTTACATTACAGTAAAATAAACGGGAGTGTTTTAGCGAGACAGACAGAGCTTCAAGCTTTTTTAGAGCGTTCGCTATAATGATCGTGATGTTAATAAAATATTAATTAAAATATTCATAGCGATATTTGGCTGTTTGTTGTTCAGTTCGACAATTTAAACAACGAAGGCTCGATTTTCTGTTACTAATGAATGCTCAAGTCTATCAGCACCTTAAGCATTTCCTATAATCTAAATTCTAACGTATAAAACTAATGTTGACTGAGTTACGCTAGTGACATTTAAAACAATATAAACAAAACCGATGTGCACATATTATAATGAGACTTTTTTAAGACGTTTGATATTGTGGACCATCCGATGCGTATATTAATTGCACAACCAAAATTAAGAAAAGTTCAAAGCGGCCCTGTTATACAGGATGTCCCGTAAATAATAGTCCAAACGTAAGACAATTATTCTTTGCCTAATTATCTACAACTAATTTGGATGATATTTTTTTAAGCCGTAGGGTTGCCAAAATATAATTTTATTGTGATTTTTCAAATTTTACTACCTAATTTCATGATTTTTTGCACTGGTGCAGCAAATATTAATATTTTTCAAATTTATCTTTGTAAAATTTTGCTTAATAGTTTTCCTATCTTACAAAATAGCAATTTAGATAATATCAGTATAGTTTTTAGAGAAACAAGGTCGGAAATGATGAAGTACTTTTTTCCTTATTATGATTATCCAAGTTTCATAAATTCCACTGTAAAAAAAATGTACCGCATCAGACTGACCCTATTTATGTAACATGGGCAAACTATTAAGCAATATTTTACAAAGATAAATTTGAAAAATATTAATATTTGCTGCACCAGTGTAAAAAATTTTGAAATTAGGCAGACAAATTTGAAAAATCGGAAAAAAAATATATTTTCGCAAAACTACGGCTTAAAAAAAATACATCCAAATTAGTTGTAGATAATTAGGCAAAGTATCATTACCTTACGCTTGGACCATTATTTACGGGACCTGTATATGACATTTTTAATGATATATCCTAGATAACAAAGAAAGTAGTTGTTTGCCCGGAGAAAATTTTTAATTCAGTCGAAAAATAGTGACACCCGTCATTATAAATAAAATAAAAAATGTTCACTATTTTTTAATTTTTTTTTTAAATCTTTATTTATTTAGACGCTTTTATTACAGAGTAATATGTTAGCCCCATCGTGGCTAACACGAAAATGATTGTTCAAAGAGTTTCACACTTGCCCTCAAACAACGTCTATCATCAGATAATATATTCACACATCACACCACACCAGACAGAAATTAAAATAATGAAGATTTGTCCTGTTTAGGTTGATTTCTCATATGTCTTCAAGTCCATCATCTGCCTTATCTTACGATATTTACAGGGGCATTGATATACATAGTTCTTTACATTTTATATTGGACGATGTTAGTAGACGGTGCACATAGATAAAGAATAATTATTCAGTCGTCAAGTTAATGTAACCTTGACGTTGGCGTCCACCGTGGTGGAATTTCCGTTCCAATTTATATTTTTCTTAATCTCATTACAGACATAAAAAGCTTTACTTTAATTACTTAGGTACTAGTTTTCAATTACTTTGAATAGATAAATTGCTTATGATAAATTAGACTACATTAAATGTAATGTAAACATACCTTTAAAACTACTCTGTATGGTTGGTTTCGGTTTTTCTGGCAAGAATATTTCGGCTGCGTAGTTCTGCAGTTGTTTTCCTTCTTGAGGCTCGATGAAGCGTCGTAGCATCCTCGCTCTATCACGCACGTCGTAGCTTACATCGTAGCGCGCTAGAGCTACGACGTAGCGGCACATTGGTAGTGTGTCGGGTTGAGTAATGGACAGTTTCACTGCGAGTGAAAGCAGCTGAAGTTTAACTAGCTCGTCCTAAGAAGAAAAGCGCGGTGTTAAGATTAAAAAGTTTAGGTAGAATCAAATTATTTTAATCGAATCTTGTTATTTGAGATCATCTTATGAACTCCTATTTAAACACTTGTATTGCAATCACTGGCGTTGGGTAAATGGCAAAGTAGTTATAATACTACTAGCTTTTGCACGCGGCTTCGCTCAGAAAGAGTACTTCTTCAAGATGAAAGGTACCGTATGTCTTTTTCTGTATACTCGACAACGTGTATGCGAAATTTAATGTTTATTGGTCGATTAGTTAAGGCGTGAAAGTGTCACAAACAAACAAATAAACTTACATTCACATTGACAATATAAGTTAGGATGACTGTAAGTTTCCAACTACATACATATTATCACATATTGAAGAGTTGAGGCAACTTATATCCTTACTAAGTGAGTTTCTTTGTTTGTTACGCTTTCACGCCGTAAATACTCGACCAATCATCATGAAACATCGTAAACATATGGTTCGTTCTTATAAAAAAAGAAAAATGACAGGTATACAGAAGAGCACCAGAAATTTATCAAAAAAATATAGATTTTGTCACCAAACTTCTAATTTCGTTAATATAGATTACCACAAGCAACGCCGCGGGCAAAAGCTAGTAGAGTATACGTCACAGTAGAGTTTGTGGAATAGATCGATGGTTGAGCAGGGAGTGTAGGGAGTGACCTGGTCGGCGAAGTTGGCCGCCATGTGCGCGAGGATGGCGGCGGCGCGGGGGTGGCGCGCGCCGTGCTCCGCCACCAGCCACACGCCCGCCGCGCGAGCGTTGCCCGCCAGCCTGCCGCAGCACGACACATACACTTATACACACGCCAGCCTGCAACCACGCCTGATAATACACGAAGGTATAGGCAGAACATACTCAAGTTTTACACCTCGCCTGCCTATATATATAATAATAATAATATCAGCCCTGTATTAAACTCTCCTACTACAAGCCACGGGCCTCTTTTCTGTGTGAGTAGGGTTAGGTCCTAGTGCACCACGCTGGCCCGATGTGGGTTGGCAGGCTTCACATATCTTCGAGAACATTATATGGAACTCTCAGACATGCAGGTTTCCTCACGATCTTTGCCTTCAACATTAAAGCGAACGATAATAATAACACATAACTTCGAAAAGTCAACGGTCGAGACCTCTGCGTGGCAGTCCATCGTTCTTTCACTATGTTATCACTGCTAATGTATAGATAACTGTGATTTCGTCACAGAAGCCTAAATACCAAATAAATGTAAAGAGAGTAGTATGTTTATTCGAAAATTTCCTGATAGAAAAGTCTATATATTGCCAAAGATTGTCTTGTTCACAGGAGTTATCGATGATACATAAAACGAATTGGGGACGTTGAAGCACCAGAGCCAGAAATCCTCTGCGTGTTTTATTAAATACTTGTACCGCAATGGCATCGCTGGAAATTTACTGAATTGGTGTACCTTGTACCTAGATAATCGAATTTCACGAGTCGTGTGTAAGGGTCACATTTCAATGCCTTTTAACATTCCTTCAGGAGTTCCGCAGGGCTCCCATCTAGGTACAATCTTTTTTAACATATTCATTAATGACATAGTGTCGTGTTTCAAATATTCTAAAGTCTATATGTATGCTGACGACCTAAAACTTCTTAGGGCTATTAAATCTAATAACTACTGTTCGTTGCTACAAGACAATATAAACAGGCTGGCTCAATGGTGCGTGCTAAACAAAATGTCGTTAAACATAGAAAAATGTAATTACATCCGATTCACAAGAAATGTTAAATTAACATCAACCATCTACACAATTAATGATACTCATTTGAAGGAGGTAGAAGAGATTCGTGATCTTGGCATTGTTATAGATAACCAATTGCGCTTTCACACACATAAATAAATAAGCCACCAAAAGTTTCAAGCTATTAGGCTTTGTTTTGCGAAATTGAAAAATTTTAAAAATGTTTTATCGAAAATTACGCTTTTTAATACCTTTGTCACGCCCGGGCTTGAATATTGTAGTCAGGTGTGGTCACCTCATTATGAAGTGCATGTCAAAAGACTTGAGAGGGTCTAGAAGAGATTTATGTACCATTTATCATATCACTGTAATAAGACCAAGGTGCTCAAAACCTACGAAGACCGCCTGACATTTTTCAAACTATCTAGTCTTAAAGTTGCCAGACACCTTGACCAAGTGTTTTTATTTAGGCTTGTGAACGGCGTCCTAAATTGCCCTCAACTCTTAGAACGGATTACATTTAACACACCGCTGAAATTGCCCCGAGGATCTAGGTACTCCGTCTTTGCACCTAAAAGAGTTAGAAGCAATCTGGGTCACTATTCACCAATAAATAGGTTTCAGTCTCAGTATAACACTTTAACTAAATCTAATAATTGTATTGATATTTTTGGACAAAACATAAATAAATTTACGGCCGCAATTCTAAATACTGCTTACAGTATTGTTAAGGAATAATAAATTGTATTCTCTAAAATAATTATTTAAAGATCTGCATAACTATTTTCTGTTTAACTTATTATATTATGGTATATTGTTATGTTTTGCTATATTTGAGTATCTTCTAACTGTATAACATGCATGCCGTGGCAACCTTTAAGTAAGGTAGCACTAAACACTAGCCATAAGTACTAGCCATAAGAACATGTTACAGTGTTTACCTTGCTGGTTGTCCGAAATAAATAAATAAATACTTCACGAGAATTGCTTTGAGGATATATGTATATAACTCGATACCGTCGTCAATTATATACCAATGGATCTACAGACAACGCAGTAAGTAGTAATTGACCAACAGGTCAATTACTACTTACTGCGTTGTCATATGGAACACCATATGAGGACATTCTTATTCAGTATGGTACAAGTTCTTGAATGAGCTGCCTACTCATTATTCTTTGTACATGTACGGCACTGAGTCAATGTAATGCGAAGTAATTACTTTGTTGCGAAACTCGTGTGTCGGTCGCCATTACATTGCCACTCGCTACAGTCGTCTTCCTCCTGTCGTAAAGTAAAGTCATGTAAATCGTATATATTTCATATTATCCAATATAGTATTCAGTGAAAATTATGCCGGAGGTTTTTTAGTATTAATCTCTTAAAGAAACACCCCTTTTGATTGGACAACAGTGGCACTATATAAATACATACAACACATGAACACTTACGATATAATAGAGAAATAGAACTCTAAAGTACACGTAAGTGGTTCTTCGTATTCTACCATAAACTATTAACTAACTTTAAATATTACTTATTGAGTGTTTTATGAGTTGTAAGGGGTATAATGGTAGCAGCCCTTTACAAGTCAGTTCAGATTTGTAAAATAAACAATATTGTAAACTTTTTAACTTAAAAAGAGAAGCCGAGAGTGACTACCCAGTTCTTCTTATTAGTGATGTGTTCTTGTTTTCCTGAACATGGCAACAGATAAATGTAAATTCACATCAATAAATGTTATTTTGTAACCTGTTTGAATAAACATATTTTTGATTTTGATATCACAGTAGGCAGCGTCTTGCTTATGTATACTCCTGATGTTCCTAAAATCAATCGATGTTTGTTACCAAGTACTATTAGGTAGACAGTTAGCTCGCGGGCCATTAGAGTCAACGAAACATCTACGATTTCATTACATGTAGGTACAGATATGCAAAGACCACGGTACCTGTCAGATCGCAGTAGTTTGGCGGCCCTGGCGACGGCAGCCCTGGCGGAAGTGGCGCCACCACCTACCACCCGTTTCACTACCACAACGGCCTCGCACACCACCCACTCTGAACCGAAAGAAAATTACGTTACAGAAATATAAATAAAGCTCACGGTAAGGGTAACTACTATGCATACAAAAATAATCATTGAGAAAAGTGTACTACGATGGCATATAATAATAATAATAATAATAATAATAATAATAATAATAATAATATATTTATTTATTTATTTAGACAGAGTTTAAAATGTTAGTAACAATTTTTCTTACGCTATGTTAGTACATATTTAAAACAGATCAAGCTACTATATAACCAAGACTCGAATGAACCCCTTCATTATGTCATATAAGATATGGTTTTGATTTTATAAATAGGTAAACATTGTCTAGGTGAGTATATAAGGGAATGCGCATGAGAGTGACGAAAAAGTAACACTTAGGAAAATATCGTGACATAATCAAAATATCGTGACATAATCAAAGACGTTCTGGGAAAATACATGGATAAGAGTACCTTAAAGGATGAGCGTCCATGAAGGTGTGCATAAATAAAGCTAGAGAGATCTGTCATAATTGCAGCTAGTAGAAATCCGATAGGTCTGTATCCTTTAGTTTTTGAAGAGTTTTCTGCTACTGGTAAACAGTTGTGTATGTATTTATTATGTCTAATAACTTTAATTACGGCAATTCAGTCAAAATATTTATCAGCAGAATTTAATAGATAACTTTTAACAGAAACCTATCAAATTGTTGTAATTTGTCCTGGGACCTGAAGCATAGCTGGCAAAATGTGGGTATATGAGTAATGACCGTCTTTGCTGGAGAGCAGCTGCAGCAGTCCGTTGAGGCAGGTGTCGGTCTCGGCGCGGATGGCGACGGCGAGGCGGCCGATAGCCTGGATGGTGGATGATGTAAGTATGTAATGATGAGTAGTGACCGTCTTTGCTGGAGAGCAGCTGCAGCAGTCCGTTGAGGCAGGTGTCGGTCTCGGCGCGGATGGCGACGGCGAGGCGGCCGATAGCCTGGATGGTGGATGATGTAAGTATGTAATGATGAGTAGTGACCGTCTTTGCTGGAGAGCAGCTGCAGCAGTCCGTTGAGGCAGGTGTCGGTCTCGGCGCGGATGGCGACGGCGAGGCGGCCGATAGCCTGGATGGTGGATGATGTAAGTATGTAATGATGAGTAGTGACCGTCTTTGCTGGAGAGCAGCTGCAGCAGTCCGTTGAGGCAGGTGTCGGTCTCGGCGCGGATGGCGACGGCGAGGCGGCCGATAGCCTGGATGGTGGATGATGTAAGTATGTAATGATGAGTAGTGACCGTCTTTGCTGGAGAGCAGCTGCAGCAGTCCGTTGAGGCAGGTGTCGGTCTCGGCGCGGATGGCGACAGCGAGGCGGCCGATGGCCTGGATGGTGGCGCCGGCGAAGGCGCGGTCGGGCGCGCCCACGTACGTCTGGAACTCGCGCAGCACGACGGGCGCGCTGGCCTCGGTCGCCAGGTTCGTGAGGATCTCTAGCTTCAGCAGTTTGATGTGCGTCGGGTCTGATGTGCGCACGAAGAACGACTTCAGGAACGGCTCGAACAGCGCCTACGACAACCAGTAACGGTATACAAATATGTAGGTAGGTTTCATACTTTGAAACAAAGGCAACCTTGTTATATAATGTGAAATACAATAACTTAATTTTAAAAAAACTCTTACTTATTTTATTTATCAAGTCTATTAATTAACAAATACCAGTCAGTAATAAAAAAATATTTTATGCCTCAAAGTAACTTTCACATATAATAACCACATGAAAAATAATGGACAAACAACTTTTTGACTTTTTAGAAAATGAAAATTTTCTCGGTTTCGGTAATTTGGTTTTCGTCGAGGCAGATCCACTGAACATGTTGTTACACTTTTGACCAACATTATAGCCAACCATCTTGAAGAAGGATCGGTATGTTTAGGTGTCTTTCTCGACTTGGCGAAAGCATTCGATACCGTCTCAATCCCAATTTTACTAATAAAGCTTGAAATTATTGGGATCAGAGGAATCTGTTTAGACGAGTTTCACGGTTACCTCACCTGTAGATTACAACGCACAAAGGTGGATATTCTTATGAGTGATGATCGTAATGTAGCCTTTGGGGTCCCGCAAGGTAGTATATTAGCCCCACGCTCTTCCTCATATTTATAAATTAATTATCCAGTAACTGTTCAACAAACGTTGAAATCATAAATTACACAGATAACACAGTTTGATATTCTACGAGAAAGCTTCGAAAAAGCTGAAAACCATCGCAGAGGAGAGAATTGGTCAAATATGTGAATGGTTAGAATGCAATTTTTAACCCTAAATACAGCCTATAGAGCCAAGCATGCTTTCATAAAACCGCTGCCTCAGCCCCTTCTACTGATCTGAAGTTGACGGATCACACGTGTTCCACTGCAACTGCACTACTCCCAATCTGTTACTGCAATCCTATCAAGCGTGTTGCCAACATGAAGTATCTAGGAGTGATTATCGATGAGAAACTTAACTTCAGGGAGCATTCTAGCCACGTCAGAATGAATCAGGAAACTAATATATGTAATGAAATAACTACGAGGCGTGGCTCCAATGTGCTTGCTCAGGCTATCTAAATTTTATCATTGTAATCTAAATGTATCTTACACTTGGCCAATCACTCCTTGAATACTGTATCCTAGCCTGGGGCGGCACTGTTACGTCACATCTAATTGTCCTAGAAAGGGCTGAAGGCGCGGTGTTAAAAATAATGCTAAGGAAGCCCTTACAATAACCTACAGTTCAAATCACTACGGAAACTCAGGATTTAAGTGTCAAGAGACTCTTCATTAAAAAATTCGCTCCCCTACACACAAAAAATTAGTAGGGGCTGACTGCTACGAGGACATGACAGGGAAACGCGTCTTTAGAATTCCACCTTTTACAGTAAAAACAGAGATCGCTAAAAAGTTCTGCTGCTTTCTAAAACCATACCTCCAATCCTTGAGAACTTTCCGCAGGACAGGCTTAGCCTAGTACGGGAGGTTATGGCTACAATTATATGTTTAAGCAGCCTGTGAATAAGTGTTACCAAGTAAATTCGACAATTGTAAAAATCAATAAAGGTAATAAAAAAAATTATATTAATTTTACATCATTAAATTAAAATTTGGCTTAATTAAAATAAAAATTAAATCCAAACAAAAGGCCTGTGAGAAGATACCTGTAAGAAACCCAGTTCTTTTGCACTTGCCATTGTATTTTAGCATTTGAATTGTCTGGCTGCTGAAAAGCAACCGAAACGTCGGGGAAAGTGTAAACTTAAATATAAATAGTTTAAATAATAATTTAATTAGCTTAAACATTCTTCTCTCTTCTCTCTTAGCCTTTATTATTCCCAAGTCACTTGGGGTCGGCTTTTCTGGTCTAACCGGATTTGACTGGATATCAGTTTTTACACGGAGCGGCTGCCACCTGACCTCCGCAACCCGAAGGCTAACGATACCCTAAGGCTAGACCAGTGTCAGGATATTAGAGGGTACTGACTTTCCCAATAACGACTGCCATAGATGTTCATGGCAGCCGGGACCAACGGCTTAACGTGCTCTCCGAGGCACGGAGCAGGCGATAATTGTCAATCAATACGCACATAATTTCGAAAAGTCATATAACTTCCGAAAGTCAGAGGTGCGCGACGTGGGTTCGAACCCGAGACCCTCTGCATTACAGTCTGTTGGTCTCCCCACTGAGCTATCGCTGCTCAGCTTTTAGAGTAACTCGACTCACAAGACAAACCGTAACCGCTAACCTTTAAATGGACCAAGATTTACGTTGATTAAACTTTATTAATGTTTAAGCTAATTTAATTAGCTTAAACATTAATAAAGTTTAATAGTAGTAGTAGTGTAACAGTTTTCAAAATTATGTAATAGTGTGTCAAATAAACAACGCGATAAAATCCGTATATAGTAGTTTAATTTCAATTTATAACGATTCAAGACAGCAGAACTTTTCATATTATATGGTCAACCATCTAAGTCATGATCGTGAGTTAGCTATTTCCCTCGGCTACATACCCGCTTGGTGACGGTGAGCGAGGCTATGGAGTTGAGCACCACACTCTGCACTTCGAGAGGCGCGCGCAGCAGTCGAACCATCGCCTTCGCCACTGGCGGCAACTCTTGCACTGTGCACAAACATTCAACATTTTATTTCCGGTCAAAGCTTTTGGTATGCAAGGCCAAATCACGCAGCGAAAGTTCTTTATCTTAAAAGGAAACAAATTAAATATTATTTTATTTTAATTCAACAATGCGGGCCAGGGTGATGATATAGTTTAAGTGGTCGCGTCGTCTCTGCCAGAGGCCTCGCAATCTTCAATTTCCAGATGAGACAAAAAAATTGTGTGGTTGACAGATAGCTGATCCGAGTCCGGGTGCTTTTTGTATCAAATAATAATAATAATAATAATAATAATATTCTACCACATACACACAACACCATCTAGCCCAAACTAAGCAGAGCTTGTACTATGGGTACTAGATAATGGATAAACATACAAATATACTTTTTTTTTGTAAACACAATGATTTAATGTTGGTAAAATCAAAGTCATAGAAATTATTGTTAGAATGGTTGCCTTTATAAAAACAGTGAATTGGTTCTGGCTTCATATTTAAGACCAGCTTTGTCCTGCGGCTTCGCTCACGTCAAAGTAGGTTAGGTTATGTTAGGAACAGTCCTTTTTTTAAATAAAATAAAATAAATATAGTAATAGTTTCTATGTTGTATCTTATGTGGGGGCCAGTCAGTGCAGACCGGCGATACTTCGACCCAGTGGGATCTTTTGTGTCGACACTCTCCCAATAACGACTGCCATAGACGTTCATGGCAGCCGGAACCTAGTTTCTATGTTACTCGGTGATAATTATCTTTTTAATGGTGAAAGAGTTTTTTAACTCGGTTTATAGTTTTTAAATTATTACAAACAACCAAACAAAATATCGAATCTTTTCTCTTTATAATTTATATATGTATATAAACATCTCGTGTCACGGTGTTTGTGGTCGCACCCCTCTGAAGCGTCTCGAATGATTTATATAAAATTTTTATGTATATTTGGTAGGTATGAGAATAGGTCGTAAAGTATATACTTTACGACCTATTCTCATATCTACCAAATTTCTCTGGTATTTTGGCCTATTACTTAACGGTATGAAATATTTCATACCGTTAAGAAATAATTTATATGCCAGAACATCGTTTGCCGGGTAGCTAGTATTAGTATAGAAGTATAGATAGGTAGTGTGACTGACCAGGCCCGCAGTGGTAGAATAGTTGTGCTACTGCCATGACGACGCCGGAGTTCCGACTCTGCAGCAGCGGCTTGGCTGCGCGCAGTAGTAGGCGGTGGTCGGCGTCCAGGCTCGGCGAGTGAGACGAGTGTTTACGAGGAGTACCCTCGCTCTCCGACTCGTAGAACGGCTTGTCTGACTCACTGTCTGTTGAGTACTCCTGGGGGTACCCATCATATCAATGAATAAGCTTGTGAAAATAGAAATCAATTAATAATGTCCTCCAGAACGAATTTCCGTGGCCAATGTTAACGAAGACTGGCCATCTGGGCAGGAGATATTTTAGTGCACAAGCGTGTGCGCAAACACAAGTGCGCTCTCTGTTCTCTAACTCTCTTGATCCGATGGGACGGTATTCCGACACGACCGGGTAGAGGTTGGGCGCAGGACAAGGCGCAACGTGTTTTACAAGGCACGGGGGTGTCTAACACCGCCAACTCCGAGGTGCTATTGAGATAGGCCAGACCCAGGATTCAAACCCAGGCCTCATGCATGGCAATCGCATTCACTACTGCTGCGCCACGGAGGATTAATTAATAATACTGTAATTAAATAATTGGACGATTGTGTCCTAATTAGGCTCAATATGTTATTTGATATGTTGTAGCCCATTTTATGAATGACTTCATTTTGGCCATCATCGGATTCTTCTATCTTCTTGTGGCTTGTGATTTTAGGCTGTACTTTACTTTGAGTGTTGCTAATAAATGTATAATTAATCTACGATTTCAATTCTAAGAAAAAATCACCTAAGTCTTAGTGTAAGTTACTAGGCATTACGGTTGCAAATTATACATCCCACCTACCCACCTACCACACATACCTATGCTTTTAGAAGTTAAGTATATTCTTACCTCAGTGTTGGGGTCTGGGAAGCATGTCTTAGCATACACGGTGAGAACATTGAGCAATGCCAACTGTCCCCATTCATCAACATCAGCCAGTAAGGCACACAGTTTCCTGTGAAAAAGAGATACAATTTATTTTAAACATTATGTTTCGATTTTTGTGAGGAGGCATTCGATAGTTTCACTTTGACTCATAATAACACAAGCATTTGAACACAGCTTTGTCCACCTGAGTTACGTCTTTACTGAACGGAATAAGATATAACATAGCTTTGATTTTAAAACAGCTTAGAACTTTAAGCAACTGTTAAGCCTGACTTGAGAAACAAATTTAAAACTATCATCAAAGAAATGCTTGTCCATATAAAATTGGGTCATAAACGCAGCCAAAGATAAATTAATATATTTACCTGTAACTCCTATGGATCAGCGTCATCCTGTCTCCACAAACTTCTGTGAAGGCCATGGCCGCCGAGCCGACGACCAGTGGTGCTTTATCAGATAACAGTTTGTCTATTATCGCCACAAGCTCTTCCTTTTGCTCAGGATCTAAGCTATAAAACAACAATTCAGATTAATATACATATGTATAGCATCACGCTTGTGTGTTCTTCAATGGTAAGGCACAGGTGAATCACACTTGGTAAGCAGTACTTTCATATCAGCTAAAAGCTGGACATTGCCTTAATGTGTAGCATTTATAATAAGTTTTAAATATGCAATCTACCATAATATACTGGTAATATTGAAGGACGAAAAGCATAAAAAGGAATTGCCTGCCCGAAACCCTAAATAAGGGGCTTACCTGATTTTACTACTATATGGCTCAACTGATATATCTAGTAATATGCTGAAGCAGAGAATTGAGATGGGAATTTTACACTAAACAAATTACTGAAAATGTTGTGGTTAACACACGAAAATGTCTTACTTAAAGATTTGCTGGTCATGATGACATGTGTTTATAAGTTTTACATTGCATTACAGGGGTTTAATAGCTCATGTGAGTTAATGCTTTTTCCTGGCTTATCTTTGATTGCAATTGCATTATATATAAAATACATTTATTCAGATAGGACTGAGTAAATTATGAAGAGTATAAATAAAGATAAATACCTATACAATTTGGGTATAGCATGTGCAGCAGTCTTCCTTACGTAGGGGCTCATGTCACTGGCAGAGTCCCTGATGGCCAGCATCACTATTGGTACTATCATTGGTACTCTGATAGATGATAGGACACGAAGAGCACTCGCGCGGATCAGCTGGTTTGGATCCTGGAGAATAAAGGGCAGTTGGTATTGGTGGTAGGTTGGTGAGATATCAAATAATATCAGAATTAGGTGTTGTTGATGAATATCAAATGTCTACATCCCTTATATACTGACAGTATCTCTTCAATTTGTAGGCTTTAAATATAGAGCTATAATAGAGCTTTGGCTGTATGCTGTTAGCTTTCATAGAATTATGATACAAAAATGTAGAACCTTAGGTATTCTAGAGCATTATGCTTGTATACACACAAAGGGTTAAGATATTATTCATCCAAGTCAGTCTATGTATGTTTAGGTGGCACATAGTGTGAGTGAGCCTATATTGAAAATATTTAAAAACTTCATACTCTCAAGAAGAATTGCATATTAAACTCAGTGCCTTATAATCTGACACAAACATAAGCGCAAATCAATGTCAATGTACCAAAAAAACAGATGTGGCATTCAGATGTTAGATAAAGTAATTTGCTGATTATAAAAACAGCTGCTGCAGTATAGTAAACATTTCTTAAATTTTATCCAGTTATATTAATTTTAACTCTAAATTTGTTTTGTGTATGTACTGTCAATCAAGCAGGGTATGTTCTAAACATTGGTTTTAATGTGAAAGAATATAAAACTGGTATGACAAGTAACTAAAATTTAAAGATAATACCTTGAGAGCCCTCTGGAAAGTACTGATGGAGAGCAGAGCCAGGTCCTGCTGTTCCTCTGCATACCGCACCAGGTAGACATATACCAGCTTCTTCACTTCTATATTCTTTGATACCACATTCTTCACTACTGCTGGAAACCTTAAGAAGAACCAGTTAGAAATGTTCGTATCTTAAAGTTATGCTTCATAATAATTGTGCTTAAAATTCCATATTGTATTGTATATTTGTATATGTACCTATTATACATAATGACATATCCAACAATATGAAGTTGGACTTTGTTGTTTAGTTTTGAATATTGTGTCATTTGACCACCACAAATACAAACTAATGACAAGTTCTAATCACAAATTTATTAAAATTGTATTTATCATATAATTTTGATTACACAGTAAAAAACCAGTAAGTAGTTACTTGTTGTGTTTTGTTATTGCTTTTTTCCAATTAAGCACTATTATCTCTTACTTGTGTAGAGGGAACTATTTGAGAGAGTAACAAAGTATTGTAAGCTAGGTTCTTGCCTCGTGGTGCAAATGCAATTAGCATTGCATATTAAATTATTAGTTCAACATGTTTGACTGTGGTGTATGAAGGTTTCATTCAATATCAAGTATTTAAATACTTACAAATCTGAAGCATCTCTTCCTTTAGCAATCATACCAATGATCCTCTTCATAGCCTCCAACTTGAGGGAATCTTTGGACCCATCTAACATAAGTTTCAGATCTTCATTCCTATTATAAAACAAATAATTTAGCTGATATTACTTTCTTATAAAAAACAAAAGGGACAGTGTTTATAATAACCGCGTAGATATGGACATATTTCTTATAAACCATTGGATAGAAAAATAATATAGGTTTAGTATTATCACAACACTCTCTTACAACAACAAGCGAAGGTAGAATAACTTATGATTTAATAAAATAAAATGTAAATAGCAACTTGGAAGAGTAAGCTTTTAGGATGGCGAGGTTGGAATAAGTTATTAATTTACTTACTTCTTATAATCTGGTTGAAAGAACGCCCCCGAAGCTGGGTCGTTCGCCGGGTACTCCACCTCACCCATCACCACTTTATCGTTGTTATAAGACGACGTGCTCGTCATTTTGAACTAAATAATACTAAATCACTTCAATAAACAGTTATTCTTATTTAAAACTTGTCTTCTAACTTTTCAATCAGTGAAATCGCAACATTTCACACACTTGTTGACGTTTTGACGTAGAACAAGCAATCTAATGTCAGATTTGACACTTGCGTTTCGTTATATGTACGGGTAAATAAACTACTTATTTGTCGTCCATATTGATAATTAGTTTAATAAAGAGGTAATTATTATTAAGTACACAGTCTGAGTCTTCATAAAGTGCACGTATGAAAATGAGTGAAAGTAGACATAATTTTAACGGTAGAAAAATAATAAAAAGAGTCCTAAAAAAATATTCTTTGATTTATACCTATTTACATTTCTTTTTTAGTTGTTATGTATCTTGTACCAAGAAAACCTTGTAACTTTTGAACCAGGGGATTAATCGTGTTGAAAAAAAACAACAATAATAGTGAATGTGTAGGCAATACCGACGTAATACTATTCACACCCAAAAAATGCCGGTCACATAAAAATAAGGAACATTTTACAGCAAAACTGATTTCCGTACAGTGTTTTTTAAACATTATTAAAAAGCTCAACAAAACTGCCGCATTGCCCCTAGTTATTATTTGACATTAATTGGTATCTAATAAGCTTTAAAACAACATAAAAACCACATCTGTATCCCAAACAAAACACTTTTATGAGAGGCTAAACAAAGACCTTGCATCTTTGACACCACGTACATCTTTGTTCGAACATTGCATAATCTAATCTCACGTAGATTGATACTTAGGTCCTAACCTTTTGTCATAAATTACTAAACATACACTTGGGCTAGAAGTACCACTTATTTTTCATGATGATGATGAAGCATGAGGTGCAGGATGGGGGACAAGCTGGTCGCAGTCTGCAATAAAAAAAGGATCAGTCGGTCCGAATCATTCGCCGCTGCTACTTGTGTATTGTTGTTTTACGATGCCCCGTTTGAGTGATTTTCCTCCGGCGCATATCGTCGATATGCATTTTTATTATGGACTGTGTAATGGAAGTGCAAGAGGTGCTCGTATAGCTTACTTGGCTACGTTTCCAATGAGATGACCAGTACCATCAGCTCGTAACTTTCAAGATGTTTATAGAAGATTGGCTGTTACTGGACTTGGATCAAGTAGAGATCGTCGCAAGACAAGTGCCACAATCGACGTCTCTAGTGAAGAAGCTGTACTGCGTGATTTGTTTGCTGATCCAAATATCAGTACAAGACGATTAGCAATGCGTCATGGCATATCGAAAACTTCTGTGTAGCGTATTTTAAAAAAAGAAGGGCTACATCACTGTCAACAAGTGCAACATTTGCATGAAGGGGCTGACGCAATCTCAAGGTGTGTCATGTCCGCATGGATTCAGAGACAATCAAGAGTAATCCAGTGTTTGCAAAATCTATTCTTTGGATGGATGAAGCCTAATTTACAAGAGATGATATAACAAACTGCAGAAATTTACATTTTTGGAGTCATAAAGGAGAGAACCCGAAGCTAAAAAGAGCTTCCACTTTTGAAGTGAAATTGTCGATAAATGTTTGGGCAGCTCTTATTGACGATTTGTTGATTGGTTCACTAATACTCCCAAGAACATTGCCTGGAGAGAGATTTCTTCAACTTTTAAGGGATGTTCTCCTATTACTTTTGGAAGATGTACCCCTAGAAACTCGGTGCAGAATGTTTTTACAAATGGACGGATGCCCCGAACATTATGCAAGAATCGTACGTAATTATTTAAATGACAGCTATCCCAATAGATGGAATAGTCGGCAAGGGCCTGTTGGGTGGCCTGCGCTATCACCCGATCTGACACTCCTTGATTACTTTCTATGGGGGCCAATGAAGCAGAGAATTTATAACTCTCCTATCAATAGTGGGGTAGAACTGGAGGAGAAGATTTTAAACTGTGCCAGTGCAATAAAGGATAATCCAGCAATGATAAGACGAGCAACGCAACATATTTTGCTGCGAAGTTGTATGTGTTTGCAACAACGCGGTAGTAATTTTGAAAACTTGTTACATTAGTTTACAGTTTACAGTTTTTTGTAAGTTGATAAAACTAAATAAACGTGCTGATTTCTATTTGATGTTATGTATTTATTACTTATTCCTTGCGAACCTTTAGAGAAAAATAAGCGGTACTTCTAGCCCAAGTATATGTTTAGTAATTTATGACAAAAGGTTAGGACCTAAGTATCAAACTACGTGAGATTAGATAATGCAATGTTCGAACAAAGATGCACTTGGTGGCAAGGTCTTTGTTTAGCCTCTTATAAAAAGTGTTTTGTTTGGGATACAGATGAGATTTTTATGTTGTTTTAAAGCTTATTAGGTACCAATTAACGTCGATTTATAATAACTAAGCCCACTGGGAAGGTTTTGTTCAATTTTTTAACAATATTTAAAAGAAGGCTGTACGTAAATCAGTTTTGCTGTAAAATGTTTCTTATTTTATGTCACCGGAATTTTTTTGGGTGTGAATAGTATTGCATCGGTATTGCTTACACATTCACTATTATTATTGTTTTTGTTTCAACACGATTAACCACCTGGTTCAAAAGTTACAAGGTTTTCTTGGTACAAGGTCCATAACTACTAAAAAAGAAATGTAAATAGGTATAAATCGAAGAATATATTTTTTAGACTTTTATTTTTTTCCTACAGATAAAATGATGTCTGGTTTTATTAATTTTCGTATGTGCACTTTATGAAGACTCACTGTATATACTTGGACCGAAGTAGCAAAGTTCAAGATTATCAGAAGTAATTAATTGAATATATTAATATAAAATTTAAGTTTCAATAGAACCAAAATATTTTGATCTCACCATTTTCTTGCGATTGGTTTTTCCGGCTGCTTCGACGAAGATTTTATATTTATTAATATGATTTAGTAAATAATAATTAATAATAATACCGAATAGCCACATGTACAAACTCCCATATCACCGATAGTAAATTTTTCTTCTAGCGCCATATTATCGAAGAGCTATTTAATAAGCAAACTTTTTATTTTGGCAAATATTATTCAGAGCAATCCGACTCGGAAAGGTTAGGCTAGAAGGCTAAGGCGGGAACGGAGCTCTCGCCTTAGCCTACATGTTTTTTTTTATAACCACCTAGAGATAGGTACTCCGTCGGGCTATGCTGTACCCCGCATAAATAAAACTTGTTGATTTAAAAAATAGCTTTTATTTGACCGTCGAACATGGCAATCAAAGAAATGTACTACCTATCGGTGATATGAGAGTTTGTGCATGTGGCTATTCGGTGAAATTGCCCATCGATCAAATAACCCATCTGTTAAATAGCTCTTCGATGATTTGGTGTTGTAGAAATGGGCTTCGCAAAAATGTCTTTCAGTAATGAGTACTAAACCCAGTAGGTATATTTGCGTCAAACAGTTCTAGAGAAATATAAGCAGAAATGTGGAATTAAGACTGCGCCGAGCGTAAGACAGATAATGGCAGAGCTCGTACGGCGCATATTCAAATCGGCGCGCGGCCGCCACAGTAAAATTGTATGGAGGATTTGAAGTGCTCTTTTTGATAAATATGTATCTTTATTGTCAACCAATAACTGAAATATTTGGGACGGACGAATTGTAATATAACTATTTATGTTTCGTTTAAGCTGTAAAATAGGATAGATTTCTATTGTTATAATCTAAAATCATGTAACACGAGCTTACGTTTTTGCATTTTTCGTGTAAATTTACGTAATTTTGTAGGCAAAAATATTAATTATTTTATTTTTTTACATGGAGTAATTGTAAACAAATTCATTGTTATGGTAAATATATATTTTATATTTGTATTAAACAAATAGTGTTGATTTTATTCACTTAACTGTGACCGCCTGTTTTGGTACATTTCGCTCGGCGCAGTCTTAAATCATTTCAATAATTATTATAGGTAGGTACCTAACATCTTTCATGCTCATATAGCTGGACTAAATGAGCTGGAAGAATATGAACATTTGTAATAAATGTAATACCTATACGTGAATTTGAAAAGAATACAAAAGAATATTTTTATATATAGGATTAGGTACTTATATAAGATTCAAACTGCAAACATTGTTTGCCAAACAAACAAAGCGTATTACGTGTGTGAACAAAAAGCGGAAAGGGATTACGCGGAATTAAGGTCAACGGATAACGAAAACTGGATAAATACAAAATAAAATTAATTTGTGTAACGCAAAACAATTATTTACAGAGCCAAAATAAGCCACCGTTGCGCGTTGCATGCATGTATTCATATTTCATACATATGCTTGTCTCTCGGAGTCGAGCGGTATGAAATATACCTTGTTCCATTCACTTTCATTTTGTTCTTCACGCCTCCTAACCTGATAATTCTTTGGAATTTGTCCGATCTGGTCAAACACTACTATGTTAATATTCTCTTTGATTATATAGTGCCTTGGTGTATTCTTTCGTCATCCATATGAATTCATATTGGTGTCAATTGTAAAAATCTTTTAGCTGTAAATATGACGCGATTTCACTCGCGTGGAAAGTTCGGTTTTGATGAGTGATGGCAAAACGCTACACATTCTGCGCAGATCGCATAGTGGCTTAAGTGATCGCCTCAATACTGACGCCGCGTCGAATTTTGTGGGTTCGAACCCCACACGGGTGTGCGGACCACAAATGGTTGGCTCGAATCTGGGTTTGTGTCTGTTGTTTGAATGATTGTTAAGTCCCCCGCTACACAACAGTATCCCAGTGCGGAAGTTGTCTTTTTATATAAAAAATATAAGTAAATAAAAGTTCTTTTTAATGTGCAGATGGCGGCATGGATTTAATAGGCACTATGAGGCGCCAAGTGTATGTCTACGGGTCGTCTACGCACGGGACACTATGTGTGATTAAGAAATAGTTGTTCTGTTTCTGGGTATTCTTTTTTTCTAATATAAGTAGAAGAATCATTTTCAGTTTTACTCACTCGTCATACCACCTATGTTATGTAGTTCCCGTATTTAAAAATCTTTTCGTCAGAGAAACATGCTGAAAAGAACCGATTAAAATGTTCATTGGGTTACCCAGCCAGGCAAGATGGAGCGTTTCTGTAGTCACATGTCAGTATTGTGTGCCACTGCTGGTATTCGGCTCCAATAATATCTATAGTAAATTTTAGCTATTTAGGATTACAATTCAGCTTGAGGTCGAATTCATTGCCGTTCCATTGCTCTTGTGGCTGCACCAATAGCGCCTTAAATAACTAGATATAAGACAATAATTACACTGAATAGGTAGTTGACCACAAAATTTATCATTTACCGATGTCAGTTATTGATAACATCTATCACGCACCAGCGAGAGTTTACAAACGATTCAACAATATATCAAATATCTATAACTGTAGGTTAATGTAATCAAATTAATATTAATAATAACACCAGCACTGTATTTAAACTGACCCATTGCTCTTCTCGTTGTGAGAAAAGTTAGGCCCAGTGTGGGTTGGCAGACACTTATTATTAATATTATTATGTTCGAGATCATTATGGAGAACTCTCAGGCCGGTTTCCACTAAAAAATTACCAAAAGCATAGTCGAGTGAACATATGGAGTTCAACCACAAAAAGTTTAAGTTAAAATAAGGTCCTCGTGCGTTAAAAATGTCATTAACTTTCAGTTTGAACTGCGGCTAATTGACGCCGTACAACTTGTCAAAACTTTTTTAATAGGAATCGTTATATCTCGCCCGATCGAAGTCGATCACGGTCGAAAAAAATAAAACTAGACAAACGATATATCATTTCAAAGTTAAATGCACGTGATAGATTATTCTAAATATTTTGTCCAAATATTCAAAGAAATATCAAAATAAGTACGTTTAAATATGTGTGTGTCTCATTTGTAAGTACCTACTTATCCCGGCAATAGTGCCGATAACAAACTGTGTAATGAATCTGGCTAGATTTTATGTCATTGTTAGTTATAGGTTAGATTCTAGGTTAAGTTACAATTATTAGATCAATTTTAGAGTTATTTACATGTTCAAACATAAAGAAAAATAAACTATGATTTAACAACATTATTAGCGAAAACTAAGCAGCTCAAATATAATCATTTCTAAAAACACGTGGCCGCCCGACTTGTTTGTTCACTAGTATAAAAGGACACGTGTCAGACGGATCGACCCACTTGTCGATTGGCCGCCGAACCAAACGGAGCTCCGAGTTTGTGCTATAAAAGCTGAGTAACTATTTAAATTGTTATTACTGTTTGTTTATTACTATTTATTAACTTGTTAAAATATTCTCGTTGGAATTTCTATTTGCCGTGTATTGTGTACGACATTATGAATGTTAAAAAAATCATATTTAAATTAAACTTCTTTTCAATTACCCTATCAATATGAATTAATTAAAGATTGGGTTATTCTATAAATTATTTAATAGCCTAACATTGTATACGCTTAGTATATGAGTAAATGTATATATAAATATACATAGCGTTTATGTATACATATATGTAGATAGTGTATGTATACATATACTATATAATCTTATAAACATAATTTTAATAAATACATATAAATGAATTAATGGTTTGTTTTTATTTACTTATAAATATATACATAGATAAAAATATTACGTAGTTAAATAAAAGAAAATTAACACACGCTTGTATAAAGTCAGATGATCGTGTTGTTTTGTTTTTTAAAAAGACAATTGCGGCACTTAAAGTAATTTCTGTGTCAAACAACGGACATAAAGAACACTCAGACCCGAAACAAGTATTTGTGGATCCCACAAATTTTGTCCTGTGTGGGTATCGAACCCACAACACTGGCGCGGCGGCAGTAGCGAAGCGACCACTTAGACCACTACGCCATCCGTGCACCCAAAAATCTAAAATCTTGTTTACTAGCGACTCGCTCCGTCTTTGCACCTTAGATAATCTATACTAATATTATAAAGCTGAAGTTTGTTTTTTTTTTTGTTTGAACGCGCTAATCTCAGAAACTACTGGTTCGAATTGAAAATTTCTTTCAATGTTAGATAGCCCATTTATCGAGGAAGGCTATAGGCTATATAACATCACGCTTCGATCAATAGAAGCGAAGCAGCAATGAAAAATGTTGCAAAAACGGGGGAAATTCTCTTATATGAAGCAGACGAAGTTGCGCGGGTCAGCTAGTAAATTAGATACCTAACCCTTCCTCATCCAATAGACGGGCTATTAGTGAAAATCCGTTCAGTAGTTTTTGAGTTTATCGCGAATAGACAGACTTATATAAGATGTAGTAGTAACGATCAGGCAAAACAGGAGTAGACATGTCAATAAATTAGTAAGATATAATAGTTCAAAGTTGAAGCAGCAAAATTTAATTTAGCTCGGCACATTTACAGGGTTCACACTTAAGTCATTATTAATCTAGCTTTCCCAGATATTGGTTGTGCAAATGCCATTCTCAATTATTGTTAGAGCGCACCTGTCTGCACCATTCAACCGGCAGAATAGCGCGCGAAATTACCCGCTAGCGAGTTACGTGCGCCCCGGAATAGGTAGGAAATGATCTACTGGTTTATTAACCTCTTGTATGCCGGAATACCAGACATAATAGAAAAAGCATTGTGTCTCGCGCAGATCCACGTTCCGGCATACCAGAGGTTAACGACTAGATTTTGCGCGCGGCTTGGTTCGCCGCAATAAAGATTTTGATAATAAATTTATTTTTCTTGGAAAAGCACTTTTTTATAGATGAAATGTAGCATATTTCTTTTTTTGTACCGCTGACATAGTGTATGCAAAATTAAAAGCGAGAAAGTGTAACAGACAAACAAACAACCATACATTCGCATTTAAAGTATTAGTTATAGCTTTTGCCCGCGGCTTCGTTCGCGTAAAAATAGGTTAGGTTATGTTAGTAATAGTACTTTTCTTTTTTAATAGAACATAGCCTTTGTTATTCGGTGATAGCTTTGTAATGGCAAAATATTTTAGATTTGAGTTAAATACTTACACACAAACAAACAAAAATCGAATCTTTCCACTTTTTATGTTAATATACTTAGATAATAGTTGTACGTCCATACAGCCAGAGGTGTATTTCAGCCGCTTAGACGCCATTATATACCTATTACCAGCTCTGTTTTCAAATCACATGTAAAAAAGACACATCACACGCAAAAGCTAGTAGGTCTATATAAGCAAAAACTAAATTTTAAAAATATTTCATTATAATTTTTGCCACCAGAAGTCACCAATATTTGTAATCAGAATTTTAAGGTCCTGAACAGTAATCAAAAGTTGAACATGTCGAAAATCAAGCTTTAGTAATATCAAACTAACGAAACATGCCCCGTAATCAAAAAGCTTTTTTGTCGACGAGAAGTTTTTTAATCTCGGCAGTCGATTTGTCCATAGAGGTTATTGGGACCTTGTAGGTTTTACAATTTATCGTTATTACAGAATCCAGAAACATTTTCTTTTATACTTGTATAATAATTAGACGCTTGTAAGTGTTCTATCGATTTCTGACGTCGCTGCTTTTAGTGGTTAGATAGACTAGGCTAGCTAAGCCCAATAACATTTTGCCCGACCCAAGACGTCATACACGGTCTCGGGTTCGCTTCTCGGGTTGGACAAGTGCTATTGGATTTTCTATCAAGAAATTCTGAGTAAATCTGGAATAAAGTCCTACTTATTCTTTTGGTGTTTTAGGCGTACAACGATATACCTATCTAATGTTAATCTATAACGTAACTAGATTTTGCCCGCAGTATCGCTCGCATAATGTAGGCTAAGTTAGGTTACTTACAGACCTTTTTCTAAATGAAGGTACCACTTTTCCACGGCTGTTTCCCTGACAACGTGTATGCAAAATTTCAAGATGATCGGTCTAGTAGTTAAGGCGTGGAAGCGTAACAAACAAACAAGCTCACATTCGCATTTACAATATTAGTTAGGATTACAATCAATACTGTTTCCAGCAAATAGAACGTTTTGAATTTAAACATGAAATGCTTCATTCTGAAACATGATTCTGCTTATAATATTTGATATCTATAAACACGTATTAAAACCTTACGATTATATAATTTATTAATTATCTACCTGACGTAGGTGATTTCATTTACATATAATTTGGAATTAATTAGTTAAAATCATTATTCATGCGTGATAATTTTACTGAATGTCTAAGCTTATTAGATATTGATTTTTACTGAAATTATAAATGTGAGAGTGTGTTGTACGGATGTACCTATTTTACTCAATCACGCATTTTGACACACAGATAGGAAACATATTATTTGGATTAATATACTTAAAGGATGGTTTTTATGTACTATTTGTTCTCGTGGGATACACGCGGGCGTAGCCGCATACAGCAACTAGATACATCGTTTTTTTGTTTTTGTTTTTTAACCTCTTGTATGCCGGAATACCAGACATAATAGAAAAAGCATTGTGTCTCGCGTAGATCCACGTTCCGGCATACCACAGGTTAAAACGACAAATCCCGGACTATGAATAATTCCTGTGTTGCGGGGGACATTACAAACATTTAAACAACGGACGCAAACAACTTCCAGACTCGGAACAACCATTTGTGGGTCACACAAAGTTTTGTCCCGTGTGGGGATCGAACCCACAACACTCGACGCGGCTGCAGGGACGACACGACCACTTAAACCAATACGCCATCCGTGCAGTCGTATAGTACCTCGCCTGTATCACCTCAGCGGTGAGCAGAGGTACATATATACTATCTATATTTTGCAGCTGTTTTAGATTCCACTGAGTAAACAAAGAACATTTCCCGAATCCATGGCACTACTGAGACTAGACTAGACTAGCAAAAACCCAATAAGTAATGAGTATATTATGTAACCAAATATTTACAATGTTATGGTATTATAGTTATTATAGTTATGGTAGCGATAGCTCAGTGGGGAGACCAACAGACTGCCATGCAGAGGGTCTCGGGTTCGAACTCACGTCGCGCACCTCTGACTTTTGGAAGATATATGATTTTTCGAAATTATGTGCGTATTGATTGACTATTATCGCCTGCTCCGTGCCTCAGATAGCACGTTAAGCTGTCGGTCCCGGCTGCCATAAACATCTATGGCAGTCGTTATTGGGAAGTCAGTGCTCTATAATATCCTGACACTGGTCTAGCCTTAGGGTATCGTTAGCCTTCGGGTTGCGGAGGTCAGGTGACAGCTGCTCTGTGTAAAAACTGATATCCAGTCAAATCCGGTTAGACCAGAAAAGCCAACCCCTAGTCACTTGGGAATAATAAAGGCTAGGGAGAAGACTCTCGAAGTTCGCAATTTTCTCGATAGGTAGGTACTCATTTATTCTATAAGCGTCCAGGTTTATTAAAAGTTATGTAAGCTGGATGTAAGAGGCGACGTTATCCCCGCTTAAGCCTGGCTCTAACTAAAGCGGCCTGATCAGAGATGTGATCTTCAGAAGAATACAGCCAAAAATCTTCAGTTGTGTTACTGCGATGAGACGCTGTGCAATCAAACGAATAACGGTGACTGCTTCGACATTTGCACAAGCTCCACTACTTATTTTTTGCCCACGGGTACACTACTTTTCTTTTAACATTCATGGTGTTTGCTAACAGCTACCTACCATAGAATTATAAAATATCTGGATAATAGAATTATTGAGAAGAGAGGAATCCGTCACGCACCCTCGCATTGCCCACCCCAACTATTGCAATAGAAAAAGCTTGACTATACTGGACTCCTCTGGATAGGGACAGCCACGACGTGGGACGCGGGCGTACTCCACGCTTTCTTTATTTTTTTTATTACAATATACTTCCGCCAAGTAATTCCTGCTTACTATTTTATTTAACTGGTAGTTTTTGGAATGTTCCTGGCGATGTGAGAAATCTGCCAACCTGCACAAGGTGGTATACTCGAGGTAGGTATGTATCTTAGAGCCTCGAGTGTGAAAGCAATATTATATAATAGAAATAAAGTTAGTAGCAAATATATCAGAAATAATGATCTGGGATGATTCTGAGATTTTCGAAGAATAAAGTATACCTATTTTAATCTTCTTTTAATTAAGTAACTCTTAATTAAATTGGCAACATTCTCCGAAAAATCATCAAGAGATTGAAAATAAGTTATAATTTCGAGAAAGAAATTAATTCTTGTAGAAATGTTCAATGTGATTAGGCCATGAGCCATATTAATTTGCGTTAAATAAACATTTGTAAAACAGATTATACAGCGCCTGTAGCAGTTACGGGTATTCTATTTTAAAAGTAATTTCGCAGCTCCAGATTGGTATAATTCTTCTGTTGCGGTTTACAAATATTGTAATAACGGATATAAAGAACACCCAGTATCGGAGCAAAGATTTATGTATCACACAATTTTCTGTACCGTAGAAGATCGAACCCATAGCACTCGACTGCGGCAGAGGCGACGCGACCAATTACACCATTACACCATCCGTGCAGCCAACCAGATAAAATGATCGACGAGTTAACGTTTTTCATAGCTTTCAAACTTCCTCTGCAGCCACATTAAAATTTACTATATTATATTATAACGTTAAAGGAAAACATCGTGAGAAAACCTTCATGTCTGAGAGTTCTACATAATGTTCTCGAAGATATGTGAAGTCTGCTAACACACACTGGGCCAGTGTGGCGGACTATGTCCTTACCATTGTCACACTGAGAAGTGGCCCTTGCCCAGCAGTGTGACATTTTAATATAGGGCTGGTATTATATTATATATTATAATGGATGAAGCTTATTACAACTACCGTCAGCATGCAAAGTTCAACAACTTTATCAAGTAGCCAGGCATCCTTAGCGTTATAAGTTAAATTATACTCAACAGTAGGTGAACTTAGTAACAATATTGTTATACTCACTTTGTAAGCTTGCTTGTACGTAATTAAGCGTTATTAGTGTGAGGTTTGTCTGCCCGAGTATTTAATATGCTGTTATAACCGTAAACCGGGTGACGCCCGGACTCTAGCCGGTTTTAAGATTTATATACAACTAGTGACCTACCCCGGCTTCGCACGAGTAGTACAAAACCTCAACAAATTACACACCTGAACCTTCCATATGAATAACACTGCTATTGGTGAAAATCGCATGAAAATCCGTTCAGTAGTTTTTGAGTTTATCGCAAACTGACAGTTAGACGCGGTGGCGGACTTTGTTTTTTAATATGAAGTGTTGGTATATCTTACACACAACGCCATCTATTTCATTATATTCTCAGTTACAGTCAGGGGTCTAGTACTGTGTTATTTGTTATTCAGGATCTACAGGAACCATTGCTGGCAAAATGTGGGTATAATAGACTCTGCTTAATCCTTCGGACAAATAGGTTTGAGTAGGTATTATTCTTAAGATGCAGAAGTTGCAGTCTCGTTGGACTAGAATAGCTAGCTGTTGTATAAGTTACGGAGTATAAGGTTCCAGATTTGAGATCAGATCAACATAATGATATTTATTGTTTTTTCGAAGCCGAGGTTACTTTGGGTACATTCGATGTTTTTTTATATCTAAGATAATTTGCTTTCCTTGATCCTCGATGGTGTAAAACTACTATGGTGATGCCCTAGCCATATTATACGCAGATCCTCTTACCTACTTCCGCAAAATAAAAAAACACTTTCTTTGTTATTGAAATTAAACTACTTTATACGGCTTTTATCGCTTTCTTTATTTAATACTTTTATTAGATATTTTATTTTCTTTGTAAATCATAATTTTTAAAACTTCTTAAATATTCTAGCTATCTATGATTTTATTAAGTGTCTGTGTTTGGTTATAATTGGATGTAACTTTTGGCACAAAGCCTGATATGCTAAGTATTTATTATGTGATTTTATTATTACTGCATTTGTTTGCACACCATCCTGATTAATGTTACGCTTTCGCGCCTTAACTAGTCCACCGATTATCATGTAATTTCGCTTATATGATGTCAGAGGTAGAGAAAATTACATAGAGCACCTTACATCCAGAAAAAAGTTGTTTCTGAGGAATATGAAATAATTGACAAAGTGAAGAATAACGCGAGCGAAGCCGTGGGCAAAATCACGTTAATAAATAAGTACTCAATAATTCACAAAGTGTACCAAATTCGTTAAGATCCTTTGAAATTCTACAGTCTTATTGGTTTCTACAAATAATTTTTGATGAAATTATGACTTTTGACTTTACACGTGGCACATTATAACTTAGGGAGACTTCTTATTACTTAGCTTGTTACGTCATAAGTTTCAGGTTCTGTACAAGGCGTCTCTGATGTTTCTCATATTCGTAACTTCATTACGATTATTAAATATTAAACTTCGATGATCATAAGGGTGCGTTTCCATTGACGCGGAACTGGACGGAGTGGAGAGGAACGGACCGTGAACTGACCAATCACACTGCTCGATATCTCAACTCCGCATCAGTGGAAATAGTGCAAGTGGAGCGGAGCGGCGCTGAGCGTACTTTCAAATAAAATATATGAACATGCGGCCCCGAGCCGGACAGATCGGAGTCGAGCTGGCTGTGATGCTGAGCGGAGCGCACGAAGCGGAGGGTAGCGGCACGTTGCGGCGCGGCGGCTAGTGTAGACTTGGCAGGAAAGGACTCGTCATATACTTCACACGTCATCGACATTTTATGTGAATCAAAAGGGATGAGAAACTAATTGAAAGTGTCAAAAAATGTCCATGTTTATGGGATACACGACTGATAACATACAAATGCAATGAAACCAAAGATATGGCGTGGGAAATCATAGTGAAAGACACCGGATAAGGGAGATGCCTCATTAGTGCTTTGCGTTGCGTTGCGTCGTCGCAGCATCGACGCTGTGTCGTTTTCCATATATTTTTTTGTGTCATGCCACATTAATGCGTTGCTTCGTCGCACGCGACGTTTTTACGGATCGACAGACAAGAAATGAAGCGGGGAACAGGGTGCTGCGCTGCGTTGTCGGAGCTGGCCTATGGCCTATGTTATTCTACGCTGGTATTCTATTGGCAATAGGTATTCTAAAGGTGAAATAATTTTTTAAATTAGTTAAATGGTTTTTGAGTTAAATCCTTAAAAACAAACAAAATATCAAATATTTCCTCTTTATAATATTAAGTATAGATAAAGTCTTATTAATATGTTTTTGAATATTCTTGAAGCTGTGTGAAGTCTGTACACAGCAGTGATCGTGGAGCAGCACCGCTAGTCTCCAACGTAGAGGCCGTGATTTCTATCCTACGCTCTTTTGATTACTCTAATTTCTCTTTTATTTACTTTAATTGTATGTTCTCTCGTCTACCTACTTGATGCGAATAAAGCCACAGCAGAAAGGTAGTCGTATTTCATTGTTTTGTTAAGTAATCCCACTGCTGGATAAGAATCTTCTCTCGCCATGACGAGGGTAGGTCCATATTCCAACACCTAGACCTATGCTCATACATTTCGCTCATTAAGGTAGCAATAAAAATTCCAATAATACAATACGTTAATCCATTAATTTTTAAGACATTTATTTTTACATATAATTGAAGATATTATTAATTATATTATTAAGGGAATATTAATAATAATAATAATAATAATAATATTCTTTCACATACACACAACACCATTTAGCCCAAACTAAGCAGAGCTTGCAATATGGATACTAGACAATGGATAAACATTGACACATTTTTGATGTTTTGTTTGATGGCCTTGGTTTTAAATCGGTAGAGGGGTACAGATAGACCTTTATTTAGTAGTATTAGGATATGCATGCTCGTGAAATCCGTGGGCCAAAGCTAGATAAAAAGTATTAAGCTAGGATATACAATACCCGTATGTATTGGTGGTTGTATATCTATGTATTGGTATATAACTGCCTCCGTGGTGCAGTGGTAGTGAATGCGACTGCTGTGTCTGGTCTGGTCTTGAGTTCGAATCCTGGGTGGGGCCAACAAAAAATTTATTAAGAATTTTTGTAAATAAATCTTAATAAGAGCCCGGAGTTAGGAAGGTGGGGTGTTAGAGACCGCCGTGCCTCGGAAAGCACGTAAAGCCGTTGGTCCTAATCTCTATCCGGTCGTGTCGAATTATCCGTTCTATTGGATCATGAGGGTTAGGGAACAGAGAGTGCACTCGTGTTTGCGCACATATTTGTGCACTATAATATCCCCTGCGCAGATGGCCAGTCTCCGTTAAGATTGACCGCCGTGACCGAAATCCTGTCTGGAGGACGTTATTATTATTATTGGTTGATGGTTGTTATAAACAAAATATCATCATAATAGAAAATAATGGTGAATATTGCCGGAAGGCTTAAGAAACGATGTGTCGTTTTCATAATGTCGGTGCTAACGTTTTGGTTCAAATTATACGGTAGCGTCCACTATTAAACCTCGGCCACATAGTTACGAGTATATTGTTGTTACTAAGGTGAATTAGATTTTAATTTGTGCCCCAAAATACTAAATTGTGAACGTCGCATAAAAATCCGTGCAGAGGTTCATCGTTGGTGCTAAAACAAACTAATATATTATATTCTTATATAATCTCACGCAGGAATATGTATAGATATATTGATATTGGGTAGTATTTCACTGTTCCTCAAATTTTTGCCATTGTTCCACTAAAAATACTAATTGCACACAAAAATATGCTTACTAATATATTTTAAAGAGATCAAACTAAGTCGACGGAGCCCCGATTGGCCGGGCTCCTATTTTTGGGTAGGTTTAAGAAGGAACCTAACATAACCTAACCCTTTCGAGACAGAATGCAGTGATTTGAGGTGTATAGGTGCTCGTTATGATATATTTTAGTAAGCATATTTTGCTGTGCAATTAGTATTTTTGGTGGTCATGATATTTAATCCCTATTGCTATATCCTCGAAAGGGTTGGCAGAGGTGTATAACATGCTATGGGTAGATACAGCTGTAGTTTCCGGTACCATACGGATAATATAATACTTATTCTCGTCTATCGAGCGCAGTTCACACAAACAAAAGGCAAAAATATCTCTCTAAAGACGCGAATGCAATCAATAATTTCAACCTCGTTACAGTTTTATAATAGTAATAGATTGTGTATCGCTGTAATGCATTCTTTCTGTTTGTTGCTGGTATTCTACCTATTGCACAGTGGCTGAACTTGTACAATTGCGAAATAAATAATCTTATCTTATGGCCTTAACGGTGAAGGAAAACATCGTGAGAAATCCTGCGTATCTGAGAGTTCTCCATAATGTTCTCGAAGATATGTGAAGTCTACCAATCCGCACTAGGAAAGCGTGGTGGACTGTAGTGTAACCCTACTCACACTGGGAAGAGGCCCGTGCCTAGCAGTGGGACAGTTTAATTCAGGGCTGATATTATTATTATTTTATCTCTTCTCTCTTAGCCTTTATTATTCCCAAGTCGCTTGGGGTCGGCTTTTCTAGTCTAATCGGATTTGACCGGATATCAGAGTACGTGCTGCTAATTAGAATATCTTGCCACTAAAAGCCAATACCACTTTACTAGACCTCAGAATATAACCCGTGACCTCATTTAAAGTAGCTGCAGTGGCCCACCGAGGCAGTCAGAAACAAATCATAAGCGAAACATTATATTATTCATATTCTTTGAATGGAATCACAAAGTGGTTGGCAGCGCAGTGAGGCTGCTAAGTAAACATAAATATATCTAATATAATCTTGGCTGCTCTGCTCTTTATTGTGTTTGTTTAAATATAAGCTTTGAACATTAAATAATATTACGCATTCTCAACTTGAAATGGAAGTTCTTGCGATATAAGATTTGTTGGTACCGGGAAATAATTTTCGAGCAAAGGGAAATAATTATTTTACTAAAGCTTGGGGTTATTTTATAGAACAGTGTTATGTAGAGATTATGGAGAGGCCGGTAACGCAAAAGCATGTTACTATGGCTTGGAGATAATTATGATGGCATTTAGAGATACATAAAATACATCACATCCTTCTCACACTGCGAAGAGGCCCGTGCCCAGCAGTGGGACAGTTTATTACAGTGCTGATAGTACCTCCTCATAGAGCCTAGAAACTTACCTACTTCAGGAAAATATCAGCAATCATTATGTTTGCATGCAGCTTGGATAAAGTTGAGTAATATCAGTATATCCTACATTGGCCTACTCCTTTTAAAACGACTTGACGTCTAACTTGCTGTGCCGTTATATGTACCTATAAGCACTTAACCGACGTGATTTTACTGAGAGGGATGAAATGAGCGTGTAGCCTAATAAATAACACATTGGACTTGCAATCGTGGATTTTAATCTCACCCAATGCACTAACAAGGTGGTAAATCTTGTGATACTGGGTTATAATATTTGTTCATCTAATTTCTATTTAGCTAAAATAGTAAAATAAATCCCTATCTCTTTAGGTTGAAATGATGAAATATCATGTCATAATTATCATCTTCAAACATCATCTTAGGATATATTATTTTTATTTTGATAACATAATTAAATAATTAACATAATATATACAAAAATTATTTACAAGAAAAATAAACAAAAGAGAAAAATATAATTACAAAATTAAAAAGCGTCATAGTATTCCTCCGCATCGTTGGCAACGTGCCCAGAAGACTGGCAGTATTGCCACGTATCTTAAGTAATATTAATGTTTGATGGTCGGTGGGCAAAACTATATTATGTATGTGAATATTACGAATTATTAACTCTTCAATATTTATCGAATCGTATTGTACACTGTAGAGTGTAGCTTTGTAGCTGTGTAGCTTTGTCAGTTATCAATGTCATGCTCGGGTCACAAAGAGCTCTTTCACGATATCTGTTCCGCATATATACGTTACTATTGAAAATAAAATCCGAAATCAATAGATGTAAAAGAATAGTCTGACTCATTCCAGTCCAACTCGCTAAAATTTTGCACATAAGATCTTCATGTCATCATACAGAGATGCTATATGAAAAATTTTAGCTAGATAAAGAAACCGAATTTACTGATACTTGCACAGAAGAGATTTTCGTTTTAAAATTGCCTGGCTACATTATACAGAATGTCCTCTCCCGTTACAAATTCTTTAAAACCCTTTTTTTAAGCGCATTGGAATGGTCCTTCCCTAGGGAATCTCCCGTTACAATTTGATTTACATATTCTGGGACACCCTGTCTAAGTATATTACTAGATTTTGTCCGCGGCTTCGCTCGCGTAGAAGTAGGTTAAGTTATGTTACTAACAATACTTTTAGAAGAAATAAAGTAAAGCCTATGTCACTCGGTGATAATATAGCTTTTTAATGGTGAAATAATTTTTTAAATAGTTTGCTTAGTTTTTGAGTTATATCCTTACAAACTAATAAAACTCATAGCTTTCCTTGGTATAATATTAGTATAGATAAGATTACTAGATTTAGCCCACATCTTCACAGGCGTTAATCAGTACAGTACTTTATCAGAAAAGTACTTTTCAGGATGAAGGGTAAGTACCCTATATCCTTTTTTGTGTCCCTGTCTACATTATGCGAAGTTTTATGATGATCGGTCAAGTAGTTAAGGCGTGAAAGCGTCTCAAACAAACAAAGTCACATTCACATTTATACTATTAGTTAGGATTATTATTAAAGAATTTAAAATAACTTTTTTCTATACAAGTAGATAAGGAAAGGAGTTGATAATTATAATAAGTTCAAACTATTTTCAGATTTTAAAGATATATCTCCGGTGTAGCTTATTAACTCGTTAGTTTTAGGTGTCGTATAGAATAATAATAATAATAATTATTATTATTTATTTATTTATCTCTCACACAGAATGATTACAAAATCAGGTCTTAGACTAGGTTTTACATGATCGAGTAAGTGTAACTACGTTGATTGATATTCATAACATTTAAAAAGGTGAGATCTGTGTGAGAGACTGGTATCTGTAGCAGGCGGGAAACCTGTATGACTGATGACCAGCCTCTCGTACCTCTAAACATGAAGTTGTTATTGTAGTTTGTATTTCAATAATTATGTTGTGATATTATTGTAATTTGTGAGATGAGGAAGTATATCAGTATTCGTGGTGTGTGTGTGTGTGTGTGTGTGTGTGTGTGTGTGCGCGTGTGTGCGCGTGTGTGCGCGTGTGTGCGCGTGTGTGCGCGTGTGTGCGCGTGTGTGCGCGTGTGTGCGCGTGTGTGCGCGTGTGTGCGCGTGTGTGCGCGTGTGTGCGCGTGTGTGCGCGTGTGTGCGCGTGTGTGCGCGTGTGTGCGCGTGTGTGCGCGTGTGTGCGCGTGTGTGCGCGTGTGTGCGCGTGTGTGCGCGTGTGTGCGCGTGTGTGCGCGTGTGTGCGCGTGTGTGCGCGTGTGTGCGCGTGTGTGCGCGTGTGTGCGCGTGTGTGCGCGTGTGTGCGCGTGTGTGCGCGTGTGTGCGCGTGTGTGCGTGTGTGCGTGTGTGCGTGTGTGCGTGTGTGCGTGTGTGCGTGTGTGCGTGTGTGCGTGTGTGCGTGTGTGCGTGTGAGCGTGTGTGCGTGTGTGCGTGTGTGCGTGTGTGTGTATAATAATAATAAATATGAAATAACTATGATGGGATAAATAGTATGTTTTCGGTTTCTTCATATTTTAGAGAAGAAACCGCAAAACCTACTATTTATCCCGTCAGAATGCGCGAGCAAATGTAATATAAATTCGTATTCGAGGAGATTTGATTCCTGATTAACTAAATTGGATTACTTTCAACTTAACAGCTCGTCTGAGACCCGATACGGGCAGCCGAATGCCGTTCTGCAGAAATTGGTGATTTCGGCACTTAAATATGTACTGTAGCTATTCTAGGTTCTCATTTATTTCAACAATTTACAATCTAAGTCTTAATTTTATACATACACTAGCTGACCCGCGCAACTTCGTCTGCTTCACATAAGAGAATTTTCCCTGTTTTTGCAACATTTTTTATTACTGCTCCGCTCCAATTAGTCGTAGCGTGAAGTTATATAGCCTATAGCCTTCCTCGATAAAACGAATATCCAACACTAAAAGAATTTTTTATTCGCACTAGTAGTTCCTGAGATTAGCACGCTCAAACAAACAAACAAACTCTTCAGCTTTATAATATTAGTATTGATAACATTAGGAATTAATTGAATTTAAGCATATAAATTGCTTCCATTTAACAAATAAAAAGTGACTCATATACCAATGAAATTAAAGCAAAGCTTTTCTTTTTCTTGCTCTCTTTTTAAAAGGGAAACACAAGGCATAACTCCTGTGTCGCGGGGACTTTACAAACATTCTAACAACAGACACAAAGAACACCCAGACTCGGAACAACCATTTGTGGATCACACAATGTTGTGTCCAGATTCGAACCCACAACACTCGGCGCAGTGACAGTGGCGAGGTGACTACTTAAGCCACTATGCCATCCGTGCACTCATATCTATATATCGTCAATAAGTTAGTATAGAATTCAGTGACGTAGGGAAAATATTAGTGACGTGTTGGTATCCTAGTGTGACAACAAAAAAGTCTATTGGCACCTACCGAGACTTACTGTAGGAATAAATTACAAGGAAATCATATACAGTACTACATAGACTACGTTATTTCATTGAGCAGAGGTCAACAGTTAGTCCAGTTACTTTAAATTACTAGCACCGCCCTCCAAGCGTCCAAAAATTATTAAGTCGTTTAAAGGTCATTCTGTGCGCCTTTACAATAAACTTGAGTTTTTAATAAATATAAAACAGTAGTGAAACATAAATTATTTTCGAAAGGTTTATTACTCGGTCACAAACTATATAGGATATAAAAATGATTGGGATTGAGTTGCTTTCACTCACATGCTATTTCTAATATTAACTACTAGCTGTTGCCCGCGACTTCGTCCGCGTGGACTTTATTTATTACCCAATACCTACTTTTAATTTGTTATCTAATTTTAATATATAAAACTACAACTAAAGAAATGAATAAGTTTAACTACACCTACATATATAGGTGGAGTTAGCTATATATATAGCTAATACTTAAAAACTACCTACTAATATTTAGAAACTACCTACTATATCTAAAGAATTATATCTTTTGAATGAAATGTCCGATTTTAATAATTTAAAAAGTATTTTACGTTTATTGAAACGGTCTTTAATAAAATATCATTTAATGGGATAAGGATTAATACAGAGGTATGAATAATATGGTTTGATTATTGTCGGCACTTTTATCAACTTTTAAAATGTAAAAAAGTAGTTATAATAGCATAACTACAGTAGTTGGACATATGGTATCACGAACTTTTTTGTAGACGTTGATACATTTTATAATACTGTAGAACATTTTTTTGTTCTATTATCAATAGTTTCCGCAGCGCACGTGATGACAGATTTTTGGGTTACCTTTGGGGACCTTGAGTTATATTATTGCATTTTTATTAAGGATCCCTATTTTTTTTTTAAATGTTATATAGCCTATGTCACTCAGTGAAGAGGCAGCTTTCTAAAGGTAAAAGAATTTGTGAAATCGGTCCGGTAGTTTTTGTGTGAAAACATTACAAACATACATACAAAAACACAAATGTTTCCTCTTTATAATATTAGTTTAGATTATTGAATCAATTGTGAATTTGACTTGCTGTGACTATTACTTTAGGTATTTGTTATAAATATGTATCTCAGATTTGCTAAATCTTTAACCTTTTTAAATATTCTTATAATAAACAATTGTAACAACTACACACAGTAGCTTATATAAAAAAAGAAGTACTAAATTGATTTGTATTGCTAATAGACTTATTGTAAACATTTGGCGATTGAATTGAGTGGCCATGAGTTTCTTGCTTGCTTCTTCTCATGAGAGCTCTAGTCCACGAACAGGCGTTATATAATGATACATTTTTTAAAATTTTGTTATTAAGTTTTTACCCTTTTGCCTAGTGGGGAACCGCTGGACTGCCACGCAGAGGTCTCGAGTTCGATCCTAAGGCGCGCATCTCTGACTTTTCGAAGTTATGTGCGTATTAAATGCTTAATTATCGCTTGCTTTAATGGTGAAGGAAAACATCGTGCGAAAATCTACATGTCTAAGAGTTCTCAATAATATTTTCAAATATATGTGTAGTCTGCCAACCCGCATTGGGCCAGCGTGGTGGACTATGGCCTTACCATTCTCACTCTGAGAAGAGGCCCGTGCCCAGCAGAGGGACAGTGTAATACAGGGCTCATATTATACATATATATTTTTATTAATATATTAGTTAATTGACATGTCCAAGAAGTGCTTACACATGTTTATGGAAATAAATATATTAGCGGCGTTAAATACGCAGTGAACGACTTACATCACTTTTTTCTTAGATAGAAATCTTATTACTGTTAGATAGATACATTACCTATTAATATTGATAATGACATACAGGCAGTCACGCCCCGTAAGCCGCCACCAGTGCAAGCGATATTAAAGTGCAGACGTTAATCCGACACGACCGGAGATTGGTTAGGAGATTCGTGATAGAAATACAATAGCTTTTTCTTATAGGTTCTCAAAATAGAAGTGTTACAGTAGAAGCGTTAAAGCTTTAATACATCACATATACTCATACATGTATATTTAACAAAAGGTAAGCAGACGGGAAAGATACGTTCTCCGAAAATTCGAAAATTCGGGGCATCACGGTCGTGGCTAAACATAAGCGCGATATATACAGGCAGGCTATACTATATTGAGTAAAATACCACTTCAGGCTCCCCCTAGCTATCAATGATGAAATCGGAAATGTTGGTACAAAAAATAAAAAATATGTAGCAAAATAAAATCCGTAGGTGCAGCTTTTCAACGATAGGTATAAATAAACATCAAAAGATGCATTGATATTTTTTTAAGGATTTATATTTAGAATTCCAATGTACTCAATTCAACTTATATGGAATCGATATAAGTTATATTTAACACAACTGCCACTGCTTTTGTTTTTTAAAGGTTACTAGGAGTTTGGATTTCAGATGACTATTATTCGTGTTAATAAAAACAGAAATAAATAAACCTATTGAGTAGCAGCGACAGACACTATATAATAATAATAATATTCTATCACATACACACAACACCATCTAACCCAAACTAAGCAGAGCTTGTACTATGGGTACTAGACAATGGATAAACATACGTATATACTTTTTTTTGTAAATATATGCGTATTATACATAGAAATACCTAGACCAAGACAAACATACATGTTCATGCACACAAATGTTTGACTTGTGCGGGAATCGAACCTCAGGCGTGGCAGTCGGTTACACTAACCACTACGCCATTATACTATAGGTTTCCAATTATGTCTAGCATTGCAACAGTTGACAGGTTTGTCAGCGTTTTTGACTATACTTCTACTTTTTACCATAACAATACTATTTAATAAATATACTTACATATCTATACTAATACTATAAAGCTGAAGAGTTTGTTTGTTTAGATGAACCCGCAAATCTTAAGCACTACTGCTCCGAATTAAAAATTATTTTAGTATTGGATAGACCATTTATCGAGGAAGGCTATAGGTTATGTAACATCACGTTACGACCAATAGAAGCGGAGCATCAATGAAAAGTTTTGCAAAAACGGGGATAATTCTCTTATGTGAAGCAGACGAAGTTGCGCGGGTCAGCTACTTTTACTATAAGCTGACAAAGCAGGTAAAATATACTTTGCTAACTGAATTCAGAAACTAACAACTTAAAGGAATAAATCAGTAAGCAATAACTGGCAACAAGTATATTCATGAAATACATGATTTCACTTGAAAAACAATCTGCCCTACAAAATACGCTTAGCCATTTATTATATTGAGTAGGGCGGCTGCGCATATTTCTACATAAGAACAGTCAAGGTCTAGAACAGAAGTTATTTTGAAACCCAATTTCTTTATATGGTTATATATAAAAATTATATATATTTTGTATATTTTCTTTAATAATAATAAATTTCTATCCTATCTATCTTTGTACAATATACACATATAGACGTAGTCTCACGTTTATCTATACTAATATTATAAAAATAAAAGATTTAATTTTTGTTTGTTTGTATGTTTGTAATGATTTAACTCAAAAAGTACTTAATCTAATTTAAAATTCTTTCAGCATTAGAAAGCGTTATTATCACTGAGTAACATAGGCTATATTTTATTTAATAATATTTTCTGTTGCCAACACAGCCTTATCTAACCTACTTTTACGCAAGCGAAGCCGCGAGCAAAAACTAGTATAGAATATAATGCACTTCTATGTATTACATTCTATACTACACTGTGTATTACATTCTATAATTATGTTTTTTGTTCCACGTAATATATACGTGGAACAAAAAAACATAATTGCCACTTACCGGGGACAGTTTCGTACTCCGTGCTGAAACTTACTCCTTAACAAGTGAGAAACAGCCATGAATTGCCGTAAATCTTAGAGTTCGAAAAAATGATATCACGAGATCTTGAGGTCAGAGGTCATAGTCTTTTCGGGGGTATATCGACTATGCTGTTGAATGTTGAAAGTCGAATGGCGTTGACCGCGAGTTTCTAGCTCTTACGATTCTTGAGTTGAAAGTTGTATAACAGACCGACGGACGGACGGACAAAGCTGTTGTATAAGAGTTTTTTAGAACTCTAAAAACCTAATAACACTTTGCCGATCTTTGAATCGTATCCAAGACCTCATCCACAGCAGTCGCATTACATTCACACGTACCCCGAAGAACAAGCTTAAAATTTTCTGGGATAGCTAAGATGGTGTTCATTTCAAAGATTTGAAGTATGAAGTTATTTCAGAGGGACTTGAAACTAGAATAAACATGAAGCATAATTTTAATGTATGGCGTAATATCATGTCCACGGAAGTCAGTACAATTTATCTATTTCTCCTGTAGCCAACTATTAATTTGCATCATTTAAGCATACGTATCAAACTGTAAATAAAACGTTTGCCAACCTAGAAATAAAAACCGGAATCACACGATCGTCTGCAAAAATAAAACATAACATAAGACGCTGCACTAACGAATCGGCAAGATCTCCGCGAAATAAAAAAAAACAACTACCAGACCTAATATTTTCTGTCCCTTGGGAATATATAGGTATGCTGTGGTACGTCATGTTTTATCAATACACTAACAACTAAGTGTAAACGCAATCCTGCAACGGGACCAACGGGTCAGTGAAACGAGATACAATAAAAAATATTACAAAATAAATACATAAAGTAATACTAATTTTATTAATGTTTATAAAGTCACAGAGCCGCTACTTAACAAGCAATCTAAATGCGCAACGATGAAGAAAACTGTTAAAGTAAATGTAACGCGAGTGATAATATAAATAAAACACAATCTGTTATCGTCACTCGTGCAAATTGAGCTCGTAGCTCTAGTCGTAGCTGCGTAGCTGCGTAGCCCGGTCGCGTGCTACGTCGGGGCCGCTGGTAACAGCGACACGATCGAGATATCTCGTAACTTTATCTTATGAACTGAATTTAATCTTTTGATTAAATGTGTGTACTTAATTTATATTATAAACAATACACAATTTAAACTTGCGTATTAAAATACTTTTAAAGTTGTTTGTGGAGTTTTAATAGTTATCTTTCTTTTCATTTTAAACTTTTAATATTTTGAGTATTTATATAATATAAACTAGTTATTTTTTAAACTTTTTAAACAATTTCTCGCTTAATTTATTTAAACATGTGAAATAAAAACCTCTAAGATGTTACTAAACAGGTATGATTATGAGGAAGAACCATACGAAGTGACGACATCGGCTATAGACAGACAGTTCTGGGATTATTTCGACGCTACTGGGACGAGTGTGGCCAACGTTACTGAGTCCTCAGTGATCCGGGACCAGAGTCCAGTGCTTGTGACGTATAGTATATTGTTGGCTGTTGGCGGTGTTGGCAATGTGGCCGTGTTGGTCGCGTTGGCCCGGTCGAGGCGGAGAAAGTCCAGGGTGGATCTGCTGATGACACATCTCGCGCTGGCCGATGTGTGTGTCACCTGTGGTGTTATACCGTTGGAGGTAAGGACTATTGTTAAGAATTTTAAACAACTGCGTGAAACGTCTCAATGCTCTCATAGATCTTCTTTTAAAATGAGTATGTTTACCGTTTGAACAACGCAGGGAAGTATCGGTTAGCAGTGTTTACAGTTATTTCAGAATACTATGAAGAAAATAATAACATGTAAGTCCCTTCGTAACATTTTGTCGTACCATTAAAAGTCAATATTAATCACTAGCTGACCCGCGCAACTTCGTCTGCTTCACATAAGAGAATTTTCTCTGTTTTTGCAACATTTTTCATTGCTGATCCGCTCCTATTAGCCGTAGCGTGATGTTATATAGCCTATAGCCTTCCTCAATTAAAGGGCTATCCAAAACTTAAATAATTTTTAAATTTGGGCAAGTAGCTCCTGAGATTAGCGCGTTCAAACAAACAAACAACCAAACTCTTCAGCTTTATAATATTAGTAAAGATTTAAATAAGCACGTAACATTAAAAAGTTATTATTTAAGAGGTACGTACCTGCAAACCATGTGTTTACTTATGTATAATTATGTAATGGCGACCTTAACTCGTGTTTTGTCATGGCGATAATTTAATATCGTTTTTAGTTATTTTTACATCTTAGACAAAGATGTTAAAAACATATTTTGGTACATCTGAAACCGCTGTGTTCTATTGTCTGGTATGTGTGTCATGTTTCTTCTAACTACTAAGTATATGCATGTCGTGGCAACCTTTAACTAAAGTAGCGCCAAATACAAGTTATAAGTACGTGCTATAAGAAAATGTAATGCTACACCATTACATTTATTTTACACCATTATCTTGTTCGTTGCCATAAATAAATAAATGACAATAAAATACCGTAGCTACGAAAGCAATAACTCTGAGCAATTCATTAGTCTGTCCACTAGGCAGCTTCATGTATACATCTACATATATGTGAAAACGTTTTGACCCGCTCTGCTCTCAAGGGTCGTAGTGTAATGTTTCACTATAAGTAGGTTATAAAACCTATAAATACTTTTCAAATATGGCTGGTCGTTTCATAGATTGGCCTATTCAAGTATACAAATAGAAAAGCGTATAGTATTAGGATAGATTAAAATATCTATCATTATGATTAATTCTAAATATTTATTAGATAAGCAGCGCTTCCTTATATTATACTAGATCTTTTCCGCGGTTTCACCCACGTTTATGATCACTGCTCCGCTATATAATAACATAACATCACGATTTAGTATAATATAAAAACGATTTTTTATATTATACTAAATCGTGATGTTGTTAATATTTCTCTCACCCAATAAAATATTTAGAATTATTCATAATGCCTAGATATTGCCTTCTTCAAGAATCGGATAATACATGCTGTGGGGACACCGCTAACACGGTAATTTTATATAGAAAGCAACACATGCAAAAATAATTTCTCATTTCCGACTGATGGTTCTAGAGATTAGTACGTTTCACCAAAAATATAAACAAAATCTTCAAGCTTCACTATATTAGATATTTTAAAAAAGAGCCAAAAAAATACAACTTTAATATAAAAGCTTCAACTCAAAAGCTATCGAATCTATTTTACTTTTCTCTAATGAAGATAGTAGCTTGATTAAGTAGTTCGTAGTTGACCAAGCGCTCTATCAAGTCTACCGTCGGCGTCGCTTAACATCACGGTCAAAGATAAATCCCTTTTGTTGCAAATATAAACTTAAACATAGTAAAAGTCTTTCCACGGTTCCATCTACGTTTGTGATTACCACTCCGCTGGCGAAACTCATAGCGTGATGTTATATAGCCTATGTTACATCTAGATAAAGTAGCTTCTTAATGACAAAATCATTTTAAAATCGATCCAGCTTCTTTAACATTTATTCGTTATAAACAGAAGTATGATTTTCTATATCTATACTAATATTATAAAGAGGAAATATTTGATTTTTGTTTGTTTGTAAAGATTTAACTCAAAAACTAACTCAACCGATTTAAAAAGTTCTTCCACCATTTCTCTATTATCCACCCATAGCTCTATTATCACCGAATAATATAAGCTCTATTTTATTTAAAAGAAGTGCCTACTGTTATTAACGTAATATAACCTAACCAACTTTTATACGAGCGAAGCCGCGGGCAAAAACTAGTGATATAATATTAGTAGTAGTACAATTATTGGTATTTATTAACCTTTGAGTCTTCTTCGAAGAGGTTAATGAAAACACCTAGTGCGTCTGTGTGTCTGTCTGTTAGTGACAGTTTGTTAGTGACAGGCATAGCTCCGGAACCACTAAACCGATTGACTTGTAACTTGGTGTGCAGACACCTTGGGGTCATCCCTCGCTCGAGTTTAAATATGGGCCCTGTGGGTCAAAAGACCCCCGAGTTATAGGGATCACAAGGTCATAAGGTCAGGGGATATCCACCAACAGAGTGATTTGGAAGTTCAAGGCAGAGGCTTTTGCCCAGCAGTGAGACATTACAAAAAGCTGATGGAAAAATAAAAGTCACATGAAGACGAAGTGGTTGAAACCTGGGTTTTTACACCCATCTCGTTTTATTAAGGTTTTACTCTAACACGCTTTAAGAAAAAGATACTCGCTCCTAATGTTATAAAATGCTGCTAATTAGCTACCATGTAGGTATAAAAGTATAATGAAGAAATTAGTTTGCTATAAAATATATAATGGTGGACATTTTTTACCGTTAGCATTGAAACGCAGTCAACCATAGAGTAAAGCATAAATAGCCGCGACAGGAGCACGACTCAGAATTTTAATAAAATATTTCCTTGGTATATAATTTCGTGTTCTTCTTTGCCTATAAGAATATAGCCAGGCTTGGTTTATTATGCCAGTGTAATGTCAAGTACAGTATGTATGTATGTATCTTATGTGGGGGCCAGTCAGTGCAGACCGGCGACACTTCGATCCAGTGGGATCTTTTGTGTCGACACTATCCCAATAACGACTGCCATAGATGTTCATGGCAGCCGGGACCGACGGCTTAACGTGCTCTCCGAGGCACGGAGCAGGCGATAATTGTCAATCAATACGCACATAATTTCGAAAAGTCATATAACTTCCAAGTACAGTATACAGTGAAAACATTTGTAATATGATATTATAAAATTCTACAAAATTTTTCTTGTTTATTTGATAAGAGAACGCTCACACTAGGTACATTTTCTGCTTCGCGAAGGCTTTAAATATCATTTATACAACGGACGCAAATAACACCAAGACTCGGAAGCACACAACTTTATGTCCCGTGTGGGGGTCGAACTCACAATATTTGACACGGCGGCAGTGGCAAGGCAACTATTAAACCACTATGTAGGAACAACTAAAACGCCCGTGCTGCACTCCAAAAGTAGATACCTTCCAACCTTATCCAAAACCTTCACGCGACCATCAAATGTAGCTGTAAATACTTAATACTGCGGAACTGTTGTCACGAACATCAGAAGAAGACGTCTAAACAACTATTCCAGAAATAATACCAAACAATAGCCACCAGGAGCGCATATAACGCAATAGTGCCGTTTAAAAACTGTACGTGAGGCTATCCATGCCGTGTAGGTACTAGTTTATACATAAGCTAGCGACCCGCCCCGGCTTCGCACGGGTATGATTTGTTATATCTCAAAATAATTAGGCAGCGTTTTCGGTGAAATCTCCCAGGCACCTTTTCCGACATTTTCAACAATTATCATCATATTTCAACCCATACACAAAACCTTAACTAATTAGGTATACAGATTAACCTTCTGTATGAATCACTCTGTCTATTGGTGTAAACCGCATGAAAATCCGTTCAGTAGTTTTTGAGTTTATCGCGATCGTGAGACGGTAAAATCTCACCCCTCGCATCGGAGTTTTGTAAGAAGGTGGTGCTTAAACATAGTTGACAAAATGTTGGTGTGATGCACCACTGCCTACCTCTTCAGATGCCTATATAGCCATAATGTAACGTATGTCTTCTTCTTAAATTTAAGAGCGTAGATTTTGTCGGTAGAGTAATCGCTACATATCTCTCTCTTTCTTTGTAGCTTTCTTAATACGACTCGGCTTCCATTTTTTCCTTTACTTGTAAGCCAAAGGTACGTCTCGCTCTTCCTCTTCTTCATGAAATTTTCATTGTGTTGTATCAAGGGGTAAGAATATAATATATACGAGTATAGATATAATATTTTAGTCTCCCTTTGACCATGATTGTTAATATTGTCTTCTATTTACGCGAATATTATTCATTGAAATTAAACTGCTATATACGGATTTTATCGCGTTGTTTATTTGACACTTTATTACAACATTTTGAAAATTGTTTCACTACTACTACTATTAAACTTTACTAATTTTTAAGCTAATTAAATTATTATTAAACTATTTAGATTTAATTTATTTTTCACTTTCCTTTCCTTTTCGACGTTTCGGTTGCTTTTCAGCAGCCATGGTCACGGGGAGACTAAGATGGCAGTTGTCTCAATGTTCCAGTGTAGTTATTTCAAAGTACCCGAACATAATTTAATCATTGGTGTTTCTATTTACGCAGAATGAGCTCAAAGTATCATGAAGTCTAGCTGTGGTTTGCTTCTTCTTGGGTTTGACTATTTGTATTACTGGATCCCAAGCTGGTGGTACATTCCAACCATCTTCTCTATTAAAATTAGGATGTTTTTTGATTTCAATAGCCTCGCGAAGCATCCTTGGTAGGAATCGGTGTTCTTTAGCGAGAATCTGTGGTTTGTCAAATCTCAGGTAGTGGTTGGTCCCCTGTTGCACATGTTCACACACATGACTGTTAAAATAAGATTCGGTGAAATTGTAAACCTAAATCAAAATAATTTAATAATTTTAACACCTCAAATAGTAGAAGTTTAATAGTATCAAAATTATGTAGTAATTTACTTTTTCGTGTTTGAAAATAAAAACACGAAAAAGTCCGTGTAAACTAATTGAGCTTTAATGTATACCTATATAATATATATTATATTATTATTATCTAGCTTCTTATCCAATGTCTTGGAATTTGAAATGTGTAAACAAAAATGTAATTAGGACCGACGAGCTTATCTATAAGATAAGATAAAAAATAATTATCCTTGAGATGTTTCGTATCGTCGCATCGTTAGCGCCTTATCCTCGTACTTGCTTTACTCGCGACTTTGTCTAGGCGGAATTTTGATAGGTACCTATATCGACATTGTACTTTATGATGATATGTGATTGAGTAACAAACATACTAACATGTTCACAAATGTTCACATTAATAAAGTAACTAGCTTTTACCCGCGGCTTTACTCGCTCGGGAACAGTACTTTTTCTGCAGGAAAGGTACGCTATGTCCTTTTCTGTACACTTGACAACGTGTACGCGATATTGCATGACGATCGGTCAAGTAGTAGGCGTCAAAGCGTAACAAACAAACTAATATTCCCATTTATAATATTAGTAAATCGCAGCGATAGCTCAGTGGCGAGACCAACAGACTGCAATGCCTGAAACGCATTGCATCCGAGACCCTCTGGTCTCGGGCTCGAACCCATGTCATGCACCTCTGACTTTCGGAATTTATATGACTTTTCGAAATTATGTGCGTATTGATTGATAATATATAATATAATATAATATAATATTCTATACCACATACACACAACACCATCTAGCCCAAACTAAGCAGAGCTTGTACTATGGGTACTAGACAATAATTATCGCTTGCTCCGTGCCTCAGAGAGCACGTTAAGACGTCGGTGCCGGCTGCCATGAACAACTATGGCAGTCGTTATTGGGAAGTCAGTGCCCTATAATATCCTGACACTGGTCTAGCCTTAGGGTATCGTTAGCCTTCGGGTTGCGGAGGTCAGATGGCAGTCGCTCCATGTAAAAACTGATATCCAGTCAAAACCAGTTAGTCTTGAAAGCCGACCCCAAGTGACTTGGGAATAATAAAGGCTACGGAGAAGAATATTAGTAAGGATGTTGTTCGTTTTTGATTTCGTTATGATTTTATTATACGTATATTGCTGAAGAAATGCAGCGGTGTTAGAATATGAGATACATTTTTATTTCAACATACACAGTTAATTATTTCATAACTATACAAATACAAATGTATCCATATAAAAATTGTCTCATATTAATAGGTTTATATGAAATTGTTCTTTCTTGTTTATTATAAAGGTGTTTGCTTTTAATTCCAATAGCAAGATCCCAATTTCGAAGTCTGGATCGATCTAATGATTCTACTCGTAATATAGGCGATATGAGTCAATTCAAACTCAATGTTCTATAACTACCAACGCACACTTCAAATTGCAGAGTCTGGACCCATTAGATTGTGCACACATTAGATATTACAGTTTACTACTAAGATAGGGTTCAAAAATTCTATAAAACAAAAGAATAATATAAACAATAAAGTTTTATTGATGCCATCCCGGTATGGAACCCTTATTTGTTCCATTTACTGAAGTCGCAGTTCCTAAAAAGTACTATAAAAGTTAAGGAGATAGAAATAGGACGAGTGGAACTGGCGTGTAGCCTAGGTTTGATAATTGACCCACAACTTCATTTTGAAGCATACATAAATAATGTTGTAAAAAATTGTTTTTATAGATTAAAACTTCTTTATAGATTCAGGAAATATTTAAGTGTAGCATTACGAAAGAGACTAGTGGACAGCTTGGTACTAGCCAAATTTAATTATATGGATGTTGTTCGATTTAATGCTGACATCGAACACGTGAACTGTGCCCGGCCAGCGACGCATTATATTACTTAATTCATTAACATCAATTAGTGTATTTTTCGGAACCGTCGCGACCGGGTGCATTCACAACATTACCTAACATTTAACATTAACATTTAGAACATTTAGTTTAGAACAGTTTTATGAACAGTGATAGTTTTAGTGTAAACTTTTTATATACGAATAAACGGATATTCTTTACTTTAACATTTAGTATTTTCAACAATCCCGAAAACATCCCCAACATTTTGGTCCTTCGAGCCGGATTGGGACTTCGCGCGTCGCGTATTACGAACAATGTGTGTAACGGGTGAAGTGTGAATTAGTGAAACAGTTGGAGGTGATAACGGGAACAACAGATCATCGCTTGATTCGTAAGCCTACACAAAATCATTGCATCGGGAGACATACAAGTAAGATCTTTCCTATTTAGTAAACTTCTGCATTATGTCGTTGATTGAAGAACAGCGTCATCTTTTAGGAGAACTTGATAGGTACTGGGCAAACTTTAAGAAGGATGGGAAGGACAGGAAATGTAGGCCCGATTACTACAAAAACCAGTGGGACAAGGTTGACGGCTTGTGGAAGGCTATCCAGCTGAACCGAGATCGTCTTTCCAAAGAGTTGAGCCCGGCAGATTTGGCCTTAGCTGAAAGGAACTTTGAAGAAGCCAAGATAACATACCAGCTGTACGTTTCATCTATTCATGAAGGCAGACTACAACAATATACAGCCACTCCAAGTAGAGTTCTTGGCACGGAAGAGGATGCCACCGGGGAAGCGTCAACAGGTCAATCGAGCAGACAAGCTGAGGATGGACAGCAGCGAGGCACGGGGGAATTTGAGAATAGTCGGTCGTCTCCACCCCACACCCAACAAGGAAATTACAGTAAACTGGATGAAATGCTACGCCAACAGGAAGCCAATTTCAGAGCATTTATTAGAACGATTGCGAACATTGAGATAGACAATTTGACGGTGAACTGGGAGTTTGAAGATGCCCTGAAAACTCTCGAAAATCGTTGGGCAGTCATTGATAAATTACATTTGCAAATTGACAGTGAGCTAAATGGAGACAACGAGATATATGAAGCCAATTTTTCCAAATATGAAAAACAATTTTATACGCTGAAAAAGGAGATAAACAAAAAAAAGTGGTCTGTTTCATATAGAGAAAAGTCTACTCCAAAGCTGGAGATCCCAATTTTTAGCGGCAACTATAACAACTGGATGTCGTTTAAGGATCTGTTCATAGACGCCGTTCATAACAATACAATGATGCCAAACTCACAAAAAATGCAGATACTGAAAACTAAAGTCCTGTATATAAGCGCGGACAATTATACGTCTTGTTGGGAGATTTTAAACAACCGTTATAATAATAAAAAACTGATATTCACGTCTCACATGAACATATTATTTAATTTGCCCAACATACAGTATAACTCGGTTACACTTATAAAAAGAATGCATGACGTAACATTGGAGACTCTTAACGCTATTAAAAATTTGGGGGCGGACATAAACACATGGGACCCGATTTTAGTTCATCTTCTAAGCCAGAAGATGGATTCCGAGTCATACAACGATTATTTAGAATCAGTAAAAAGCCCTCGTGAGTTGCCTGTGTTAAAAGAGCTTTTGGACTATTTAGAGAGTAAGTTTACCACGTTGGAAACATCATCCCGTAGGAAACAAGAAGCAAGTCCGCCGAAACATTTATATGGCCCTGGAAATATCAAAAAATTTATACCACATGGAAAACACATTTCAACATCTTCTAGTATGCCTAAAAGTTCTGGAAACATGCCGATTGCAAAATCATACAACGTGACCGGATCTGGATTCAAATGCCCGCTATGCAAAAACCAACATGGAATGTATAATTGCAAAACATTTTTACAATTACCTAACGACAAGAAATTGCAAACAGTGAAAAAACTTGGACTTTGTATAAATTGTTTATTTTCGCATAATGGCAAAGAATGTAATTCGACTCATACATGTCGAAATTGTTCCGATAGGCATAATACGTTATTGCATGAAGCGTGTGTCAACTCGGCATTGAAGCCGTTGACGTCATGTCAGGCTATTGCGACATCCAACAATGAAAACATGACAAACATGACGCAACTTGAAAAACACAAATCTCCTGAAATTTTATTAGCTACAGCACAACTGAAGGTCAAAGCAGCTGATGGAACATACCGCAACATGAGAGCTTTAATTGACCAGGGCTCCCAGATATCCCTGATTACGGAACATGCGGCACAGCTTCTAGGACTTAAACGAGAAAATTACAAGGGAGTTATTTTCGGGGTAGGTCAGCGCGAGAATAACTGCAAAGGAAAACTAAGAATAACATGCGAATCTATACACAACGATTACAAATTTAACGCAGAGGTTATTATTATGGCTAGTCTTATCAAACGTTTACCAAACAGAACATTTGACAAACCAAATTGGTCTAACATTAAGAACATTAATTTGGCCGATCCCGAGTTTTATATCAGCCGCCCAGTGGATATATTGCTTGGTGCAGATGTCTATTCTAACATTATTTTGAGCGGCATAATAAAAAGTGACGATGCATCTCAACCGGTCGCGCAACAATCACAACTTGGTTGGCTTTTATGCGGCACTGCTCAAACATTTCACTGCAACGTCATAGTAACAAATATTGAAGACATCCAGCAGTTTTGGGAAGTAGAGGAAATTGCTGAGGTAGGACAAATGTCAGTCGAAGATATGCACTGCATTAAACATTACGAAAAGACTACCATAAGAAACAACGAAGGTCGATATGAGGTAAGAATACCAATGAAAAGTGACTTTCAAAACAGACTGGGTAACTCCAAAGCTCTGGCGATCGCTCAATTCAAGAGATTAGAGACAAAATTTGAACATCAAAATCATTTGGCCTTAGCTTATAAATCGTTTATGTCGGAGTATATTGACCTGCGTCATATGGAAACGTCGATTTGTAACATAACGCCCGAGTGTCATTTACCTCACCACGGCGTACAGCGCGACGAGTCGACTACAACAAAATATAGAGTGGTGTTTAATGCCTCATCTAAAACATCTACAGGCTGCTCACTGAATGACTTAATGTATAAGGGTCCAAACTTACAACATGATTTACAGAGCTTGTTATTGAAGTGGAGACAATACCAATATTCTTTTACTGCTGACATCGAAAAGATGTATCGCCAAATACTAGTTAACAGATTGGACACCCCGTTACAGAAAATCGTTTGGAGAGAATCACCACAAGACCATTTACAATCATTTGAGCTACTAACAGTTACCTATGGTACCAAGGCTGCACCGTTTTTAGCTATGATGACGTTAAAGCAGCTAGCATCTGATGAACAGGACTCGTATCCGGAAGCCTCCAAAGTGTTGCAGGAAGCTTTTTACATGGATGACCTGGTTCACGGCACCCACAATATAGAACACGGCCAAAAATTAATTAACGATCTTACCAGGCTACTAAAATCGGGCGGGTTTAACTTACGAAAATGGTCGTCAAACAGTCAGCTATTATTACAGAACATATCAGAACATCAAAACAATAATGAAACAACATTTAACTTTAAGACGGAAAATACGTCTAAAATACTGGGATTAGGTTGGAATCCAACAACAGATACCTTCAATTTTAAATGCCAAATATACAATCCTGCTAAGCTCACCAAGAGAAGCTTGTTATCGGAAATATCGAAGATATTTGACCCCTTGGGATGGTTGGCACCCGTAGTAGTTAAATTAAAACTATTATTTCAAAAGGTATGGAAATCAAACACTCAATGGGATAGCGAAGTGTCGGCTGATATTTACACAGAATGGACTAAGTTACAAGCTGATCTGAAATACATAAACAACTATGAGATACCGAGATGGATCTTAAGTGGAGAAGACGACGTCATTCAACTACATGGGTTCTGTGACGCCTCGGTCGAAGCGTATGCATGTGTAGTTTACGCACGGATGAAACAACAAACAAATACCATAATAGTCGCGGCTAAAACTAAACTTGTACCACTCAAAAAACAGCTCACGTTACCGAGACTAGAATTAAGTGGCGCTTACTTACTGTCTAAACTAGTAAATAAAATAAAACAGGCATGGGATAACATGAATGTTGAGACATACGGATGGACAGATTCCAAAGTGGTTCTCGGATGGTTAAATGGAGAACCTAACAAATGGCGACCCTTTGTTGCGAACAGAGTACATCAAATAACGGAGATAATGCCTGCGGAACAGTGGCGTTACGTCAATTCATCGGAAAATCCTGCTGACGGTGCAAGTCGAGGTTTATTCCCTCATCAACTATTAAGCAATCAAACTTTGTGGAAAAATGGACCAGCTTGGCTTTCAACATTTGAACCCAAAAATACAGAGCAAGAAGTATTCATAACAGATCAGGAACAAAAATGCATAAAACAATCTAATGTGATTTTAAGTAACACAGACAAAAGTATTATCAACAAATTGCTTACAAAATATAGCTCATTTGATAAAATGATACGTATAGTAGCTTATATACAACGAGCACTGACCCCCACTCGTCATCGGAAACAAACAACATACCTAACGTTACAAGAATTACGTCACGCGAAACTAACTATAACAAAACATGTACAAATGTGGGAATATGGACATGAAATAGACAGTTTACGTTTACACTCAAAGGTTAATCCAAAGAGCAAATTATTGCAATTGAATCCTTTTGTTGACAAACAAAACATTTTACGCGTAGGAGGTCGACTCGCGAATGCAATGATTAACATCGATATGAAACATCCCAAAATAATACCAGCTAACTCTCGGCTGGCCACATTAATAATTAACAGAGCCCACAAACTAACTTTCCACGGTGGCCCCCGTCTAACGCTTGCCACATTGAGACAGGAATACTGGATTCCAAGTGGCAATAATACCGTCAAAAAAGAGCTACGAAAATGCATAATTTGCCGCAAAAACGAAGGGCGAAAACAACAACAACTTATGGGAGACTTGCCCGCTGTGCGAACAAATCCCGCAAGCCCCTTTTATCACACTGGTGTGGATTATACGGGATTCGTTGACGTGAAAAAGAGCAGAGGAAGAGGCGGTACAACGTTAAAGGGATATATAGCAATTTTTATATGTATGGTGACCAAAGCCGTACATTTAGAAATAGTATCTGAATTAACAAGCTCAGCTTTCCTGGCTGCGTTAAGGAGAATGTCGGCTAGAAGAGGAGCACCCCGCCATTTATACAGCGACAACGGAACAAACTTCGTTGGCGCTAACAACATTCTACAGGACCAGTGGAAACAACTGCAAAGTATTTTCTGTGACAGTTTTCTCGCAGAAGTAACCGAGATGGAAATAGAATGGCATTTTAATGCGCCCGCATGGCCAACTGCCGGCGGCTTATGGGAGCGCGCAGTGAGAAGTCTCAAACATCACCTGAAACGCGTAGTGGGCAATCAAAAGCTAACCTTCGAAGAATACTCGACTTTATTAGCGCAATTAGAGGGGTGCCTCAACTCACGCCCATTATGTGCTTTAACAGAAAATATAGATGACTTAGACATCTTAACCCCAGCTCACTTCTTGACCGGCCGTGCAGGAGTTACAGTGATGGACACCGCAGAAGACGCTCGAACACGATGGCATCTGACTCAAAAATTATTTCATGACATTTGGAAGAAATGGAAATTAGAATATTTGAGTCAACTAACATCTAGAGAAAAATGGAGAAATCCGCAACAGAACATTAAGACTGGCGATATGGTGATAATCCACGAGGATAATCTTCCTTCTGGAAAGTGGGCCCTCGGAAGAGTGGTCGATATCCACCCCGGCAGTGATGGTTATGTAAGAGTCGTGACCCTAAAAACAAAAAACGGTCTATTGAAAAGACCTATAACGAAACTGTCCGTGTTACCATTGGAACAACAAACAATCGGTGAAACTAAACCCGTGACGAATACAACATATGAAGCTGATAATAAGACACGGCAACAACTCAAGACACGATCGAGTTATGTTACAATGGCACTGACCTTTCTATACCTGTTATGCATTATAGCTACAGCTGACTGCTCCAATATAAAAGGCTTAAACAAAAATCAAGGCATCTATTTTGATCAACTCTCAAACTTGCAATTAGTCCGAGATGACTGGAAGATCGTCGCCTACTACGACCTTCATCCGTATTGGGAAGCAAATAAGGCCTATGAAAAATACTATAAATATCTCGAAAAGGTCTGTAATACTATAAGGCCACACATTAATTGTAATATAATTACGTTACAACTGAGTCATTCATACAGTGAGTTAGATCATAATAACCGAGTCTTATTACATCAACAAACAAGTGCAAGCACGCGACGCCGGCGCGGTCTTATCAACGGTGTCGGGTATCTGGCCAATTCATTGTTTGGCGTACTCGACGATCGGTTCGCAGAACAATATAGTAAGGACATTACACTCGTACGGAATAATCAGAAACACCTGTCGCTATTATGGAAAAATCAAACGTCAATAATAGAGGCCGAATTTAATTTGCTTAAAAGAACAGAAGAGACAATTAACACCCAACATAAAATTATCAACAAACATTTAATGGCTCTTGATCAGGTGACCAATAAAGTAATACTACATTTCAATGTAACTGAAGCTATTACAGAATTTTCAATATCGTCACTAGCTGCTACCAATCTATTGAACCATCTCAAAAACATCCAGAACAGTTTATTGGAAACAATTACGAACATTTATAACGGCAAAATAAACCTTCATTTGGTCGATCCGCAATAACTTCAGAAGGAATTGGGCATCATTTCAGGACAGTTGGGAAAGGAGCTTACTCTCCCAATTGATAATTTGCAAACTAATATGGTTACTATTTATCATCTTCTAAAGGTGAAAGCTAGAATGACAGAACAGTATATGATATTTGAAATTAAAGTTCCTCTGATTAGTAGGGACAGTTATATCTTATATAATGTTATTGGCATTCCACAACAAATTGGAAAAAATATGGTGACCATACTTCCCATAGAAAATCACGTTGCCATAAACCTTCAGAAAGATTCCTACATACCGATAGATCAAAGAGACTGGCAGAACTGTGTGGCACGTGACTCTACCACATACTTATGTCAACTGAAAACGCCTATATACAAGTTGCAATCAGATATGGATTTCTGTATCAAAGCGGACAACAACCCTCTACAGTGCAAAACTGTAACTTCAGAGTGTCGAAACAGATGGATTGATTTGATTACGTTAAACCAGTACCTACACTTTTGCTGCTATCAATGCCAAATTAAAACCTTATGCCAAGATCAAGTGACAGCGCAAACATTGACAGGAACAAATATCATTCAGTTAAACGAGGATTGTATAGTAAAGACTGAAGACTCCACTATTTACGCTCACAAACAACAACAGAGTGTTATGAAATTGGCGGACACTTTCGAAACAGCTTACATTGCTCCAATTAATAACATTATAAACTTGACTGTTCCAACAATAGAAGAGTCAAACTTAACATTCACAAGTAATGTATCGCTGTGGAAAGACCTTGAACAGAAAATACAGAATCTAGAAAAGGAAACCACAATCTCTGGAGATAGTGAAATGTCTGTCCATGACGTGCACCACTACACCCAGATTTATGCTTTATGGGGTGTAGCCATCATAGCGGCAATCGTATATATGTGCCGGCGTCGCTGCCGGTGGCAGGCAACCGGGGCATCGTCACCTGCTCCGTCCGCCGCCGCCCGCGCAGCGGCGACTGTAGCAAGCTTCACAGCCGCACCTCGCACGCCAGCATGCGGCCCCGCGTGTCGCGATAGTGTCTTATCTAGTGCGCGGGTAATAGTGAATGAGTGTAGTGAGAGTGCGAAAAATGAACCTTATTACAAAGACAGGGGAACGTCCCCAGTGTTAAAGAAATTGGCCTTTAGTGAACCCCTTTGAACAATTTAAGACATTATTTTTTATATCATCATTCAATTTTCTTTACTAACATTTTAGATAAGTAAAATATTGTCTTTCATTATGTATCATTTTATTATTACCTCTCATTATTAACATCATACCAACATTAATTGTTAAATCATGTTCTCATCTCTCTCAGCTCTGCCCTGGGCAAGATGTTCGATTTAATGCTGACATCGAACACGTGAACTGTGCCCGGCCAGCGACGCATTATATTACTTAATTCATTAACATCAATTAGTGTATTTTTCGGAACCGTCGCGACCGGGTGCATTCACAACATTACCTAACATTTAACATTAACATTTAGAACATTTAGTTTAGAACAGTTTTATGAACAGTGATAGTTTTAGTGTAAACTTTTTATATACGAATAAACGGATATTCTTTACTTTAACATTTAGTATTTTCAACAATCCCGAAAACATCCCCAACAGATGTTGTTTATGGCCCATGTTTACTGGCGAGAACCACCCGACTGATACAACGGGTTCAGAACGCCTGTGCCAGGTTCTGCTTCGATATCCCACGTCGTAGCCATGTCACACCGTACATAAACGAAGCCAATATTTTAAAAATGGCAGCGAGACGACAGCTCCATTTAGCCACGCTACTATTTGAAACTGTTAATACATATAAGCCGATGTACCTATTTGATAAGTTGAGGTGGAGGCAGGACTATTATTCTTATTCCACCCGCTCCACTGCAAACCCGCTCACAATGCCAAAATATAAGACAACAGCATTTCGGGGCTGTTTCAAATACTCGGCCACTCGTTGTTGGAACGATCTCCCACCTCCATTGAGATCCCTACAAACAAAAGTATGTTTTAAATCACACATGAAAAGATACCTATTACAAAAACAAAAACAAGCACAATAATATACATAAAACATAGGTTTCACTTACATAATGTTTGTGATCTACGGGCGAGGTAGGTATATCGGCTTCCAAGCGAGTCGAGGCGGCATTCACCATTGCATGTCTATTATGTATGTTTTTTTCCAACTAAACAGTCAATCTTCGTCTATCCTTGTTTCCGTATATCATATGAATTTTTGAGACCGCATAATTTGTTCGCTGTTAGTCGTATAAATAGAAAATGTGCTTTATGTTGCTCGTAATTACAATGTGATAATATTCCCCGTATTGTTATGTAAACAAATGATTACGCAACCGAGCGCCTCGCGAGACCAAGCGCAGCGGTCGTATGCGCCGCACGCCGGCCGCCAAGGCTTGTGGAGTGCAAGGTGTTAGTACCTAGTTGTTGGATAGTGGGGAACGCTGCGCTGGAACGACGCGATGCGCGACGTGCTAATCATGCGATAAACTAGGCTGCGTAGGTATATATAGCGTGCACAATTTAATGAAATTATAATATGATATTATAGAATTATAATTAGGCTGACTTACGTCCGTGCGACATCTAAAGGTCCGCACTGAAAATCAGCGCTCTATTGTGGATCCCCTATGGACCACAATATAGCAACAATGCTGAGTGCGTACCAATCTGTCCACAGATTGCACGTTTCTAATAATTAATGTTAAGTTATATTGTAAGTATGTATTTCCTTTTTAAACTGTATCTGTGGCAAATAAACGGTTTTTCTTTCTTTCTTTCTTCTTCTTTCTATCGCTGAGCTACCAAGAAACCTTAAAACACCACCAACACACGAATAGCAGTAAAAGTAAAAACCGTACGCCACTGGATTAAAATTGATAGATCAAAAAAGCTTATTATCAGAAAAAATACATCGTAATTTATATGGCGTAAGATGAGATTTTTTATAAAGCCTCCGTCAAATACACATAATTACATTTCTCAGAATATGTTGCTTTGTTATTATTTAAAGATCAGAGCAAAATTCAAGAGAGTCATGTTAAATCTGGCAACTCTGCACGAGACTTATGATATTACTAAAGTATTATTTGCCTCATAAACTACAAAGAACCGTTCCGAGGAAATACTCTTAAGCGATAATACCGCCATAATTTTTACTCCACTAATTGGTATTCTGTAGGTACGAGATCCTGCTTGGCAATTCAGTTCTGTCGTTCGACCTGATATTGATACCTTTTAACAGGCTTTTATTTGTGAATAACAATTCGATGAAAGCGGCAATTCAGTAAAGATAGTTTATTGTATATAATCTGACAATAAGTTTATCACTGTTTACGTTGCTCCAACATTGTATTATATTTAATTTCTTAACACAGTACATCATGCTAAATTTCCATACAATCCAAGCGTGTGTTTCAATGACAACTATTTGTGGAATTCGTACGTTACCTACGTATAAATTTCAAGAATAGTTGTGTCGCGGTTATGTTAGCATATATTAATTCCATGCAACTAAATGTATCATAAATTGTCGATCTGTCAGTGCTGCTTGCGCTAAGCACCGTCTATCAGTTCGGCGCGATAAATTTGTTTATCATCATCATTTCAGCCGAAAGATTTTCAATGCTGGACATCGGCCTCCCTCAAGGTTTTCCAAACAGACCGGTATTGGGTCACCCAATTTGTTTATACCTAGGTAATATTCAAATTTTTGTTTTATGGCCTGCTTTATAGCACGCGCGTGACAGGTTAGATGACAGTTACGTTGTTTCAAATTTTTGAATAAGAGCCAATAGGCGAATGCGCCACGAATGCGCCACTCGCGGCACGCTCGCGAGCTGCATGTGTGCATTTTAAGTTTACGTTACATTTAGTACAACTGCCTCCGTGGCGCTGCGGTAGTGAATGCGACTGCTGTGCATGAGGTCTCGATTTCGAATCCCAGGTCGGGCCAACAAAAAGTTATTAGGTTTTCTGTTAAGAAATCTCAATAACAGCCCGGAGTAAGGAAGTTGGCGGTGTTGGATACCCCAGTGCCTCGGCAAACACGTAAAGCCGTTGGTCCTGCGCCTGATCTCTCTCCGATCGTGTCGGATTACCGTCCCATAGGATCATGAGAGTTACGGAACACAGAGTGCCCTCGTGTGCGCAAGCATACGCTTGTGCACTTTAATATCTCCTGCGCAGATGGCCAGCCTCCGTTAAGATTGGCCGCTGTGACCGCAATCGGTCTGGAGGACATTATTATTATTTAGTACTTTCTTCCGTCCGCAATTAAATTCCTCAATTTAATGTTTCTACGTCCAGGCCTACGTCTTGATTTAATGTTTCAATGTCCAGGCCTCATAGCCAGGAGACTAATTATTCGACAGAAGATACTGATGATAGTTACAGCGAGTTGTTTGATCTTTAACTCCCTTTTCTCCCCTTAAACTTCTGTGTTGCTTAAAATAAATGCTACGAGATTAAAAAGTTCTAGTTAATTAAAAATAATTTTAGAGTACTCCAATAATTTAATGCACGCAAGCTGTTCGCGCACTGAGCAAGCCTTGCGTGAGTTGCGCCAAAGAGGCGTACCATACAAATGCAGTAATTACACGCATGCCGCACGCACGCAGCTCGCGAGCGGGTCGCGAGAGGCGCATTCGCCAGATTGGACACACCCTTAGGCGATGCTGCATCGCAATGCCTTCGAGTACGAGCACTTCTACCATTCTTTTCTTTTTAGTTCATAGTCTCCGTCGGATAGATTATATACTTATTGGTTTTTTTTTGTGGTATAAACAGAAAGTCGATATCGATATCCTAACACAAAAAAGAAATGGTTATATTAAACTGTGACCTATCTAGATTTGCGCTGAATTGACCTTCAGAACAGAGACTTGTTCGCTACGATGAGCGTTTGTTTTAGTCTGTACTGAAGTGTTTGCTCACTGAGATGAGTTTCCTGAAATCGATTAAATCGCCGATTGCCAATGTTTAGAATAGTATGTCTACTTAAATTGGCTTTCAGAGCGACTTACTATGTAAATGCAAGGTTGTAAATGTTTCTGTCGTCATAGGTTTTAATAAGCTTAAGTAGTGTTACTTTGGCGAAAAGGGTTAACAAAGAATCTGAAGCAAGTTCTATGTAGTTTTTACACTAACGGTAATCGCTTTCAGTGATCCAAAAACACAGGTGGAATATAAAAGATTGTTTCTTACAGTTGTCTGGGACGTGAGAAGCCACCTTCAGTTATGTAGAAGAATTTAATAAAGGTACCTACGATCCATCATTTTACGGATCTCTTCTAATGGATGGCTTGCACCATGCAAACAGGTTGCTGTAGTAGCATCGATGTAGCGGTGTGCTATACCTGTCGTGTCATCGGACCACTTACGAGTTCGTTTTAGGATGAATCCTAATTCATCCATCCAATATTTAAGTGCTATGCACTTGTCGGTGTAGCAATTCCCATCTTTCTGGGTCCGATGCAAAATCCTTCAGTTCTTGATATGTCTCTACATGTGCTTTTTCTTGGTCTTCCTCTCATTCTCTTTGACTCTAGTTTTTCCTTCCATAAAATTGGTAATAATTAATTTATTACCAATATTATTGAGGATCGCTTTAGGATTATGCCTAATAGCACAGTTTCATTTATTGCGGTGCGTGGCATATAGCGGACGAGCTCACACCATGTGAAGAGGTTCCCTTGTAGCGCTAACAATTTGATATTTGCTTAATAAGTCAAGTCTTTTAACTTATATTTTGAATGCTTATAGCGAGATACCATATACCTTAATTGTTTTGTAAAATATTGCCTAAATGAAATGAAATTAGATCGAATATTAAAATAGAATCCTTTAAACGTTGCTGCAGTCATCGAAGACTACGAACAATTGATAATTATAATTATCAACTACTAACTCCCGCACTAAGATTAATTCCTGTGTCGCGGGGAACTTTACAAAAATTCAGACAACGGACACAAACAACACTCAGACTCGAAACAACCATTTGTGGATCACACAAATTTTTGTCCTGTGTGGGATTCGAACCCACAACACCTGACGCAGTGGCAGTGGCGAGGCGACCACTTAAACCACTACGCCATCCGCGAAGTCTAGTTTACTACACGAATGTCACTTTTTTACTTTGCGAGACGTAGTTAACGTGTCTTCCTACGGTAGCGTTTCTACGGATACACAAACGTGAGGTCATCCGTAAAATCACGCACGCCTTAATACGTACAATAAGCTGAGTAAGCAAGTTAGGCTCATGGCTTTAATAATTTTAGTAAAGGAAATTGAAAATTGATTGTTTCAGGAACCCCGGCCTTTGTGGAAAAATTGTTTATCCATCGCTGATGGCTTTTATGTTTCAAGGCTGTTCAAAGATTATCCGAATTCTGTTTACATAATTTGCATACGATTTAAGTATTGGGATCCCGTGTTTCTCTGCAGAATTTGCATAACGTTTAAACATGGCTTGTGACGATAGCGTTTGTGCATTTTATGTACCTATATCAATATTAATTATACTGTTTAAATAGTACATAACTTAGTATTACCAAATATATTCAAAGGTAGATTATGTTGCTACGTATATATGTGACTAGCTTTTGCCCGCGGCTTCTCTCGCGTAATAGTATGTGAAGTTATGTTAGTAAAAGTAGGTACCTTATTTTTTTAAATAATATATATCCTGTTACTCGGTGGTAATATAGCTTTCTAATGTTGAAATATTTTATATATTTATATATTTTATAGCTAGTGATCTTCTAGTATACCTGACACATCATTGAGCTCAGGCGATCGAGACAAACGGGGAAGCCTTGGTTGTTAGTTTGGACATAGCGAAGGCCTTCGATCGTGTTTGGCACAAAGCGTTTCTTTCGAAGCTCCCTTCCTATGGGCTTCCCGAGAGATTATGCGAATGGGTTACTAGCTTTTAAGCAGACAGAAGCATTAAGGTCGTAGTCGACGGTGAATGCTCTAACTCCATGGCTGTAAATGCTGGTGTCCTGCAAGGCTGTGTGTTATCTACTCTGTTCCTCCTCCATATCAATGACATGTTGCAAATTAGCAGCATTTATTGTTATACGGACGACAGCGATGCTCTTTATACCGGCCGCGATAACATCTTTCGGGAAAACATCATTGAGAGCCGAAACAAACATGTGTCTGAAATTGACCTTGAGACCTCTATGAAGAAAGTCTCGGATTGGGCAGACTTAATTTGGTCCCATTTAACTCCACAAAGACACAAGTCTGCGCGTTCACCGCAAAAAAGCTGACGTTGGTCGTATCTCTTCGTTTTGAGAACATGCCTATAACTGCCTCAGTCGATATTGGAATTTTTGGTGTTGACATATCGAGCGAAGTCCAGTTCCGCGGTTATTTAGAGGGTAAGGCTAAATTAGCTTCAAAAAAGCTTGGCGTGCTCAACAGATCGAGACAGTATTTCAAATCAGCCCACTGCCTACTACTTTATAAGGCGCTGATTCGGCCTCACATGGAAGATCGTTCTCATCTTTGGGTAGGGGCACCCCAGTACTAGCTTCCCACTCTGGACTGCATTCAATGGAGAGCGACTCGTCTTGTGGACTGCCAGGATGTTTCAAATCGGCTAGACCCCTCGGCGCTGCGTAGAGATGTGGCCTCGCTATGCATCTTCTATCGCTTTTATTATGGGGTGTGCTCCGAGAAATTGTTCGGACTGATCCTTACCACCTCTTTTCGCCATCGTCCTATGCGACAGTATATTCATTCCCATCATTTAAATGGTTGGCAGTTCACAACTGTGCGTTTCTCCAGGAATTTTCTGCCTCGCATAACAAAACTGTGGAATAAGCTGTCGCCTGTGGTATTTCCGGACCATCACGACCTTCAACACTTTAAGAAAATAGCGTACTCCTAAGGCCGGCAACGCACTTGTAACTCCTCTGGTGTTGTGGGTGTCCATGGGTGGCGGTAATCGCTCACCATCAGGCGATCCGTCTGCTCGTTTGCCAACTAATCCATAAAACAAAAAAAAAACTGTTGAGTAGTTTTTGAGTGAAATCCTTACAGACAAACAAAAAAAAAACAAATCTTTCCTCTTTATGATATTGGTGTAGATAATACTCATTCGCCAGCGTCAGGGCAGGCAAAGACTATGTTTCTAAAATGTTAACTCATTCACGTTTATTTTTTATACGCAGTTGTTGACATTGAATGCTCTCTAAACAAGGTCTTTCGACAGAAAGATTCAGTTAACATTTTAAGCCCAATTAATGTTTGCTGACCAGATCAAAGAAGATGTTCGTTTGCACCGACTGTTCCATTTCACATTTTTTTAGTTAAAGTTTTGTCCTCCATTATCTTACAACCCTTTGTAAACCTATTTGGAATACATATATACATAGCCTCCGGGAAAGGTGTGCGTAATAAGCATCCACATAATAACGTGACAATCCATATGGATGAAATAACTAATTAGGGGCATCCATAATTAAGATATAAAATAAAGCATGTTTTTATTACTAAAGCCCACTTACGTATTATTAATGTACCGTCTCATTTAAGTATTATCCTTACTATAATACTATAATCTATATATATAAAACTCTTCCGTTATCAGTCACTCAGGTGACTGACAAACAACGCACAGCCGAAACCACTGAACGCAAGATGCTGAAATTTGGCATGTATGTTCCTTGGAGAGTGTAGGGGAGCACTAAGAGAGGATTTTTGGAAATTCCACCCTGAAGGGGGTGAAACCCGATATTCACACGGGAACGGGACTCACGCGGGTGAAACCGCGGGAAAACTATTATATTTTGTATTTCAATGTGAGTTTATTTGTTTGTTACGTTTTCACGCCTTAACCACTCGACCAATTATCATAAAATTTCGTATACAAGTTTTCAGGGGTACAGAAAATTACATAGGGTACTTTTCATCTATTTTATTTATTTATTTAATCATTCGACCTAACAAGCTAACAGATGTAACAAAGAAAATCTTAAAATAGTCAAAATCTAAAAAAAACATATTCTCCTGGGTTAGAAAATTGACATTTGTAAAATCCAGTAAAACTCCTTTTATACATACAGTCGATCTGTTTCAAATTAAATTTACTAGAAATTAAGTTTGTAAAATTTAATCTAAAACTCTTGTTAGCCCCTCTGGCTAAGCTAAATGTCTGTGTTAGGAAGTGGGTCGCTAGGTTAAAATTAATAGTTATATATTTATTCATAAATGCATATACTCTAACGCAATTTTTTCCGAAAGGGGATTTATTTATCGGTTATAGTAATATATTAATTTATGCTGAAATAACATCTCTTAAGTAAAGAAAAAGAAATACTTTTATTATATACATAATATTTTTATTTGCTCTCGATATTTGAATGCGGTATTGTGAATTTATCGCTCAATTTCTGTTCTTCTCTCGTTTACTTTCTACCTCATTTCTTACTGTTTTAACTCGTGAACTTTTGCGACATATCAGCTCCAGTGAACAGTTACTCTACGATCGATATAAATAAAAACTTCGGCACATAAAAGGAGCTCCTTAAACGTACACTTAGGTCCCTACGAAGAAGGTTCGTAATCACGCTAATTAAACGGAATTGCTTGCGAACAATGTGTAGTTTATCCAAAAGGCGTGATTTTATAAAACGCTGACGTCACGTTTGATACGAAATGGAAACACTATCGTGTTTATTCAAAGACAGAAACAATATACAAAGGTGTTTCTAGATGATCAATTATGTTAATTTCTGCTTTGAGATATATTCAATTGATTTAAAAATATGTATGTATTTAATATAGAGACAGGTACATGTTTTAATAATAATATACATATTTTAAAGATAGCTTATCGTTTGTACATGAATTTGAACCCGGGACATTATACCTACATGTTATTTCGGTTAAGGTGATGGTTACAAAAGATACTGTAATTACACATATATATGCATACGCACGACTGTATATTCCCGATGGGGTAAAGTTTAGCCAGCAATGATGGTCTTACATAATGGGGTCTGGCCGATTTCTGTCCACCGGGATTAGCTACCATATTGCTAGACACCGTACAACTGTTACCTCAGAATTTCCTAATAGAAAAACATAACAACATTTTGTCCAACGAGGAGCTAAATCAAAACCGACATCTACACCAGGGTGCAATACCTCGAATATACTGAAATCTTTATTACGATAGAATCAATATAAAACATGTGAGAATCGGCAATGAATTGCCGTGAATCTTAGAGTTCGAGAAAATAGTTCAAGTAATATGTAAAGGTCACGTGATATCACGTGACCTTGAGGTCAGAGATCAAAGGTCAAAGTCATTTTGGGGGTATATCGACTATACTGAGTCGAATGGCGTTGACCGCGAGTCTCTAGGTCTTACGGTTCTTGAGTTGAAAGTTGTATAACAGACAGACGGACGGACGGCCGGATAAAGCTGTTGTATAAGAGTTTTTCGAACTCCAAAACTCAGGATATAACAGATTTAGAACGATGTAATATGTAAAAGAAAGTTCAATAGATACATTCTAGCAATAAGCCACTTAGTGGTTTAAGAGGTCGCCTCACTACTGCCACTGCATTCAGTGTTGTGGGTTTGTCCCCACACGGGGCAAACATTAAAGTGATCTTAAGTCGAAGTCAAAGTCAATGGAAATTGCGCAAAAGTGAGTGGGGTGTCTTCTGTTGCTGCGTCTTTGGCGGCTAAGTCTGCCAGCTCGTTGCCATGTATGTTAACATGTGCTTTAACCCAAACGAACGTTATGTGTGTTTGTGTGGTGTGTATGAGTCTATGAATGTTAGTAGTTAATTGGTGTGTGCTGTTTGTGTTTTGTATGTCCTCCAGGGCAGAGCGTGAATCGGACATGATAATGGCCTCCGCAATGGGAGGGGCCTGTGCGGCGATCCAGGTGCATGCCTGGTCTATTGCAACCGGATCAGCCTGAAAGACTGCGCATGAAGTGTGTAGTCTGTGCCGTCTGGTGATAATTGTATTGTGTGGGGTGTGTATGATGAAGGCAGCTCCTACATGTCCATCGTGCTTGCTTCCGTCAGTGTAAATGTGGTGTGCATGTAGTTTGTCTGCGAGTAGGTTGTCAAGTTGCGTGTCTATTGTGTGGTGTTGAAGTGGAATACGGTGTACTGGGTGTATGAGGTGTGCAGGGCGTGTGGGGCGGTCGAGTGTTATGCCGGGGAGGTAATCGGTGGAGCCTGAGATTCGCGCCAGTTTCACTGTGGCGCACTCATTTACTTTGATAAGTTGGTTGATGAATAAATTAGGTTAGTTTAATAACTTTAGTAATTTTTATGGATGGAATTATAACCTATAACCTTTTCTGTTCCCCTAATGAAATTTCATGATGATCGTTTGAGTAGTTAAGGCGTAAAAGCGTAACAAACAAACATTCGCATTTATAATTTTATCTAGGATGTTCTTTTCTGTTCCTCTAACAACGCATATGCGAAATTTCATGATGATCGGTTGAGTAGTTAACGTGGGAAAGTGTAACAAACGAACAAACTCACATTCGCATTAGTATTAGTTAGGATGTAGGTTCTGTATAGGGTAAAAATAATAATAAACGTTTATTTTCTCACCACAATATACATATATTATATAAACAGTATTAAAAATATTACATAATTCGGTCTACAACATATATTGTTAGAGACTGGTGCCTAAGCTAGAATCGAGGTCTGTGTTTCAGGACACCATCCCCACCCCTTAAAACAATTTCTTTTGCGGATTATGTATTAGTGCTGATAGATTTAATGTAGTAAGAGAATTAAAAACAAAAATAATAGAAGACTACACACAAATTATATACAATTTGATTCTAATTTAATTTAATTCTAATCAAGAGTAAGATAATATGTGTGTGTGTGCGTGTGTGCATGCGTATGTGCGTGAGTGCGAGCGTGCGTGCGTGCGTGCGTGCGTTCGTGCGTGCGTGCGTGCCTGCGTGCGTGCGTGCGTGCGTGCGTGCGTGCGTGTGTGGGTGGGTGGGTGCATGTATGTGTGAGCAAAAGCAGTATACTGTTGTTGAAATAATATATAAGAGGAACAGGTTAATATTAAGCGACAAGAGTAATTTATTTTTTTAGTATCATCATAGTTTAATGTCAATAGCCAATCGGTCAACTTTATTTTGCATTTATCCCTTGTGGGTTTATTGGTTCTATTATATAAGTAACCACCAAGGTGACAGAAGAAACGTTGAGCAAAGTTCCAAGCTGTCTGACTTACAAATAGTACCGATAGTTACATAAATAGCTGATTGAAACGCACGTCCTCTACACTATTGGTCGCAGTTAGTTGTTCCTCACAAACTGTAACGAAGATATGGAACAAAATTTGTGAAATCCACAGATTATTGTTTCGAGTCTGGGTGTTCTTTGTGTCCGTTGTTTGTGTTTTGTATGTTTGTTAAATGGATTTAAAGGGTGGGGTGGGGATTTCTAGGGTGGACCCTAAAGAGGAATTATTCCTAGAGCGAGAGTTGTCTTTTCATAAAAAGAAACGAGACCTTTTATCTGCTAACAAATCAAACACAAGATAAAGAAGAGAGTTCAAGACAAATAAATACGAAAAATAATAGTGTCGTATTGCAATATGTTTGCAATATTTTCGCGTCTAAATAAAATTGTTTTATGACAAAACGTTATGTTTTAAAGCACCTTTGTATCTTGGCAAACTCTCGCCGACGTAAAAGAACCGTTATAAATTTTTTTAGACTAGTTTTATTACAACGAAGCCTTTTAAATAGACTTGAGAGCACGACGGTATTGACTTAATTGGTTCATCAAAGGGTTTTCCTTTTTCGTGTTGACAACGTTTCCTACAAAGAAAAATATTAAAATTTTAAATGGTCTGCAACGCAATATTCACTTCTTCCTAGCACAGAGGGTTGTGACATCTGCTGCTGCATCAGCGAAGATGTTTAAATGGTGCAAATATTGTAACGTCATTTGTTACCATATTTGAGCTATTTGTCGAAACGCTGGAGCTATGGAGTCCAAGTCTAGCACTTCGACCTCATGGCAATGTAGAGATCTAGCTAAGTGATTGATCGACACCTCGCGAGACCAGAACGCTGGTATTTTCAATGCGCAATGAGAATTGCTATCCAACGTGGTAATGCTGCCAGTCTTCTGGACATGTTGCCAGCGAGGCGGAGAAATATAACGGTTTTAATTGCAGTTCTTTTTTTTACCATAATGTAAATAATTTGTTTGTATATATTATGTTATAAATATAGTTATGTAATTGGTTATATTATAGGTTTTAGCTTGAACGTCATTACACGAGAACGAGGACTCGCATCTTCTGCAACACTACTAATTAGTAATATAAGATTAATTTATTTAAATTTACGAGGTTTATCATATTTAATTACTAATATTAGATATGTGAAAACTTGTGAAAATATTTTGTTTGTTTTTATGCGTTTACGGTTATTTGATAAAATGTTGGCGCATGGATAGAACCTGTTCTAGATTAGTATAATTATAGGACAATATACCTTTAGTTAGTATAGTCAGGTCTGCTTGTGATCACGTCATTCCTTTCATAAAGGTACCTATGTAACTAAAAATGAGTATAATCCCGTTAATACTTCTTTTCAGATATGTAAATCACGATATGACTTTAAAATCATATATGCTAATTAAGGACATGATTTATACCTACCTTTTTATTTCGTTACGTTCCCTAACATGAATGATCATTACAGCTAAATATGAATTACTATGTAGCTGTCGTTTATTTTGTCGACCATCTATGAGTTGATTAAAAATAATATTGAAATTATTTTTAATTGGCAATTTTAGAAAGTGGCCGTGATTTCTTTACGGCTTTCTTCTTATAAGCTCAACCCTTTGCCTGAACCTAGCAATTAACCTAATTGTAGCTTCAGTAACTTAGCAAACTCACTAACCTATATATTTCGACGTTCTTAAGTGTTACTTTGATACCCAAATGGTTTTTGATTTTGAAAACCTGGCCATAAAGTACAGTGTTATGCTATTAAAATGTATATAAAACCCGTTTAATATTGACAATTTAAGCACATTCGCATGGTTTTCAATTACCTAATAGAACTGTAGGATAATTTTGCTATATCACGAACTACGAACGCTCATTTCGCATGGATTTATTGAAAATGGTTAAGGATGATTAAACCTTTATGGTAATGGTGGTATAAACAAAGTTTGCACGTAATACGGCATACATAATTATATGGTATCACGACTGGTTTCCGCACTAGATAGCGTAATGTAATTACATCAGTAGATCCATTCTTATCCGTTTTGTGTCGATAGTTCTATATTTTTGAAACACAATCCCCGTGCTAGCAATATAACCTTTACAAACATTCAAACAACGGACACAAAGAACTCCCAGACTCGAACAAACTTGAACGAATATTTGTGGAACACACAAATTTTTGTCTAGTGTGGGGATTGAAACCACAACACTCAGCGCAGTGGCAATGGTGAGGCAACCACTTAAACCACTACGACATCCGTGAAGTCAATTTTGAATTTTCAGGGACACTGTATATGTGTGACTTCGACAAAACAGTTCAATTATTAGCAGATTTTATGGGTAAGTTGAAGCTGATTTCGCTAGCTCGCAACTTTGAGCAATTGTTGAGAAACAACAATCGCAACTAATCACGTAACACGTGCGAAGCCAATCCAACGTTGTTGAACTAACAAACGCTTTAATGTAGAAATCTATTCGCAATAAAAATATGTAGTTACTAGTTTCTGGCCGCGGATTCGCTCGCGTAAATGTAGATTATGTTTTCTATCTCTAAGGAAAATTGATAAAAGGTACCCTTAAATCCTTTTTTGTACACCGGGTATGCGAAATTTCATGATGATCGGTTGCATAGTTAAGGCGTGAAAGTGTAACAAATATACAAACTTACATTCATATTTATAATATTAGTTAAGATATTAGCTTTATAGAATCTCGATAGGTGACTTTAAGTTCTTTCTAACAACTCAAAAAGTTGTTGAGGGGTATGTACACGGCATCCATACTCGGCAGACCTCTTCTTTGGAGTATATCCCATGCGTGTTTAATTGGGTTGAGGTCTGGAGATTGAGCAAGCTACGGCAGGACATTGATACGAGCATCGGCAAGAGTACGTGTTACGACTCCAGCCGTGTGTGGACGTGCATTATCATGCATTAGTCGAAATGAATCATCCAACGTGTTTCGCAAAGGGATGATCACGCCTGAAACAATCCTCTCCGCATAAATCTGAGCATTGAGGTTGCCCCTGATCCAAGTGAGATTGGTTCTTCCACCGATCCAAATACCAGCCCTAACCATTATTGTTCCACCTTCATATGAATGAACTTCCTAACAAAATTTCAATCGTTCTTGACGCCCAGAAGTCCTTCAAATCCGACTACGTCTCACACCGAAACGAGATTCATCGGAAAAGTAAATACAACGCCAGTCTTCTTCCTCCCAATTTCTGTGTTCGCGAGCCCATTGCAAACGGGACCTACGATTGCAGGGTGCTATAGGTACCCTCAGCGGCCTTCGGGAACGCAGATCTACTTCACGTAAACGATTTCGGATGGTTTGGTTGCTTATCATCAATCCTGAAGAGCTGTGGACCCTTGCAGCTAACATCATGGCGGTCATGTTACGATTCCGTCGAGCAGTATTTTGGATGTACCGGTCCTGTCTGCGAGTGGTGATTCGAGGTCGTCCTCCATGTCGCTCCGCCACGCTGCCCGTGATACAATAGCGTGTCCAGAGATGACTTTTAACGCTCTGTGTAGTGCCAAGAGCGACAGCCACAGTACGTTGCCTGGAACCAGGTTTCAACATTCCGACGGCACTCATCATCTCTTCTCGTGTTAGATTATGGCATCGCTCCATATTGATGCAGTTTTTTTCAGTTCCGATGCAGAAATTGTAATGGTTTTATAAATACGCTATTCCACACTATTATAGAAGTCCTGATTGACCGTTGATTTTCTACTATTTACCAAAATTTAATGAAAATTATTTTTTAAATAGTGAAAATCACTAAAAAGAACCAATTACAATAAAAAAAAGTTAAAATACTAATCCTCAATTGCGGTGAGCCTCTAAAACGTATTTGATCCCTAGCCTCTTTTGATGTGTGTTGTGTGTATGTAGTTTGTGGTTAGTGTACTGTCGTGTATTGAGCATAGACTCTGTTCTGTTACCAATAGTTGTCGAACAAAAACCAATAGCACTTTCATATTCACGTAAACCGCAACCACGGCTTCTCTTTCTATTCTACGGAAGCGAGACTGGAAGGTGATACCTAATGGTAAAGTTAAAGCCAAAAATTATTTATTTATTTGGGTCATAAAATAACACATACGAACGACAAAGTTTACGATTTAGTGAGTTTAGTGAATCATTTAGGTTAGTTGCTAGATTGAGGCTCTTTATTAAATGGCTGTTCTATTATAATTCCATTAATATGCTATAATACCGTTTAAAGGTCTCAATTTGATAGTTACAGAACAAATAAACAATATACATCGACAATAATTCTGTCGCTTTATTTGATCAAGCTTTTGAGCGTACATATGTATACAGATAAAAGTTTCATATTTGCGGCACAATAAGATTTAATTACCAACAAATTTCTAACATCCTTTTGACATATTGTCATAAGTATTGGATATAAAATATATTTATTAAACACTTGGTTTTTACCGCGGCTTCGCTCACGTATAAGTAGGTTAGGTTATATTAGTAACAGTACTTCTTTTCACGACATATTATAAAATAAAGATCCCCCGCCGCGACTGGCTGTCTGTTCGCGATAAACTCAAAAACTATAAAACGGATTTTCATGCGGATTTCACCAATACACAGGGTGAAGTATACAAAAAACAAGTCACTGAAATTCTATAGGTATATGATGTTCTAAATCATCTCGATATTGCATAATATGTAATTTGTTTTGTATCTAGGTTCTGTTATTAATGAGATAAATATCTTGTAAGAATAAAGGGTTTGCTTCGTATTAATCCTATGAACCTGCGCTCTCGACAATCCGGCACACCGGCGGCCACACACAATAGGTTATCAATTTGAATTGACAGTTTAACACCGCTTTATTTTTAATAGCAATTGTTACATTTGGTATATGTATTTTCTCATCACAAGTTCTATATATGACGTAAAGCATCGCATCAGGTTCACAAATTTCATATCGTAGACCGTGAATAACTTAGTTGGCAAAATGTCACGGATTGCCGTGGTCACAGGTTCAAGTCCTGCTTCAAAGCTTTTTACTCGTTTATAATTTACAAGATTTCGCCTGCGGCTTCGCTCGTGTAAATGTAGATTAGGTAAGTAACAACTTTTTCTGGATGAAGGATACACTATGTCCTATTTTGGGAACAAAAAAGGACATAGGGCACCTTTAGGTAAGCAGGTTCCTCTGACAACGTGTATGCGAAATTTCATGACGATCTTTCAAGAAGTTTAGGCATGACAGCGTAACAAACAAACTCACATCCCATTTATAATATCAGTACTGTTATGATATGACATTCTGTTGCTATTGTTAGCGATTATAGGTAGAATATAATTATTTTATTGAAATACTTAATGAAGTGTAGCGATGTATAAGTATTATTTGAATATGTTTAATTGTACCCGTTATTTTCTGTTGGCAACACTGATTTTGCTCGCGTAGTCGCCTACGCTTGATAGTATAAAAACTAACGCGCGGAACGATAACGGGCAGTCGTACATTGAGTGCCGATCGTATAAGTTTGTGAAGTAAAAATGTATTAAGAGGACACCGCGAAAATTATCGTTTAGAATAGCTCCGCCCATATCCGCCTCAATGACACTCATTGTGTATCAATCCTTAAATAGTGGTCATAAGGTCTAAAATTGCGATGCGCCCTCAATGATCGAGAACGCTTAGAAATTGTTAAAAATACTTAAAATATTATTTAAAATAGTTGGTTTTTGTTATGGAAATAATGAGCTAGCAAATCACTAATATTGATGTTACGAATATATTTGAGTAATTCCTAAGCATAATGATAGTGTAACTTCCTTGTAATTTGAAAAATAGTAATTTTTTCAGAGGTGTTTTCGAAAATAATTATGATCGAGCCAAAATCACAATATCGTGTTTTTGAGCTAGGAAATTCTAGTTAAAGACATCAATTTACCTATATCGAAATTCTAGATTAATTGGTCTTCTCATAGTCCTATACTATTCGATGAAAGTTAGTGCATTTTTTCAGTGTGTCCTCTTAAGTGGCGGATATTGCATTCAATTAAATAAGGTATGCATATTGTATAACTATGTAAACTATTAATATAAATTGTAATTATGTTACAATTATTAAAGGAAATAAATGCCTGAGAACTGTCTGGAGTTTCCTTACACTATTCAAATGATATTCAAATGCTAAAAAAATGATGGATAATTCTTATGAATTGTCTATTTGTCACGTATTCAAACTAATGTGTAATGATAACGCGTACAATTCGTGACGATGGGTAAGAATAAACGGAAATACTTTACTGTACTGTAAAGTATTTCTGTTTATTTTATTATCCGAGTTCGCATGTCAAGGATCGGTATTGTTACTCAAATGTAATTGCACGTAGTGGCATCAGAGAATGGGTCTGTCTCGTTACCTTTAATGTGGCGAAGGGACGTTTGCTGATCCAAGCGGAGTTCTCATTTGTGACTGGTCTATCTTGGTTCGGATGTTGGCCATATATTTGTTAAAAAAGTTTAGTTTTAACTTTGGACTACAATTGAAATTAACTTTATACGGATTTTAATAACAATATTTTTTTAAATTACATGCACAATTATTAACGTCCGCGTAAACGTCAGACGATATTCGGATAACAATCTAACAACTGTAAATTGTTCTGAGTCTTGTAATTTTTTGCGTGTTCATATTTGCAGTTTTAAACAGACAGACAAATGGTATTACATCCACATTTCGCCACCTAAGTTTTTGGATCCCCCATTACCGCTCACCATCAAGGAAGTAGATAAAATCCACAAGTCGAAAAGCTAAACTAATGTCAAAGTTCAAATATTCATTTTGTTTTAGTATTTTTCGATGAAAATAAGGTAGAAGGGGCTTAAACATCTGCTTAAACATAACACCTGTTTGTCCCTAAAGTTGAAGGTAGACATATGCCTCACTCTTAGATCGCTAATGCTACCTACTGACATTTTACTGACAGGAAAGCTCAATCATATTTCAGCTGAACCGGAAATTCGCAAACAATATTAAACTTAAGCGTGAGTTGAGTGAGTTTAACATTCAACATGAAGTAATGTTTATTAGGTTATCTTTTTCCTGATTTCTCATTAGTTACATATAGTGTGGAAACAACATTTTAAATAAAACATCAATTGAAATCCTTTCTACTAACGCTTGCCTTTAAAAGTCAAAATGCACGGTTCAGTAAGCACTAAGTTTACTAGCAATTGTTCTGCCACTGTCTTATTAAATTAATTGGTACTTATTTACTTCACGAACATTCCACGTAATCATATTTTCAAGAAGTTTGTTTTCAACGTTTTGTTATTTATTATTTTACTGGAAACTTTTTTAATTATCACATTTCTTGCCCGTGTCATTTACCGTTGAGAAGTTTTCTTGTGAGGAAACAATCTTGATTGTGTCATCGGTTATTGGTGCCGCTCATTTAAGATAACCGTATGTATATGAAAATGTCAAAAGAAACATGTGTGTGAACCATGAGTAAACAACGAATAGAAAATATTACTTAAATCGTTTTCTTATTGCATAGCATTGTAAAAGCCTTTAACTTCCCAATTACTAGCCAGTTTCGTTTATAAATCTGTCAGGTCCCAATGCTGGATAAAGGCCTTACCACTCTCATTCCACCTACCTCTACCCAAAGCCGCTAAGGACCAACATTTTTTACAAGAGTCTAGTCTTCGCCTCGTCGTCTTCGTCTGGGCCTGCCGCAATGTTACTTGCCTTGACTTTACTCTGATTAGTTTTCTAATTATTATTTTCTTATTTATTAGGTTCACAAATTGGATGTGAACCTTACCTTACCTTACAGTATACAACAAAACCAAAAACAAAAAACTAGCCTTCGTCCACCCTGTAACAGTGAACCCAACATGCTCATGAGACGGTTAGTTATTTGATATGATTTTGTATTATATAAATCTTCGTATTTAATATAATACTAAATCATATCAAATACGAACATTTAAATCTTGAATGCTCAGATAAATGTTCACTTTTCTGGACTTAAAATTTTTATCTGACACACAATATTAACATGTTATCTGAACTATAAATATAGCATTATCAACTTCTCTCTCACTGAAAATTGTGAGCTTACAGATTTTGGGGACATTTATTCGTGCGTTTCTTCTAAGTACGGTAAAAACACGCCTATGATTTAAATCTTTGGTCAAATATTAGGCATGCTGTAGTAATACTTGTTAGGTTAACTTCACCGACTTATACATCCTAAATACATATTGTGGTATTGATGAGATATTAAACTTACTCCCAGACATATACTTCTGAGTCTAATAGGACAGAAAGACATCACACACTATGCTTATGCTCATCAATTTAACAATGAAATGTGATGCTGGTATTCATGTATATTAAGTTTGATAAATAGCACTGCTTGGCTCCTAAAGGTCATAGCGTCATGATTGTTATCTAAGATTGTGGTCGGGCCTTCAGGTAACATATTGGCGAAAACCCGATCATAATCCGTTTACGGGTTTTTGCGTGATAGTATAACAAATAAACAGTCAGACAGACAAAAATTCCATAAAAATATATTTTGTGTTCTATATCGATACTATGATGCATTCCAATTGAAATTTTGCGAAAATATTCAATGTACAGACAAAGTGCTCTTTGAATTTTATTGTAGTATAGATGGTTTTATGTCCTACGTAAGAGTGGGAAGCCTATAACCGTCTACCGCCCGCCCGCACCCGGCCCAATTGATGACTCCGTAATACTAGGTATTGCGAATTTCCTAATAGGAAATCCAATGATAGTTTGCCGAACCTAGGAATTGTACTCATGCACAGCAGTCACATGCATTATCGCTGAACAGTTGATACTGCAAATAAAATGTTATAGACTTATTATCTGACCCGCGCATCTCCGTATGCTTCACATTTACTCCGTTTTTGCAACATTTTCATTGATGCTCCGCTCCTATTGGTCGCAAGGTGATGTTATATAGCGCAAGGTGATGTTATATAGCGTATAGTCTTCCTCGATAAATGGGCTATTCAATGCTAAAATAATTTGTCAATTCGAACTAGTAGTTCCTGAGATTAGCGCGTTCAAATAAACAAACAAACTCTTCAGCTTTATAATACTAATATTATAAAGCTGAAGAGTTTGTTTGTTTATTTGAACGCGCTAATCTCAGGAGCTACTAGTTAGTTAGCTACAAAAGTTCACATAATCTATATTAGTATAATCTATACTAATATAGATTATGTGAACTTTTGTAAGTTGTTTTTAATAAGAACGGCTGATGGCATGGGTCATGGTCATCTATCGTTATCAAATTCCATTAAACCTTGTTAACAACATCTATATTTGATGGATTTGTTTTATTATAGGCGATCTAAATTAATAAAGCTAAAATAATTATACTGTGTGAGAGACTCCAAATTAAAATATTAATTAATTTCATCAGATCCTGTAAATCTGGATTGAACGCTGAATGAACAGTGTAATATTATTCGACCTTATACTTGTAATACTTCAAATATAATCACAAAATTATTCTAAATCTTATAAAGTAAAGAAAACAGAGATATGTACACCATTACAATACTTTTACAAAAAAGAAAATACTTTAATGTTCGAGGGCTGGCCTAATTGCTCAGAGTACTCTTCTACGGACAAAATTCGATCAATGTAATTTAATTAAAAACTGTAGGTATCTAGAAGCTCTTTGCCGTTTTTTGTGTTATTCAGCTGTGCTTATTTAACTTTAAGTTACTGTAAACACACCAGGTTATTGCCGCGGTTTCGCCTGTGTGAATCTCATCGGAATACATGCCAGGTTAAAAAGTTTCTTGTTAGGTAATTGAGAGTATCTATATATATATATTCTAGTATTATAAAGAGGAATTATATGATTGTTTGTTTGTTTGTTTGCACGGTTGTAACTCAAAAACGACTCAACCGATTTGATTTAATAATTTTCATTATTTCACCATTGGAAAGCTATATTATCACAGAGTAACACACACTATATTTTATAAAAAAAAGTACTGTTACTACTATAACCTAACCTACTTTTACGCGAGCGAAATTGCGGGCAAAAGCTAGTGGTTTATATGTGTGATATGTTTTATTCAAATCCTTTCAACGGTTTACGCGTGATTGAGTATCAAACATCGAAACAACTTAACAAGCTTTTTTTTTAAGACTACACAAGTGCTATTCATAGTTCCAGTATCGCGGAGAGCTTTAAAATATCCAAACAACGGACACAAAGAACACCCAGGCAACAACAATTTGTGGATCACATAATTTTTTGTCCTGTGTGGGGCTCGAACCCACAATCTTAACTTAATTAACTTAACTTACTTAATCACTACGCCATCTGTGCAGTCATTGGACAGATTAATATCCTATTTGTTAAAACAATCAACATTTACAGATTGGTTCAATGGATTGCGAGTAATTTGCTGTAAGTTGTCCATCGAATTAATTATTTTAATTAATAAATTGATTATTATATCATCGTTTTCTTAATTAAAATTGCTCTTTTACCGTATTCACGTAACAGGTCACATTTGCTGGTAGTATGAATTTAAACACTGAAAATTAAAATCTTGCTTCTCACAAAGTCGGCTAAAAGTATTGTTTACATAGTATAATTATAATATCCTACTACTATTATTAATATGAAAGTTTGTGAGGATGGTTGGATGGATGTTTGTTACTCTTCACGCAAAAGCTATTAAACCGTTTGCGATGAAATTTGGTAAGTAAATAGCTGAAGACCTGGATTAACACATAGACTAACTAGCTTTTCATCCCGATATCTTCACGGCATCGGGACCCACGCGGGTGAAACGGGGCGAAACTAATAATATTATAAAGAGGAAATAAAAATAAAGGTTTGTTTGTATGTGTTTGTTTGTAAGGATTTAAATCGAAAACAATTTAACCATTTTTAAAAGTTCTTTTGCCTTTAGGAAGCTATATTATTACCGAGTAACATAGGAAGTACCTGTGTCGCATCGGCCGAGACGAGCCGTCCCAGTGCCATCACTGAGGGGACTGCCCCGAGGACACGGCGCAGCATACACTGGAGGAGTGCCCAGCCTGGGTAGAAGAGCGCCGTGACCTCGTCACAGCAGTCGGAGTGGAGCGTCTCCCGCTACCGGCCATGGTTGAGTCTATGATTGCGAGCGAAAGCGCATGGGTAGCCGTCGCCTCCTATTGCGATGTAGTAATGCTCGCTAAGGCGGTAGCGGAAAGGCAACGGGAGAAGAACATCAATCTAACGGCCCGCAGACGACGCACTGGGCGCCGTAGGGCGCAGCACGATCTCCGGCGCTCCCCATGAGCGCTAGCCTGGGGTGACAAACCTAGGGCAGGCTGTTGCCCGTGCAGTACCAGGCCTGAGACGGCGGCGCATCGTGTTTCGCTCGCGCCTCTCGAGACGAAAGAAAGTTAACTGAACAAAGCCGCCACGATTCAGTGGCGGCCAAGATCTGCCGGAGCTGCAGGATGAATGTGCGAGCGATCCCTGCACCCCGGCCATAGACCGTGTGAAGGAACACCATGGTAGGTTTAGTCGGTAGGACTCGGGACTTTATTACTTACTATCTTTCCCCGAGTAAGCCCGACATAACCTCTCCGGCAGCCCCTGCGGAGGAGTATGCGTCACGGCATTCCCCCACGTAAAAAGAAAAAAAGGCAATTCTTTATTTAAAAAGAAGTACAAACCTAACCTGACCTACCCTTACGCGAGCGAAGATGTGGGCCAAAAGTATAATATAATATTAAGTATACAATAACATAACATAAAAACAAGGCAATCGTTGAGCTGAGTATTTTACCTACCGTTATTACTTTGTATACACTGAAAATTGTTTTGCGACTAGGCACTTTATCATGAAACAGGTTTCCAGGCGAAAAAATAAGTCCTAACAACACGGAGATGAAGGCTCGTTTGTAAATGCCTTTTTAATAGAAAAGTAATGCGTATCAAATGAAATAGAATTTTTGAATGAATTGGTAGTTGCCTATTTTGTAAACAATATTTTTACTACAATATTATGTTAGTGCCTCATAGACAAATATTGTAATAAACTGAGTATGAACTACAAGTATAGTATTATATCAGTTATGGTATATGAAATAATTATTCCAAGGGTCCTTGAAATGAAACACTTCACACGTTCAGTAACTATTGATGTAGTTCTCACACAAAGTTAGTACTGTATGAAAGCGTTCAACAACACAAAAAATTCGTTCGACTTATATAGTACGGCCGTGCACCAAACCATAGCGCGATTCAGCGGGATGGAACAATGCCCTCTATCGGCGCGGTATATAAACCCTTAATAACTGGTTTGCTCGTAACACGTAATTAATTTCGCTGGTCTCCGTCAAGGTACTAGTTGTTGTTTTACTTTGGACAGTATGAACTAACAGAATTGAGAATTATTAAGCAGGAAATACTTAACAATGAAGCAGGACAGCCTTTTTTTTTTTAAATAACAATTCCCGCACTCAGAATATTGCAGGTGTCGCGGGGAACTTTACAAAAATTCGAAAAACAAAGAACACTCGGACTTGGAATAACCATTTGTGGATCACACGAAGTTTTGTCCCGTGTAGGATTCGAAACCACAACACTCGGCGCGGTGGCAGTGGCGACGCAACTGCTTAAACCACTACGTCATCCGTGCAGTCGAATCAAGGATCAGGACTCGAACCCCGGTAAACCGTGGCATAGCTTTATTTACCCAACTATGTTCATTCCCGACTTTAAATCTATCCCCATTTAAAATATGTATGGACGGAGGAACGCAGTGGATAAGAGGTCGCCTCGCTCCAGTGTTGTGGTTTCGATCCCCACACGGAACTAAAATCGTAGGATCCTTAAATATTTGTTGGGTTTGATAGAAAAATATTTGATTTGTATCTCCACAACACAATAAAATAAAATATAAACTTGTACAGCACAGTATACAGTATGGAGACCGAATTAGGTTAGTCAGCTATTGTAGCAGCTGAAATTGCAACGCTGGTATTTTCGACCTTTACAGTATGTGAGTAATTACGTTCCTATGTGTTTGTTATTTAATGTATGTCACGTCCTTTGCATAACAAAAAATTAAATAAATAAATCGGAAATTGATTATTTTATTCAATATTTACCATATCAGTCGAAGACGTCCACTGCTGGACATAGGTCTCCCCAAGGTTTTCCATACAGACCAATCATGGGCCACCCGCATCCAACTGCTTTCCACGACCCTTACCAGTTTTCCAGGCTAACTTGTCTACGCCTACTACTACCTTTTCCGTCATGTAAAAAATATATTAATATAAAATATTAACGATAAATATTATTGGTTCAGCATTTCAAACCCGAAATCGTAGCAAACACACAAAGCTCTACACATTTGTATGAAAATACGATATTTTAAGTTTGTTGACTGAACTGTTCTAATATTATTATTCACCTTTTGTTTTGTGAAAAGAATAAGTTCGTAAAATAACAATTCTTAGAACATCCTTAAATTTGCTCAACAAATTCGAGAAGTTTATGTGTTTAGGCCTGAATGTATTTTCTAAAAAGTCAACAGTGGAAATAAATGCCAGGAAACAGGTATTCAATTTAGGAAATCGGTAAACTGACGGATATTATAAGAGATTAATTGTTCTTTGACACTGCTTACACAAGGTATTGTTGCGACTAATAGATGTCTCAAGGAAGGCAAATTTAGTTATAAATTAATGGTTTATTGCTTGCTGGAGATTCTCGCTTTTAGTTTCTTTTTTTTTAAGGACTACTCCTGCACTAAGAGTAATTCCTATGTGGCGGAGGACTTCACAAACATACAAACAACAAACACAAAGAACATCCAGACTCGGAACAATCATTTGTGGACCACACAATTTTTTTGCCCTGTGTGGGATTCGAACCCACAACACGCGGCGCAATGGCAGTGACGAGGTGACCACATAAATAACTACGCCATCCGTGCAGTTATTGCCATACCATTAGTTATTCTGTCGCTCAGCCGATATCGTTGCCATTTTATTCACATGGTTCGTGGCTTTAGAGCTAGGCTGGTCTCGGCTACAAATGATCAATACTGTCGGTCAATATCTTGGAATTCAGTCATCAGCAAATGTAAAGGTTGCCGTATATATACATAGGTATAGCTTTTGCCCGCGGCTCCGCTCGCGTAAAAGTTGGTTAAGCTTTAACCTCAAAACCTACATTTAAAGTAATATATATGTTACTCGGTGATATAGCTTACTAAAAGAGCAAGAAGTTTTAAAATTAATTATATTTTTATTTAAATCTTTACAAACAAACGAAAAATCTAATATTTTCTCTTTATAATATTAGTATAAGCGTTATTAATTATTAAATAATTACTTAAGTAATAATTACGTCACATGATTCTCACATCACATAGAATCACTGGGGCGCTTGGTAACCTTATAAGAAGCGACGGACGTTCGCGGCAACGCTTGCGACGTTGCCAGCCCGTAATTGCGCGTCGACTTCGACAGCTTAGAAATGTAAGCTATTAGCTCGTCTTTGAAGCGACATTTTGTTACTACATAGTTATTTATTTGACTTTTTTGCAATTACTTTTAGCCGTTGTCTTAGGTATATTGTATCACGCACTGTTTAGCCTGTTAACTTATCTATACAAATATTATAAGATATTTATTTTTATGTTTATTAGCAAGCTACTTTATTCAGAATAAAGTAGCATAGGCTATATATCGTCACGCTACTAGCCATGGGGGAGTAATCATGAACGTAGGTGAAACTGCGTGGACGGTTCGTTTTATATATATTTAATAATATTATTAAAAAAATATATATTGGGCTGCCTGTCTATTGAAGCGGAGTGAGGCTGCGGAGCGAAGAAACGGAGAAATATTAACCAATAGGATTGCATAAAATCTCCGCTCCGCTCCAGTATGCAATCATATTGGTTAATATTTCTCCGTTTCTTCGCTCCGCATACACCTCTGCCCACTACAGTGGAGACATATGTATGTAGATCCTTATTTCGCCAGCTATGTTTTTAGGTACCATGTAGTTCGAGAAGATCCTGTTGCCGTCTAGGCACATTTCAAGACCCCATGCGGCTACTAAGAATTATCTAACTCAAATATCCATATGCGTTTGCATCCTACAGGAGCCGAAACCATACCAGCGGCATTTTACAATCGAATGCAAACAAGATAGTCTGCAAATCAAACAAATTCTGTAGTTCAATATTAAAGTAGATAGGGTCCATCAATTGCTCATAGCCTGTAACATTCTAGACCAGTTCCCCAATTTTGGTCACAACGTCAGTTTTTGTTAACACCAGACCCCGTAACTCCATCATTTCCAAACCGGGTCACGTTCAAATCGTTCAATTTTCAGCGCAGTTGGTATTGTTACAATATTCGATTGTTCCATTATACCGCGTATAAAGCCTATTGGTTCGTGTATTATTCAAAAGGTTTTATTATGAGCTAGATTTCGCCCACGGCTTCGCTCGCTTAAATGTAAGTTAGGTTGGTAACAGTACTTTTTAAGAGATGTATGTCCTATGTATATCCCCCCTAAAACGTGTATACGAAATTTTATGATAATTGGTCGAGTAGTTCGAGTGGTAAAGCGTAACAAACAAACTCACAATCGCATTTATAATATTAGTTAGGACATAGGGACTTAAATGATTATAAATGATTACATGTTGTTCCCAGCAGCCCACTCCCGCCAAACATAAGATCGCATTATCACATTATGTGGTAACATGGTAACTATTATTAGGTGATGGAAGAATAGGGTTGGCTGCCATACGGTTATTATATTGACATATTATGTGTAATAATGAGTGGCGGCAGCCGCTGTTGCTAATTACTATTATGCGACAAATGTGCAAGTTAAAAACTTTACAAAAAAGAAATGTATAATGTATGTCATATTTATCGTATTCGCCGTTCTCCGGGACCCCCGTCCCGCAGATCGGGGTACTCAGGGAATAATCCTTTATACCTAGTAGGTTTGAGCATATCAATACAATCGTTTATTTGTAAAAACATGTAATGTAAGGTGTTGATATTTTATAGGTATGGTACGTTCATGTTTCGCCACTTAATTGGTGTACAAATATCATACAAGGCGTTACATCTATGTACTATGTACTTGATAAACGTTTACTGAATTTATACAAGTTAAAGAAGATTTAAAATATTATACAAAATAAAAATACAAAGCTAATTTAATGCAAAATAAGGAAAAAAGAAAAACAGTTAACAAAAGCATAAATGTCATAATATTGAGTTGCTTTAGCTGTCTTTATAATCGGGCACGCCACGATCGTGGCGGTAAGTCCCGTGTTTGAGGAGTGGCTGGAGAGGCGGCATGGCGCCCTCACCTTCCGGCTGACACAGGTAATGACTGGCCACGGTTGTTTTGGCCAATTCCTGTGTCGTATACGCCGGCGAGAGACGCCCGGTTGTCACCACTGCGGCGACTGCCGCGACGTAGTTGAGGACACGGCGCTGCACGCTTTGGCGGTTTGCCCCGCCTAGGCATCGCATCGCCGTGAGTTGATCGCGACAGTCGGATTGGTTGCCCTCTCGCTCCCGGCCGTAGTTCAGTCTATGGTCCGGAGTGAGAGGTCGTGGAACGCCGTCGCCTCCTTTTGTGAGGAAGTCATTTCCATCAAGGAGGCGGCGGAGCGGAAGAGGGAGCGTTTAAACCCTCTCCCCAACCGCAGAACCGGGCGCCGGAGGGCGCGAGATGACCTCCAGCCACCCTGAGGATTGACCTGTGGGTGGTGGGCTTTGTGCGCCTGCCCGCCATCCGTTCAGCACCAGGTCAGAGAGGCGGCGTGCGTGTTCCCACGCGCGCCTCTGTTTCGAGTCCGTCTCCCCTCTAGGGGGGAGACAGTAGGGTTTAATAAGTGAGTGAGTGCCTTTGGGTAGGTCTCTTTGCGTAGTGGCCTGCCGTTTCATACGGCGGGCCGAATCCTCGGCGGGGTCGCGACCGCATGCGCAAGTGATTCGCGCGGCCCCGTCGATAGTGGTTTTGTCGAGGAACACCGTGGTAGGTTTAGTCGGTATTCCGGGAGGTCCTTTATCATTTCAACATCTTTCTTTTACCCCGGCGAGTCCGACATAACCTCTCCGCCCGCCCCCGCGGAGGGGTATGAGTCAAGCATTCCCCCACGTAAAAAAAAATTTCAATCAATTCTTTCTTTAGTTTTAGTTTAAATTGTTCTAGGTTCAGACTCTTTACAGGGTTAGGTATTTATTGTATATCACGGGCGCTAAACATAGAACACTTTTATGCATTAGCGTTGTTTTAGATCTAACCGTGCATGCATAGTCTGTCGTTATTTCTACAATTGCGAATTACTATATCAGAAGTGCTACATATGTATGTATGTTGAATTTCGATCCGTTACCAAAATGATAAACAGCTTTACACGCTAGAAGGACAAAGAAAACACAGTAGTAAGAGAAACGTACCGAATTTTATATGTTAAAATCCACACACGACATTATATAATGTCTTTAAAAGCAAATAAGGCCGGATCCGAGCTTTTATTTGGGTCGTAATTACAGGCCAATTAAATCTTAGCCTGGCGGCGAAATGCCCGCTGTGATCCAAAACAAATGGAACTCGGGTGATTATACTGACCATTAAAGATCGTATCTCATAATGGCTGACCTACCTTTAAGGCTTTTTCATACAGGTGTTAAGTTTATACAACTGAAGTGGCAGATGAAGTGTGGTGCTTTAGATGGTAAGCAGTTAGCTAAGGACGTTTGTAGCAACAAGGACGTACACCTGATTTGATGACCTTTTAACAATTTAGAAGTACTATCAGTGCAAGAGATTTAAGGGTCATTGGATCCGTGATGATATTATATTGCCTTATTTTAAGACATCTATACTTGCTCTAGGATCATATTATGAGACCATTTGGCTGCAACCGCTTGTAAGGTATTTTGGAAGATATTTCAACAGACAGCATGCTTCATTTTAGAGCAAACGACACTCTACATCTCTATATAAATACAAGTATTCCGAAATCGCACCGATGGCCAGTTACCAGTATTTTGCCTTTACGTTATTTCAAGAAGATATATCACATATGTAATCTATAATTATATTGCAGAGAAAAAAAACAAGTTATAAAACAGGACTTGAACCTGTGACCTTAACAAACCGTGTCGTTGCTCTGCCAACTGAGCTACTCATAGTCCTAGGTCAAGAATTGAGCTTAGCGTCTAAGTTTTGCATATAGGGCTGTGTCATCTATCGTTTAGTTATATCATAGGTGCCTATTATTAACCATCCTTATAATTAATACTAAAATAAATAAACTATTTAAAACTTTTGCCTGCAAAAGAACTGTGTAATGTCTTAATTTGTACTCCTGTCAATGTGTATGCGTAATTTAATGACGGTCGGTCGAGTAGTTAAGATGTGAAAGCGTTACAAACAAAACAAATAAACAAACTCACATTCGCAATTATAATATTAGTTGGGATAAGTATAAGTAGCTTATTTTTCTAGTCAACTTTTATATTTATTAAGCTGATATTGTGAGCTCTTTGCGGTTGATATGAGGCCTCCAACTCCGATGTCGACCCCTAGTAACAAATATTGCTTTCATTATAAAATTCATCCTCACCGCATGATTCCAATCTGAACATCTAATTAAATTTCAGAAAGAAAATGTACTTCTTAAGTGCCGGTATAGGGAGGAAAAACGACCTTCCATACTTAATTACTTTTCTCTAAGGTCAGTCTTGGCCTACAGCCAACGTTGACTGCTGATCTTTAGGCGTACCTACCGTGTGTTTCTTTATTAATTTACTAATTTTTGTACGCGGCTTAGCTCGCGTAAAAGTAGGTTAGATTAGGTTTGATTATGTTCTCCGCTCCCCTTTTCCGCGGAGAGGTACGCGTCAAGACATTTCCACACATTAAAAAAAACGTAAGGGGTTTGGTTATGTTAGTAACAGTACCTACTTTAAAAACACTATATCATCTATGTTACTCGGTGATAATAAAGCTGGCTAATGGTAAAATATGTATTTTTTGTTATATAATTATTTCATTTGACTATCAATAAAAACAATCTCGCTATACACCCATATTCTTATTACGAAGATATGGTTTTATATGAAGTTTTAAGGACTTCGACAGTAGCGACAGCCTAGTACCAGTAGTTCGATCCCAATGCGCGCATTTCTGACTTTTCGAAGTTATGGGCGTATTAAATAGTTAATTGTCGCTTTAAGGCGAGGAAACCTGTCTGAGAGATCTCCATAATGTTCTCGAAGATATGTAAAGCCGCACTGCGCCAGCATGGTGGATTATGGCTTTCTCACACTGAGTACAGGCTCGTGCCCAAAAGTGTGACACTTTAATTAACAGGGCTAATATTATATAAAGCTACTTCACAACCTTAGTTTTGTCACACCCTACTAAAATTACAGCCTGTACTTATATAATAATACTCAAACTGCACTCGAACGCTGAACCCGTACTCGAACCCGCAGATTAGCGACTGCCGCTCGTATATTTGATGTTAAAACCCTCTCAACTTAGCTAACTGTTTTTGAGTACGGGAGCATAATGAAACTACAATTTGTCTCGAATGATTGGGTTTTACGATTTACTCTAGTAAGTGTTTTTGGATTTTACTTTCAGACAATATTTATCAACCTGTCGGTTCGTAAGGAAGGCGTTCGAACTAAGCTATAAGTAAATTAGTGAAATTGAATAATTTATACGCTCCTGCGCGCTTTGGCGAAAATATTGGCGTTATTGCCTTAGTAAATAAGTAGACAAATCTTACAAGTAGGCGTTGATATTTGTAATGCCCATTAGAAGCACATTAGGGCATCTTATCTATATTATAATATGTATGTACTAGATGTGAGCTACAACTTAACTCCAGTTCTTTAAAACTTTAGTTTTCAAGTTATTTCCGTACAAAATTCAATTAAAATCTTTTCAGAGATTTGCGCTTGAATATGTATCGTAAAATTTTCGGTTACGAATTTTAAGTATTGCCATGTATGATATAATCCACCTCTGTTGACTGCGTTAGTGTGTGTTGTGCGTTGTTATCAGAGTAACATGCATCTCAAGCTTCAGACACACTAATAATGTAAGACTTTCTTTGTATAATATGCATGTATTTACAAAAAAAAGTATATATGTATGTTTATCCATTGTCTTGTACCCATAGTACAAGCTCTGCTTAGTTTGAGCCAGATGGTGTTGTATGTATGTGGTAGAATATTACATAATTATTATTATTACTGGAGCATTCTTAGCATAATATTTTAATATTAAATGAGGAAGTTAGTCATAATTAATTTAATTCACTCCGCGTATTTTCTGTTGATTCAAACTGTTACGAAACACAAAACATTTTTGTTGGAAATTTCCTTAAATAATAGTAAGATTGAACACAGAGAAGCTAAGAAATACATGAATCAAAATATTACATTACGTCTTTTTCTTAGCAGTTGTTATTGGTTTCGTTTACAGAATAGACGATATATTTTTTCGGTTTACAATATATTGGCCAATCTTGAAACCACTTGTTGGATTATGCAGCAAGGCAATCGCCTGGCGTTTGGCACCATGCTCGGAAAACATCAATAAGGTCGACTGGCCTTGACGTCATGGTGCCATGTAGACCAATAACACGTTGCTTATCCGTTCAGACATATGCAAACATGATGCTGTGTGGTTGGACAGAGCTAATAGTTTCACCAATTGTTTGTATAAACGCTGCAAGCCAAATCCAATTATGAACTGTCAACATCAACTCTGCGAAACTCTTGCGTTAATTGTGTTAAATTGGAGCATTTTAAACTATAATCTGAAGAATGACTTGCACACTTGCAACATATCAAAATAGACCATTACTTTTTCCACCAGCACCTTATGTACGTTTTGGAAATTTTACTTATTATGGCTACATAATTACGCTAGCGATCGATATATAAATATATTAATTACATTGTGACTCTTAACCATACGAAGAGTTTCGTCAGTTTCGAATATTATAAATCAAATAATCCCGAAGAATACAATGGTTTAATATGATTTCCAATAATTTTAATGTAAGACTATATATCTCTACTGCAATTAGAAACATATTGATATCATCGTGGGGCGTTTGCGTAGATGACAATTACATATAGAATTGAATACTCATAGAACTGCAAACATCATTAAAGTTCATTATAATTATGTCCTCAAATGTCTCTTAAAATCAATATAATGTTTATAAGCAGCGCCGCGTCTCAATGCACACAAAAAATCTCATTTTATTGGCGAAGCTTATTAAAGATCCAGCAAGAAATGGCGTTGTTTGATTGCGTGAAGCGATAACGACACCGGCGTGCCTAGATGCTTTGCGTTAATACCTACTCTGTAAGTCTATCAAATGATTGCGTTGAAACGATACAATTGCCATTACTACTTAGTGGCCAAAGACAGAGAAGACCTTTAGGTACTGCTTAAAAATGCGATGACTACAATTGGGCAAAGCGACGACATATCATCGCGACGATGGAAACAAGTGAGAAACGGCAATGAATTGCCGTAAATCTCAGAGTTCGAAAAAATGGTATCACGTGACCTTGAGGTCAGAGGTCAAAGATCATAGTCATTTTGGGGGTATATCGACTATGCTGAGTCAAATGGCGTTGACCGCGAGTCTCTAGCTCTTACGTTTCTTGAGTTGAACGTTGTATAATAGACGGACGGACAAAGCTATCGTACAAGAGGTTTTTCGAACTTTAAAAACAACAGTACAAAATCGCTACGACACAAATAGAATTCCAATCTTATTTAATTATTCCTAAACTCTCAAACTTTATATAAATGTATTTAGATTTAATATGAAATAGCAATTGCTTCAACCAAACCACAAAATATTATAAGCTTAAACAATGGAGATGGATATACGCTATATTTGCAATCAACAGCAACAAAATCATAGTTAGCAACCGAGCCAGTACCGAGTACGATATAAAACAATGATACTAATTCACTAACTACAATAATACGTTTAAAGAAATTAATTTGCTTAGTCTTTCAATATATTGTCTAGAAAATACCGAGAATTAACAAGCGGAGGCACAGTATCTTAATAAAATGTAAGTCTAGTTTTATTATGCTTTATTACACAATTGTTTGTTATCCCAAAGAAATAAAAATAAATAAAAATAAAAATAAAGTCGAAGATAGAACATGAAAGTCTTAAACAGAAAAAAAAGCGTGCCTCATTTGTAACATCGTTTTATTTTAAGATATTACATTTGCTGATGTACTTAGTGACTAATTAAATTATTACAGAAAATAAACAAATGATTAACATAATATATACACAAATTATTTACAAGAAATAAAATAACAAAATTACAAAACGTCATAATATTCCTCCGCATCGTCGTCAATTGGCATTGTGCCCAGAAGACTGCCACGCCAAGCATTGCCACGTTGAATGGCAATACTTATCCTTTGTGCAAAGAAAATAGTGACTTATATTTACTGCGATTGTAGTCTATCTAGGTTCTTTGTAAAAACGAAGATCGAAGTTTGTTAAAATTTACATTACAATCTATACTTATTATTTTCAAATTTATTGGGGTCTCTAGTCACACAGGAGCAATTGATATCCGAAAGGACATAGGTATTTTAGTCTAGACGGACTTTGTTTCATTATTTCAAACCGACTATAGAGACCGACAAATTTTCTTTACTGGAGCCAAGGATTGTGTGGCCTTTTCTAAATAATCACCAACGTATAGGTATGAACAGACATGACCAGAGATTAAACAAGACTAACCACTTATCGCAGATTAACGGTCAACATAGCAAGTTGCTTAGTCTTGTGGATCAACCATCATACTTCATATACATACAAAATAACACTTTTATATCTCAGAAGGCGTAAGCAGGAGTTTGTTATCTTTGAAATATTAATATCAGCTCCGTCTACATACTGGCCCACTCACGAAGTTTTTCTACACGTTACAGCTAGTGATAATTAATTATTTAATGCAATCATAACTTTGACAAATCAAATGTGTGTGACTTGCGATCGAATTCTAAACGTCTACATGACAATTCAACGGTTTCGGAATTAGCAATTGCTGCTACAACTTTGAAATATTTATTACTGTACTAGCGATTCGTCCCGGGTAGTACAAAACCTTAACAGATTATACACTTAAACCTTCCTCATGAATCACTCTGTCTATTAGTGAAAACCGCAAGGAAATCCGTTTAGTAATTTTTGAGTTAATCGCAAACAGACCGACAGACGCGGCGGAATACTTTGTTTTATAATATTACTGTATATAATTAATATATTTTTATCTACATCCTTGCGCTATTATTATGACAAAATGAAAATAGTATATTTTATTTTACCTGTGCGGGCTCTTAGGAGAGAGCTTACTCGGCCACGTCTGCACATGCCTCCGCTACGCCCACACGTTGGCGTATAGCATTTACAAAGCCCACCACTGTCCACATGGTGGGGACCACTTCATTCATTTGCTCTGCGGTTAATTGACACACGTGTTCACAAGAGTTAAAAAAAATATAGGTACTGTCATCACATTGTATAATAAACATCTAATGTAAGAACATACATTAGACTAGGTACATATGTACGTATGCCTATGTATATTCGAAGTGCCAGTCAGAGGTGCGAAACATTATTGCCCTTTAAGATTTTCGTGCCCACGTAATTGGCAGCCAACCCATTCCAGTCTACCGCGCATATTTGTAAACTCCGTGCTTTACTGAGGATTTTCGAACAGAAATAGCAATAAAGTCTGGAATAATCTGTTAGATGCCAATCCTCGATTCTGTATTGATTCTCTTAATTGGGTACGGATATTCGGACTTCTTCAAGCCTTATTATTCATTTGTAATCATTCGAATAATTGAATATTAGTTAAAAAAATGTGTTAATTTTATGAAAAGAAAAGTAAAATTGAAAGATTATACTTTTGTACTTAACTGATACTCGTCCATATTCCTTTGGTCCAGGCAGAAGTGAAGTCTCACACCTACATTCTACCAGCTTTGATCACAGCTTTGATATGACAATCAGTATAACTTTTTACATGTACCTTGATGTCTATTACCGTAGCTGATTCTTCGATATCTACAGAACTGGTATAAATATGTGGATATCAATAGTAAGGCTATCATTTCAATTTTTATATATTGCGTGTAACAAAAAGTGCACTCATACATATTTAACATCCAACATTGCGAAAAGCTTTTATTCATAAAAAATAATAAAATATAAATTGATATTGTTTCGATTCATTTAAAAATACATATTATTTTATCGACGGTGTCCAGACACAATGCTTTTATCATAATTCTTAAATGATTAAGCTGACAGGTTACAAAAATTACTAGTAAAGCGCTATTATTCTTAATAGTCCGCGCAACTAAGCTTGCTTGTGTTAGAAGTGAGTTCACGTAGCGCTGTGGTCCGCCGAAGGGCGCAAGATGTCCTCCAGCCACCCTGAGGTTTGACCTGGGGGTGGTGGGCTTCATGGGCCTGCCCGCCATCCGATCAGCATCATGTCCGAGAGGCGAAATAGGGGGTACAGTAGGGTTTAAAGTGAGAAGTGCCAAAGGGTAGGTCTCTTCGTGTAGTGACCTGCCGTTTCATGCTGCGGGCCGAAATCTCGGCGGGGTCGCGACCGCATTTGCAAGTGATTCGCGCGACCCCGTCGATAACGGTTTTGTCGAGGAACACCGTTGTAGGTTTAGTCGGTATTCCGGGAGGTCCATTATCATCATTTCAACATCTTTCTCTTTTACCCCGGTGAGTCCGACATAACCCCTCCGCCCGCCCGCGCGGAGGGGTATACGAAAATGCATTCCCCAACGTAAAAAATAAAAAAAGCGCTATGGTTGGTATTAAAACCTACGAGCTTTTCGGTGACAAGTCCTATTCTGTGTTCATTGGGTTTAACACACTTAATTAATCACATTTGATTTTCTATACCTAGATACATAATAATAACAATATTGCTTGACACGGCACGCATCGTAAGGAGGTTCTTCTCTCTGGAGCCCTAACCCTATACCTGTGGGTCTTCAAACATTTTATATTTTCTAAATTGTATTTAGAAAATATTGTAATGTTTGAAGACATAGATATATAAGATAATATATTTAAAATATAACAATTATAGTAAAGTGAAATTATAAAAAATATAATAATAATAATAGCAAAGACCACTGGGAGGTATATCACAAGTGTGTCCATACAGAGTACTGGTACAACGTCTAATTAACATACATTGGAAACACAAGCTATTAATTACGTCCAGTCAGGATATTGGACTATATTCTTCAGTAAAGTAGAAATAAGTAAGCATGTACATCTTCAATTAAGAGCTCCAGGTTTAAGCAGTCGTTTGCTGAGTTTTTACTGCATTATCTTCATTTTTGACAACATTTGATAGGCATCGTTAATTATTCAGAGTACTTATCTATAATATGTCAAGATAATTTGTTAAAACTTTGCAAGACGTGCTGCAAAGTTTGACAAGACCATAATATATGTATGTAGAATATAATACTGAGAACCCCTTATTTAAAAATACTCCTTTGGATATTTTTAACGAGTTCAATACACTTGTGTGCCGAGGTCTGATGATGGAGTCAACAATAACTTAGAGGCACTTCTCAATGGCTACTATTACCATCCTTAGCCTAGCATACGTTCTTAGTTAATATAAAATAACAAAAATAGAGTTTCTTTTAGATGAATTGAGTAGATACTAGATTTTGCCCGCGGCTTCGCTCGCGTAGAAGTAGATTAGGTTATGTTATCTTAGTAACAGTACTATTTTGATAAAATATAGGTAGCCTATGTTACTCGGTGATAATATTAGCTTTATAGTAGTGAAAGAATTTAAAAATCGGTTGAGTAGTTTTTGTGTTAAATCCTTACAAACAAACAAACCAAAAATCAAACCCTTCCTCTTCATAATATTAGTATAGATAAATAATATACTCTATGTACGTATCTATACTAATATTATGAAGAGGACACAATACATATTTAATTTCATCAATATCGGTGCAGCAATTGAATGTGGACATAACAAAAGGACAAAGTACTTTCGCATTACCGTCATTAGTTAGATCAATGTTGATGACAACTTGCGTCATGACATAATATAAGTAATAATAACGTAAATTAAGAAGTACAAAAGTAATGAAAACTTGCATGGATATCTTTGTAAGATTTCATTACATGCTATCGATTGTTACTAATTCTGGAGAAATCAAGTTCAGGTTTATGGAGTAATAAAATAAAGTTGCGTAAGAAGATATTAATCAAATCTATTAAATGATCACAGAGTTTGGTAACTAGACGTACTTACAAGTTTGAAATGTGATGTTCGCCTAAACCTTACTTTAATGCGTTCTACTCTTTAAAAAGGTTATTCTCAAAACAAACTTATAAAGTAAAAAGAAAGCTAAGAGGTTTACTTAGATTGCACATTGTTATACGTATTAGTATTATTAAGCTTTAGTTGTTGTTAAACACAGGGACCGGTCGAACAAACGATCAAGACCTAAGTTTTGCTTACGTAAAATAGAATCGAGAAATGTTTTTGTATGGATGTTGTTTACAGTGTATGCTTAACAGTTGAGTTAAATGTGAGATGACCAGTATATGTCGAAAACATTTGACGTAATTTACCCAATGTCTAATCTTTTCGAATGAAATTCAATTAAAATAAAATTAAGTTACACAAGCGCATAATCAAGATGCAGATGGCCTAATGTCGACATAAAGAGGCATGCCATGTTGCGCACCAGTTTGAAACGCGCCCGTTTAAAGCGCATCAGGAGTATTCCACGCAGCGCACCTGTTTGTGCGCAAACAATTAATAATAAATTTATTAATTGTCTATTCCACTTTGCGCACCAGAGGTCATGGACCTACAGTCACGCGAGTGAAGCCGCGGGCAAAATCTAGTAAAGAAATAAACTAATAGGATAGGCAACAAATCAGCGTTTACGTGATGTATGAAGTTAAATCGGTATGATAATTAACAATTAATTTTTAATACAATTTTAACAATGTTTCTCCAGCACTGTATAACACGTTAATTTGTAACCAAAAGTGATGGTTTCGATATAGATGCTCGAATGACGTGAACTCGCTCTTAACATTTAGTTTAGCTGAAAAATACCTATCAATGATTTTTGAACCAGAAGCATTCAAGCATTCAGCTTAAAACCCATTTAAGAAAAGCGGGTGATAAAATGATCGTTATCGATATAGTCAATTTGTTATTAATTTAAATGTTAACCACTTTACTAATTAAATAATAATATTATTTTCTTTCTTCATATGTTTAGGTGAACACCGTCGTCTAAACTCTTATTGCCTATTGGAAATTGAAAAAAGTTGGACCCACAAAAATATACACGATAACAAGAGGTTCATAAAATTCATAAAAAATAAGTGCCTAGAGAATTTCGAGGAGCGTGTTTCATTAATAAATTAATTATAACATGAATGAAAGTGGAATAAACTCACATTCAGATTTAATTATGACAAGTTTACGTAGTTTATGTATTTGCAACAAAATCTGAGTTTACTAAATATAATTAAAAGTATTTAATACTAGCTTTTGCTCGCGGCTTCGCTTGCGTAAAAGTAGGTTGGGTTATGTTAGAAACAGTACTTTTTTAATATATTATATTTTTGATAATATCGCCTTTGTTACGGGGTGATAATATAGCTTTCTAATGGTGAAAGAGTTATTAAAATCGGTTAAGTAATTTTTGAGTTAAATCCTTCCTTCCAAACAAACAAAAATCAAATCTTTCTTATTTATAATATTAGCTTAGATTTCTTACAACAGATAATTAAACAACATTTTGCTAATACCGACCGAAAAAAATGTAGGTCGACGGATTTTAACAAAAGATTTTTAAGGCAAAGTTTTTCGCTTTTATGTTACAAAACCATTGACATTATCTACATAATTATCTTCTATTTCCACGTGAACTTATCTTTTCTCTTTTAATTCTGGCCATGTCTAGACTACAACACGCCGTAGGCGTTATCTTAAACAAATCCTCGGGTGATCCTTATTATTCCAGCGGTAGATCACACATGGAATAGGTTAATTTAAAATAATATATTTGATATAAATTTAAGTTTTATATAGACAGTAATATATGGCAAAATGGCAGCAATACCTTGTAGGTACATAGTTGAGTTGTAAAATACTGAAATTATTATTTAATAGCAATTTAAAAGAGTAGCGTGTTGCAGGCTTCTTTTCATAGGCTCAACCTTTTGCCTGAACCAATACCATAACCAAATAAATATAAATTTAGTAATCTCAATAACCAATTACATTTGATATTCATAAGTCTTACTTTGTGACCTAAATGTACCTAATGTAAGTATAGTAGGATTGCTACAGCGACGGGCACGCCACGATCGTGGCGGTAAGTCCCGGGTTTGAGGAGTGGCTGGAGAGGCGGCATGGCGCCCTCACCTTTCAGCTGGCACAGGTAATGACTGGCCACGGTTGTTTTGGCCAGTTCCTGTGTCATATACGCCGGCAAGAGACGCTCGGTTGTCACCACTGTGGCGACTGCCGCGACGTTGTTGTGGACACGGCGCTGCACACTTTGGCGCATTGCCCCGCCTAGGCATCGCAGCGCCGTGAGTTGATCGCGGCAGTCGGATTGGTTGCCCTCTCGCTCCCGGCCGTAGTTCAGTCTATAGTCCGGAGTGAAAGGTCGTGGAACGCCATCGCCTCCTTTTGTGAGAAAGTCATTTCCATCAAGGAGGCGGCGGAGCGGGAGAGGGACCGTTTAAACCCTCTTCCCAACCGCAGAGCTGGGCGCCGGAGGGCGCGAGATGACCTCCAGCCACCCTGAGATTTGACCTGGGGGTGGTGGGCTTTATGGGCCTGCCCGCCATCCATTCAGCACCAGGTCCGAGAGGCGGCGTGCGTGTTCCCACGCGAGCCTGTGTGTCGAGTCCTTCTTCCCTCTAGGGGGGAGACAGTAGGGTTTACATTGAGAAGTGCCTAAGGTAGGTCTCTCGTGTAGTGGCCTGCCGTTTCATATGGCGGGCCGAAACCTCGGCGGGGTTGCGACCGCATGTGCAAGTGATTCGCGCGGCCCCGTCGATAGTGGTTTTGTCGAGGAACACCGTGGTAGGTTTAGTCGGTATTCCGGGAGGTCCTTTATCATTTCAACATCTTTCTTTTATCCCGGTGAGTCCGACATAACCCCTCCACCCGCCCCCGTGGAGGGGTATGCGTCAAACATATATAGCTTCAGTACCTTAGTAAACTCACTAAACTATATTTTTGACATTCATAAGTGTTACTTTGTGACCTACATGCATGCATAAATGAGTCTTGACTTTGACTAGAGTTCTACTTAACATTAATAGATTAGCCTAATAATGGCAAATTGTTGTATTGCCACCTGTTTCATACATTTGACAAGTTATAGCCTAGTTATAGCCCTCCGTTATAGTCTTAGAATACGAGACATAATTAAAAATCTATTGTGTCTGGCCACCGGTGTGCCGCCGCAACTCAATAGGCTAAATCGATCTGATAATCGGCAGTAGGTTATAATTGAATTCTTAGATATTTTGTTTACAAATCAAGCTTATAATAACAATTATATTATTATTATTATTATTAATTGTACTTGTGAACTATGTGAACAAATCTGAGCAGCCGATTTTTATCTTCTTCTAATAGGCATGACGACAGGGTTAAAAATAAGTGATTCTAATTAATCCAACTTTTAGATTAGCAAATATTAAACGCCTATATTTTGTTTTAACAAAACAATAAAACCTTACTAAGATATACGCGTTAAAGTTCGGGAGTGCGGGTGAGCGTCGTTGCGAAGTCACACGTTTATAAAATTTGTACCTAAAAGTGACGTTACACGATATTTAAAAGCATTTTACCTTATTCGTTATTGGTTTGTGGAACAAAGAAAAATCTAAAAGACGGTCTAAAATTGTTTTGCCGATTCAATATAGTGTGTTAAATAATGCTTGAAATACGTCTAGCTAGAATATCTAACGCACGTGTGACGAGAAATTCAATCTTTTGTGGATACGCTATCCACAAAAGATTGAATGTAATCAGTTTGACGGCAAAATTCCAACAGCCTCGATTAGCTGTAATTGAAGTATTGGAATCTGCTATTGGACACTAATTAGTTACAAAACGTCTCGTTTGAGAATGTAAGGACAAGTGTCTTACATGTGAGTATATTGTTATATACAATATGTGAGCATAAAAGAGTAATTTTCAACATTTTGATTATATAGGTAGCGTGTTACAATAAGATGTAGTCATAAAAGGTTATAAAGTGCCTTTGACTAACACAAAATATTAGATAATAAAATTATCTTCTTCTCTCTTAGCCTTTATTATTCCCAAGTCACTTGGGGTCGGCTTTTCTGGTCTAACCGGATTTAACTGGATATCAGTTTTTACACGGAGCGGCTGCCACCTGACCTCCGCAACCCGAAGGCTAACGATACCCTAAGGCTAGACCAGTGTCAGGATATTAGAGGGTACTGACTTCCCAATAACGACTGCCATAGATGTTCAGGGCAGCCGGGACCGACGGCTTAACGTGCTCTCCGAGGCACGGAGCAGGCGATAATTGTCAATCAATACGCACATAATTTCGAAAAGTCATATAACTTCCGAAAGTCAGAGGTGCGCGACGTGGGTTCGAACCCGAGACCCTCTGCATTGCAGTCTGTTGGTCTCCCCACTGAGCTATCGCTGCTCTAGATAACAAAATTACCACATTAATTATTTACTCACGTTCTCTTTACATCATACGTATCAACTTTTTACAAAACGTAATACTTTTACCAGAATACCTACTACAACAAGTTTAACTTTGCGAGCGCCCCGCCTCCCGCACAACGCGTTTCCCCTGCGGTGTGTTGTTTGTTCACGGTGCTACTTTATTTTGCTTTATTTAGCGACCAAGCATCAAACAATCAGTTTTTAAAATTTGTATGGCTTTTTATACCAATAAAAAGTCAAATAAAGAATTATGAAAAGCGGTAGAACAAAAGTTGTTAAGTAAGGTATAAATAAGTCACGGGTAAAAGGTTATTATATTAATTCTTAGTGTGAGAAGGGTTAGGCCATAATCCACCACGGTGGCCCGGTGCAGGTTGGTACACTACGGATATCTTCAAAAACATTATGGAGAATTCTCAGACATGCAGGTTTCCTTACGATGTTTTCCTTCTCCTTTTAAGCAAGCGATAATTAACTTTTGAATACGCACATAACTTCCAAAAGTCAGAGATGCTCGCCTTGGGATCGAACTCGAGACCCCTGCGTGGCAGTCCAATGGTCTTCGATCTATCGCTGCTTAAGGCTATTAGTATTTTTTATTAAACCCTGTATATATTCAAATTGGCCTGTATAAGCTGTTTGTACATCACGTATATGTATATTTTACTCTGCGATAGCCTTAGTCCCACAGTGGCTGCGAATGCGACTGCTGTGCATGATGTCTCGAGATAGATGTCCGGGTCTGGCAAACTATTATTGGGTTTCTGTCAAGAATTTTTGAATAGCAAGTTTGAAATGTTTGGTAAAAGGCAATAGACTGCCTTCTTATATGAAATGTGTGTTGTATAAAACATACATTTGCATACCCCTCCGCAGAACTGAGATTGTTTTAAAGTGTTTGGAATTATTTACTAGTAGGTACTTCCATATCGTTTATCTAAGTTACACGACGAAACTACAAATCTCAATGAATAATAATAAAGTAACTTCCTCATATATTATGTCCTTTCGTGAAGCCGCGGGATCATTGCCTGGTATGGGCTGTGTAATTGGGTTGTGGAATTCCTAGTCACAGACTCTGGAAATCAGACGATAATAGAGTCGCCCTTATTTCATGGGACCTAAACGGTACCTGGCGAAATATAGGTATAAGACTGGTTTTACTTGTCACTTTGGCACTGCCACCGCACCAAGTGTTGTAGGTTCGAACCCCACGAAAAATTGTGTATCAACAAATTCTTGTTCCGAGTCTGGGTGTTATTTGTGTCTGTTTTTTTTAATGTTTGTGAAGTCTGCCGCGATACTTGAATAATTCAAACTGCGAGATTTGACAAAAAAGAAAATGTTGTAATAATTTCACAGGCGTGGGTATACACCCAAGGATATCCTTGTTGTGGTATTAATTGTGACCTTTTATATTTACAATTGTTGTGTACAACATCTTACAATCGGGCACTTTAATTAAAATGGAGAACGTCACGGATTTTCGTTTTTCGGCCAGCGGCCATTATCCAATGAGACTGAGCCGAACACAAAATGTTTATATTCGTTAATGTATGTCATTGCTTAGCGCTAATCCCTCATTAATTAAGTTATGGCTGTGACGTCATCAAGCCCAATAAAAATCGCTCGGCAAAACTGGTTTAGTGCCTTTTTATTGTCGATGGCAGAATATTCACCTGAGAGTAAGCGGTGACCGCTGCTATGGTTGTGGCTGTGTGCATAACGAATCCACTGCCTACCTTTAAGGAAAGACAGAAAGTGGGTCGGCTTATTACCACCTCTAGTAATTTGTTCAACCTTCTTATCCCGTGTTACGAAAAGGAAAAATTATAGTAGATTTCCTTTTAAAAAAAATTTCCTCTTAAGGAGTTTAAAGGAAGTGCTCGATAATGAGCATGGCTTAAGTATTTTATGATATGACGTCACTGCGAGTGTAGGCGAGAAGCGCACGCACCTTACAATAACAAACATCACGTACCGAGCACGCACGCAGCATTCGTTTTGTTTGCATTCCACTCATACTGTCAAGCTACCTCTGCGCGCAGTAGTTAATGCGACCGTTGTGTTATGAATTTCCTTGAAAAGGAATTCTCAAAAGCAGCACAGAACCTGGAACTGCGCTCGATATACGATAATAATTATGTTTGTCCACTATTACATTGGATCTAAAACAGCCGTCGAACTGTGTCGAACTGTCTTATGCACCTCTGCCGACTTCTTCAGTGATACAGGCGTATGATGTTGTATTTATTTTATGTAAATAATAGTATAAATGTATGTTTATCCATTGTCTAGTACCCATAGTATAAGCTCTGCTTAGTATGGGCTAGATGGTGTTGTGTCTCTGTGACAGAATATTATTATTACTAGATAAAATAATAACTTCTATAACAACTACTTCAATAGCATCCAGATTCCAGACTCAATAATAAAAGTATTGTGTCTCTTCGCTTACAAGAGATTAATTGTAATATTCTTATTTGTATAACGTATACGGTACTGAACTTCAGACAGTTACATATCTATAAACATATAATCGTCGCCGTTTGTTTGTCATTGTGTAATTAGAACCAATGGACCAATTGAGGTCATATTTATACCAAATATTTGTGTCATTGAGACTATGGCTCATCGCTATATAAACAACAGAATGGTACTATAGTCAAGTTTTTAACAATCTGTTTATATTCTTACATAGATAACAGAGTATTATTGTATATGACTAGTTTATGCCCAAGGCTTCGCCTGCGTGAATCCCTCAGGAACGTATAGCGGATTAAAACTATATAATATCCGCCCTGTATTTAACTGTCCCACTTTTGGGCACGGGCCTCTTTTCAGTATGAGGAAGGTTAGACCACAGCCCACCATTCTGTCTCAGTGCGGGTTGGCAGACTTCATATATCTTCGAGAACATTATAGCATAAGTACTTAATATTGTCTTCTGTTTACGCGAATGTTATTCATTGAAATTAAACTACTATATACGGATTTTATCGCGTTATTTATTTGCGCATTTTAAACTACTACTATTAAACTTTACTAATTTTTAAGCTAATATAAGAGCCTGACCGCTCAGTGCAGGGCTCTTTTGCGGCAACCGCAGAGAGTCATAGCGGTCAGGGTCGTACGTGGCTATCGCACGGTGTCGGCCGACGCAGCATGCGCATTGGCCGGTACACCCCCGTGGGATTTAGAGACTGAAGTGCTCACCAAAGTGTTCGCTGTGAATGAGGCTGTGCGAGAGGAGAGAGGTTGTCGTCCCCTCCCGGCAGTAATTGAGCGCGCGCGAAATCGAGCCCACCAGGGCATGATTGGAAGGTGGAAGGTGGATGGCGCGGCTGGAGGCGTCCGTGGCCGGTTTCAGAACCGTTGGGCCCAACCCAGCCCTCCAGCCGGTGTTAGAGCGGTGGGCAGGGCGACAGCATGGGACCCTTTCCTTCCGACTAGTGCAGGTATTATCGGGGCATGGCAACCATGCCCCTTGGCAAGTACTTGCACAAGGTCGCTAGGAGGGAACCGAGTCCCATCTGCCACCACTGCGAGTGTGAGGAGGACACGGCGCAGCACACGCTCGAGCATTGTCCTGCTGGGGCGGTGCAGCGCCGTGAACTCCAGGACGTTGTGGGAGAAGACCTCTCGCTGGCCGGCCGTGATCAGGGCCATGGTCGACGGCAAGAGGAAGTGGGTAGCGGTCGCATCCTTCTGCGAGGACGTCATCTCGCAGAAGGAGGCGAAGGAGCGGATCCGTGAGGAAAATATCCTTGCGAATCCGAGCCGCCGCCGGCGTAACGGGCGGTGAAGGCGCGCATATGCGCGCCTTATGCCGCCGTAGTGAAGGCAGCGAGTGGGAGGACGAGGATCTCCTACCTGCCAGCCGTTGAGTCGGAGCGACGCCCTCTGTTATGCCAGGGCGTCGTCTAGAAGTCATCGCCCGCAGACATGTTGCACTGCTGGGTACCTACCCAGTGGGTCGCTGTGTTATCTACATACTGCGAGGTCGCTGATGTAGTTTTAGTTCCACTACTACTAGTGATGTAGTTTTAGTTCCAGCGACCCACCCATACAAAGCAGCAAGTTGGCACACCGTGGTGGTTTTGGTCGGTAGGCCCGCAGTCTCGGGAGAGCCCGACATAACCCTCTCGCCTCCCCTTGTGGCGAGTGGATATGCATAAGGAGCTTTTCAACAGGTAAAAAAAAATGAAAGAATGTGGTTGATTTGCCAAGTCTTATCCAAATCTGTTAACGTGTAATAGAGTAACCAATATTGTCACAAACTTTTACATTTATAATATTACTAGAATTCAATTGTATATGGTATATGGCGCAGCGTGAACAGCAGAGATAGCCTAATAGGAGACCGTTGGACTGCTACGCAGAGGTCTCGAGTTCGATCCCGGGGCGCGCATCTCTCACATTTTGAAGTCATGTGATCATTAAATAGGTCATTAATTCGTATTCTTTGTGGATTATTTATTTATTTTCTGTTAACATTTGTAACGAAATACAATGAAATGATAAATACATAGCATAACAGGCGTTATACAAAAAGTTACATCCAATTATATTCAAACACTGCAGACACTTAATAATTATGGATACCTATAATTAAAGAAAAGTTAATTTAGTAAGCAGCGATAGCCTAGTGGGCAACTGTTAGAATGCGTCGCAGAGGTTTCGAGTTCAATCCCAAGGCGCCTCGGACTTTCCGAAGTGATGTGTTTATTAAATTGTTCATTGTCGTTCGATTTAACGGTGAAGGGAAACATCGTGAGGAAACCTGCACGTCTAAAAGTTCTCCATAATGTTCTCGGAGATATGTGAAGTCTGCCAACCAGCACTGGGGCAGCGTGGTGGACTATGGCCTAACACTTCTCACAGTGAAAAAAGGGCCGTGCCCAACAGTGGGCAGTTTAATACATGGCTGATATTATAATTATAATTTATTAGTATGACATAGTAACAAACGCTAAGAGCGACAATTACATTAGTTATATTAGTATTATTTTTTCCTCAACTCGTGCTGCTTTTATCTCAACGATATTACGAGACGTCTATCACATTATTTGTACGAGAGCCAACGGCCCGTGTAAAACTCTCTACAGACAGATATTAAATAGATGGGCGGGACTAACACCGAGGGATAATCGGTTATAATTGCGTCGCGGACTCTAATAAATATTATGTTACCATTTTGCCTCGTTCTAGGCAGCTGTCGGTCATGTTACCTCCAAGCATAAGTACTCGAACTCGTTTTCTTGACCCGGTAAAGTGTTATGATATGAAACTTTTCGTTATTTTTTGGTGAACGAAACAGTAGGCTTCTTGTAAAGTTTCTAAACGTAGGGCTCAAGAACTTACGCGTGAACGTGCCTAAGCTTGGTCTTTTAACTAAACTGTTGCATGTTAGTTAAAAAGATTGTATGCTTTAAAATAAAGTTATCTTCCCGCACTAGAAAAATTCCTGTATCGCGGATGACTTTACAAATATTCAAACAACGTATTCAAAGAACATCCAGACTCGGAACAACCATTTGTAGATCACACAATTTTTTGTCGCGTGTGAGATTCACGCACCATTCGACGCAGTGGCAGTGGTGAGGCTGCCACTTAAACCACCACGCCATCCGGGCAGACAACTCCAGAAGGCTCTTGAATCTTGCGGCGAGTATGGCCGCCTGACTCTTCTAGGAGAAGCAGTGGTGACAGCAGGCCATCACTATGATCTATGTAATGCGCGACTGATGGCCATGACATTGCAATTGTAGTTAGTTTTCAACAGCGAGCCGTAGACATGCTAAAAATCCTTTCACGACTATACAATAATATTCCATGGGTACCTTAAGGTCTAAAATTCTGTGAACACTCGAATTAAAATGAATATGAATGAACTTGATAGCGTTGTATTATTAATTAAGGCTATATTAGGTACCTATCGACAGTACACTTCTAGTCAAATGTAATTCTTACATAATAATTTATCTTTTATATCTAAATAAGTAATGTAATAACAGCGAATAGAAATTAAAAAAATTGATTTAAGTAAATTCATCAATATTAAAAAATCAACATTTTATTTTATAGTAGTGCACCGCCATCTTTTGCGATATATATAACTAAACTGCTAAACAGTTCTTGTATCGATTTCCTTTAGATGGTGTCAAATATCGGCTTATACCATTTTAGTTTTGACATGGTTATGACTTATTGCAGGTCACTGTACTTACTGTCAATATATGTAGATACTGCTACGATCTAAAAGATATATTGTGGCGTCTAGGTTGCCGCCTAACGCATCAAAAACATAAAAGAGTGATCTAGTTTGAGGCTAACTATTGTGACAACGTGTACCAATGAAAGTATATGTAGTTTGGTGTGTATACGAGATCTCAGGTGCTTGCAATGTGAGTGCCGATAAACTTTAATATCATAACCCGGTTTACTTTAGTTAGTCAATAAAGAAACCTCCATAATACCGTAGTTAAGGGATATACATACATACATACCTACATAGATTCACGCCTGTTTCCCAGAGGGGTAGGCAGAGACTACGGATTTCCATTTGCTACGATCCTGACACACTTCTCTGGCTTCATTCACTTTCATCACATTCCTCATACACGCCCGACGGTTCAAGGTGCTCTTAACCTGGCCCTTGTCTAGAACGCCTCCGATCTGATCAAGAAACGTTCGCCTAGGTCTTCCTCTTGCGACTGTTCCATTCACACTAGCCTTATAAACTTTCTTAGTTAAGGGATATGAGTATTATTAAATATTTTATCTAGTAACTGTTCATGTTATAACCAAGTGTTCGTAATAATTCTTTGGTGTTGCTACTTATTACTTATATGCTGGTCTATAATTATATGTATGTAGCTATAAGTACATAATTAGCTAATTATTTTATGTTATGTTATGTTATGTTTACATACATAGGCGCATAGCACAGAGGACAACAGTATGCTGCTCTCTTAATGGTGGGTCGGCGGCCACGCGGCATGTCTTAAGTTCGAATCCCACACGCGAAAATTATCTATATGATCCAAAACTGATTGTTCTGGTTCTGGGTGTACTTTGCGTCCGTCAATTATATGTTTATATGTAAATGCCCTTGAAACACGGGGGTTGAAACATAGTTCAGCGGATGTCTTTGAAAAATGGGATA